>NDFZ01005067.1:177705-287116 GCA_002192655.3 Mamestra configurata | reverse complement strand
TGCAGGTATGTACGTCGAGGCGCGGGCGGGGAGGCCGCCCGGGCGCTGTGCCGCGCGGGGGACAAAGCGCACAAACACTCGACTAAACAGTCGATCCGGAATCCAGTACAGAAAATGAACCGCTTCTAACCTAACCTGTCTGAGTCAATACTAGACAAGTAACTTAGAGTTTTCTTTTATTTCATTACTTTTACCGACGAGAGTAGTGAATTATTTATCACATTTAGCACCTCGCCCGCGACTTCGTCCGCGCGGATTTAGTTTGTCCTCCGCAAACTTCACCGCCCCCTCTAAGCCTTTTTTAAGGTTTGTTATGGAAAATTAAGCACTACGATATTCATTTAACAAATCCCAGCCTACTATTCACCCCGTTCACCCCGTCAAGGGTTGATTAAAAAATTGTTAGATCTAATTCAAATATCTCACTTTTAGTTTGTTCGTTCCAATTTCCACGTAAATTGAAGTAAGCAATGATGCCCCCCCTAAAAATTTCATCACCCGTTTTCGCCCATTTAGGGGTTTGTTTTCGAAAAATTAAAAAATATATTCTTTTTTTTCCAAATCATTAATGCCGTGTTTCAACTTCATCGGACCAAGCATTAAGATTCTCCCTAGTTCGCTCAAACCACATCATTTTTCTTACTTAGAGCATTTCGTAACTTTAAAACAAAAGGTCCTATTTGAATAGTTAAAAGAATAGATGTAGCTAGTGGCAGTGTAATGGTGAAATATTTTTTTTAAATCGGTTTATNTTAAAACAAAAGGTCCTATTTGAATAGTTAAAAGAATAGATGTAGCTAGTGGCAGTGTAATGGTGAAATATTTTTTTTAAATCGGTTTATTAGTTTTTGAGCCAAATCGTAACAAACAAACAAATCTTTCCTCTTTATAATATTAGTTTAGATAGATAACTGCTAAAAGTGATGGATTTCAATTTTCATATTCACATTTACCAGTTCATGAGTCAATTATTAATATGTTTTGCAATAATTCACATTTACCGCAACATAATATATACATATATCCGGCTGGCCTAAAGCGCTCTGCACAACAATTAACGGACTTACTCGTTTAGTAGAGCGATCCAATAAATAACTACCTTTATTTTATTTGCCACAGGCGGCCTGCCACAAAGACATCCAGATCGCAAGCCTAGCCATCCAGTGTCTGCATGATTGTGCAACAGCTCTACTCAACCAACAAGTAGAGTTACCACACTTCCACTTTAACGAGGCGTTGCTGAAGCCCTTCGAGAACCTTCTCTGCTTGGAACTGTGCGATGATGATATACAGGTAAATATGAACTGTTATTTTTTCCGCGGCTTCCTTCTCGTGACCTACGCTGCAGGAACTGCAATTTTCAATAATATGTTTACTATTCTTCTAAGTAGATATTTTCTCATTTCTTAATTCTTATTTCCAGGAACAAATAATATCCTGCATCTGCGAGTTTGTGGAAACAAACAGAATGGAGATACGATCAGGCTGGAGACCACTTTTCAACACATTACGAGCTGCCAACAATTCCAACCAATACTCCGCCATCTTGGAAATATTCAAAGTATTTCTCAGTACCGACAACACGCTTGTATTCGCAAACGCAGCTCTTGACTGTATACTGTGCCTTCTAAGTCATATCAAAGGACTGCACTATGAAGAGGTCCAAGCCACTGAAGTTAAGCCTAAAAAGGCTACTACACCTACACAACCCAAACCAAGCCTTAGTCTGAAATTCTCAAAGAATAGCAAATTCATACCCCTCAGTGAAGAGAAATCTGAAAAAGTCATTGTAGATATGTGTAGAGAGGCATTGTACCATTTAGAAAGTTGCGCAGATATATTGACGATGATGTATAACATGCCAAAATGTCCTATCTTCAATACGGGTAACAGAATCAAAGGGGACATGCCATT
Organism: Mamestra configurata; assembly: GCA_002192655.3. Lineage (NCBI taxonomy): Eukaryota > Metazoa > Arthropoda > Insecta > Lepidoptera > Noctuidae > Mamestra > Mamestra configurata. The sequence goes on along the minus strand of NDFZ01005067.1, from coordinate 285,202 downwards.
GTGCGTTGTAGACCCCATTATACCTAGTGCTTCTCTTGATATCACCAAGTTCATTTCCAACGATCATTACGAAGAAGATCTCATCTCATATAGAAAGTTATCCACAAGTCTTCCTCCATCTAATACTACAAACAACTGCCTTTTGAAACTTGATAAGCCAAGTAACATACTGAAAGTATGGTACGTTCTCATTGAGGGATTGATCTCAGCTACTGTTGTTTGTTCGAAGAAAAATCAACCGGCAGCAATGGAAACCTTGTTCAAACTGTTAAGGAATACAGTTGAAGTGCCTGGAACACATTTTGGTTTACACTGCATAAACCACCTTCTTTTACCAACAGTTCAAAATTGGCTGCGGCAAATTGCAAATGTTAATACTCATTGGGACAGTGTGATGCCAAACTTCAAACAATGCTGTGGCATGACAACAGATACTATTGTAGTATACCTACACCATTTACAGCAAATAAACGTTGAACGATCAACTGTTGATGAGAAAAATGATGGAGAGGAAATAGAACCTATTGAGAGTGTTGAAGCAACTTTTGCTTTGAAGCAAATCATGCTGATTCTTGTCGAATGCATCGCCCAACCTCAAGAACCAATAGCCAGGCTAGGAGCGTCATGCATACGACACATTATTCTAACATCAGGACATCTTCTCACCGACAATCAATGGGAAATCGTCTGCACAAGTTTACACAGAGCTTGTAACGTAAGCTTAACGCCTCTCAAACAACTGACATATGCTTTCAAAGAGAACTCAAATAGTTTCTATGGAGATTTAGCAATAGTAAAAGTAGCTGCAAGAAGGGATTGCTCGGTAAACGATAATGTAAGACTGCATGCAATGGCGCAACAAGTTTTCCTAACTGAGCAATTGAAAGGGGATGGACATGCTAAAATAACTCCTAAGAATTCATCACAGAACCTAATGTTGATTGACGATCGGAGTTACATATTCCTGATTTATCTTCAAGAATCTGTGAATTCACTAAACCCAGAGCTGTATACTGTAAGGATCCCTCATAGAGGATTAGTCGTGGGATTATTGGCGCATCAAATATTGGTTCAAATAATTGCTACTGTACTCATCCAAGCATCGTCAGATGTCTTCCAAGGTATTAATAGTATCTTATTAGATAGCCTCAAAACAGGCTCCAACGTTTGTAACTACAAGTTCTTCCTGAACAGTGACAACACAGACTTGTTGCTCAGAAGTTTGGAACTGTCATTCACAAGAGCCATGCAATTTGATTCAAGGCCAGGTTTGAAGTTCCTCGTTCAAAAAGTATCCAACTTGGATCACGCCGCCAACCTGTACAAACAAACTACATCCTCATGGCTGATCAAAATCATTGCTTTGACCGAGATATTCTTCAATGGCGTTCACAGATTCAAACTTAAACCGACAGATATATCAATAATATTGCACAATTATACAACTACATTGAATCTGACGCTGGAATATGATCGATTTGTGACAAAAATATTTGATCTAAAACATACATGGGAGCTGTTATGCCACAACTATGTTAAACATCTGATAAGTGTATCGGACTTTGATGATCATGATATAAAAGAAAGAATGTCCTGTAGTTCCGTGGATAGTGATAATTCATCAAATCATTACGACCAGTACTATGCACAAGAGCCGAATGAAAACACCGAAGAACCGCCTGTAATCAATGAAAAGTTTAATATAACACCAGAAGAGGGTGTTGAAAAACCAAAACCATTCACATTCGCTGATTTCAAAGCTAATAGTCAGGGATCCATCACTGTAGAGATCCACACTGAAAACATACCATCTAACAAGAAAATTAAGGAAGACACAGTTAAAGAAGCTCCCGAAACTAATATAGATAATGACCAAACTCCCGATGTTAATGATAACAAACCTATGAATGGTAACGTAACACAAGAAATAGAGATAACCAAAGAAACTCCAATAAAGGAAAAGAAAGGCAGTGTGCCTGATATAATAGAAAATCATAACATAACAGATACTCGCAAAGTGAATATCACAATATGTGATGGGCCTTCGTACGAGAAGACCAAAGTAGCTGAACCAATATTACCACCACAACCTGTGCCTCCCGAAATTGAACAACAACGAGCTTTGAGTATTAGCAAGGTGAGAAACAATAAGATAATAAAAAAAAAAAAATAACGAACTCCCAGTTTTTTTAAAGCCCATTTTTTAATCTGCTGTCCAAGTTCATAACAAATCTTTTATTATTCACTGTGTTTAGGATACCAAACAAAAGCACATATCGGGATTTGGCAGCATGTTTGTATTTTTATCATCATTTCTGAATTCCATCTTAAAGATTTTCGTCTTTTTCAGGATACTGAGGTGCAACGTAATTGCTTCCAAAATATTTTAATGGCATATCTGGAATTGGTCCTGACGTTTTCGTTGGAGAGGTTCCAACTTATCCACCCAGTACTACAGAGTGGGTTTGTGCAACTCGCCAAAACCGTCACCGACCCACAACTACTCGATAGAATCAATATATTTTTCGATAAAAAAGACTTATCTGAACTTAATTATAAGTGATCAATTAATTGTGATATTATAAAATTCACATTATAATATTATATTCCTCGATTTTTCGGTGTTATGTGAAAAATAAAATCATATTATAATGGTGTTTTTTATTTATTTATACTATGCATATATTTACAGAACATGCCTACATTTTTCAAAATTAAACTTAAGCAAAGCTTTCCTTATTGAGTTTATTTGGAGCATCAACAGATATTTACAATGCGTCAGGATTTGCGGGTATCTTTCTGCCCACAGTCTAACACCGGAGGTTGGAGGTATTAAGGAAGGGGGTTTTTTCCCTCCAGGCGCGGATCATCGAAGAGTAGCCCGTACCAACCCTGTTTTAGTTGATTTAAATTTTAACCCGTTAATTTAGTTAATTTTAATATATATTTATTTTATTTACTCATGTTTTCGTATGTATTATAAGCCCTAGCTTTCAATAAGCTTGCATCCCCCTCTCGGTGCCCATGAGACTTTGGTTGGATGCTGCTGTATGTCGTATTTAAAACGATGATAATAAAAGACATGTTATTTTATTTTATTTCATTGCTCATCTCGGACCGGCGCGGCGTTGCGAGTCCAGGGTTTGCCGTGTTGAAAAAATTGTTTATTACCTAAAGATCGCTTCTCCGGGATGTGATGTTTGCAAATGTAAGTTTATCATTTAACAGTTCCTCAATACACAAGACTTCCTAATCAACTTAGCTACAAACTCTAATAACAACTTTATGCAAGTTTGCCATTTTATCAGGCATCGACCCGAACGTATGATTATTTTGAAACAGTTTAAACACAAAAGCTGTTTTTAATCATAACGTTTGTATTAGTAATACTGTCCTCCTTCTCTCCTCTTACAGGTACACGATAACGATCCAATTTACTTCAAAGCGCTGTCAGCAACACAACACGAACTATCGCCTGAAATATTAAAAAATAAGTGATGCTTATCCAGGCTCTTGACTGACTATTACTAATGATAATGCGAGCTAATAATTATAGCAATATCACATTGTACTGGGATCGGTCCATCATCACTGACAGGACTATTGTTGCCAATAAGCCTGATATAGTGGTGGTGGACCGAATCGAGAGGCGTGCAATGATTGTAGACATAACCGTTCCGCATGACGAGAACCTCGTGAAAGCCGAGAAAGATAAGCAAATCAAATATATTGACTTGGCTCGCGAGGTTGTCGACATGTGGGATGTGGACTCAGCAATCATTGTACCGATAGTTGTGTCAGCCAATGGCTTAATAGCCACGAGCCTCGACCAGCACCTCAGGAGGCTCTCGTTAGGCAGCTGGATCAAGGGCCTGATTCAGAAAGCGGTACTTCTGGACACGGCTCGTATTGTTAGGAGGTTCCTCTCTCTTGAGCCCTGACCGCCGGTAGCTTGGACCCTGTTCCCGATACCGGTGGGCTACTATTTTTATATTTTTAAATGTTTTTTTTTTTTTTTTTTTTTAATGTTTTTTTTAAAGAAATATTTAAAAATGTAAATTAGTATGTAAGGAAAATAAATAAAGAGAATAATAATATAATATAATATATGGACGGCACGGTTGACATATGTCGGGCATGTCACCGTCCGGGAGAATCGATTCGCCACATTGTCTCTGGTTGTTCTCGTCTAGCTAACGGAGAATACTTGCATAGGCACAACCTTGTAGCCAGGATTATCCATCAGCAACTTGCTCTGAAATACTCTCTTGTGGAATCGGAGGTGCCGTACTACAGGTATGCGCCCGACCCAGTTCTCGATAATGGCAATATCACATTGTACTGGGATCGGTCCATCATCACTGACAGGACTATTGTTGCCAATAAGCCTGATATAGTGGTGGTGGACCGAATCGAGAGGCGTGCAATGATTGTAGACATAACCGTTCCGCATGACGAGAACCTCGTGAAAGCCGAGAAAGATAAGCAAATCAAATATATTGACTTGGCTCGCGAGGTTGTCGACATGTGGGATGTGGACTCAGCATCATTGTACCGATAGTTGTGTCAGCCAATGGCCTCGAGCCTCGACCAGCACCTCAGGAGGCTCTCGTTAGGCAGCTGGATCAAGGGCCTGATTCAGAAAGCGGTACTTCTGGACACGGCTCGTATTGTTAGGAGGTCCTCCTCTCTCTTGAGCCCTGACCGCCGGTAGCTTGGACCCTGTTCCCGATACCGGTGGGCTACTATTTTTATATTTTTTTTTATTTTTGTTTTTTTTAAGAAATATTTAAAAATGTAACAAATAAGTTAAAAAATGAATAAACAGAAAGTTAAAACAAAACTCTCGATTCGAATGCAGGATATTATCAAACACTAATTTACGGTACTCTCGATTTTAACCTGTTAACTTTCAATTAGTTTATTACCTACTAATTATTTAAATGTACCTAAAGCTTAGAAACAATACTATAAATAAAAAAGTGGTTAATCCAATAGTTCTGTTTTGTATAAATAAATATTTCACTTATTTGATTATGTCGATGACATTTTTCTATATTCTCTTAATATTTCATTTAATTAAAATCTTAGAGTCAATAATAATAAATAACGAGTAATAATTTTTAAAAAATAAAAGATTTTTATAATAATAATATTTTTTATTTCAATAATCTTTAAGCTTGTAAACAGTATTCACATTTTCAAAATAGCTAAACATCTAAAAATTAATAACAAAGTAATAATTGTAATACATATTTGGTTTAAGGACTACGAGTACTTTATAAAAATGTCTTTTGTAAAAATGTTATCAAAATGCGTGTTGCAGTCTATCGTGCATAACATGTATAAGTCAAAGATATTGATCTCATTACAACTACGATGGCACAACGAACTCACGTGAAGAACATGACTAAACAATTTGCGCCTGATTTTAAAGCAAACCAAAGCATAATCTCTGAATTCTTTGTATACGTTTCTAACGATGGCACTAAATTAGTATTTATAACATTCAATATTTACAGCTACTGTACAAATTTACATGATAATGCTATACAAAATGCCTACCTTAAAACGTAGATACTTAAACTTACTAATAAAGCACCTATGGATAGACTTACAGTACTTGCACCCTGTGTGGGATACGTATGTACAGTCAACGCATAAGATAGTGAACTTAAACCTAAATCACTAGTTATCAACACACTCTCTCTGTTAATCATGTCTGCGATCTTCTCAGCTTCTAATATACACACATTCAGTTGTAAATCAGTTGGGTTGTCCAGCATTGTTTCAACAGTGACGAATATCTCCATTTCTATAGTGAGGTACCCTCTCAGAGCACACTCAGCTATCTTGACTTGTCTCTCTAGAGCTTTCAAGATATTGTTGAGATTTATAACTGTGGCGGAAATATTGGTTCCGTATAACGCTCTATCAATTTGCTTTTTAGAATATAGGATTCTTAGGGCTCCTCCACATTTTGGACAGCAGGCTCCAGGGGCCGTGAATCCTTGGCAGTTTGGCTTCTTCAATGGGGGACAGATGATTCTGTCTATCAAGGCACACTTTGGTTCCATAAGGTCTGAGATTGGGCCGACAGCGAGGCAAGGGCCTGCGTAGTCTACGCTTACATATTCTGACCAAGCAGCACATTCTGATATGTAAGACACTCCGTTTACACCGCATACAGGTCCAGCCTGAAATATAAGTGCGAATGTAAATGTTTGTTTAGTAAAATACAGAAAGTGAGATCTCGCTACGCAATGATAATGATAATTACGGGATATTAGTTGGTAGTAAGAGATTGATATTCTTATCCCTAAGTTACCCAGAACTGTCTTTTTTGAAAACGAATTCCTACCGGTCCACAATCAAACTTCGTGGGTTCGATCCCACCGCGCAGACTTGAACACACTTGATAGTGGTTAACTGCTTTTTTAGAAAGATGGAGACTGTATTTCGCCCTCATATATTTGAAGGCCAACAAGAAAGGCAGAGCAGAGTAGCACTTATTGTACTCACAGCAGAGCATCCCTCGAGACAGACGCCCCAGTAGGCAAACTTGCGGCCGCTCATGACCAAGTGACACGGGTTGCTGTGCGTGCGAGCGTCTGTGTCACACACTGGCATGCCCGGCTGGGAGTTGCAGTTCACCGTGCTTACTGAAAAATAAGTAAATTTTCTGAGGTCAAATAAAAGAATTGATTTAAACTGGTAATTAACTTTGCTTGCGCGATCTAAAACTCTATATGTTCATAACTTCATAAGCTATGTATGTGCTACTATATCGCCGCGTGGCGTCAGTACGCGACACTTACCACAGTAGTACTGCGGGCAGGAGGTCTGCAGACGCGACAGACACACGTTAGGCGCCGGCATGCACACGTGGCGCCGCCCGCACGTGGCGCCGGCGCAGGGGGAGCTGGTGCCGAACTCTATCTCTCCGTCTGAGGCGCCTGCACATCTGGAATTCAGAATATGATTTGTAATATTTAATTTTATGAGAGCTGTGAAGGTAATTAAAATATGTTTCATGCTAGTTCTAACTTGGCTTGACAAGCGTAAGGATACGAAGTATACCTGGCGGACACAGGCAGGTGGTGCGGCGGACAGTAGTACAGAGAGTATGCGGTACAGAATGTAAAGTCCCGCAAACCTCCCTTGATTAGGGAGGATCCTCCGACCGGTTGATTGTTGCGTCCGGCTCGCCGCCGCAGCACGCGCACGCGTTGCACTCCATGTAGTACTTCTCTCTCAGAATATGTTTCATGCTACTAACTTGGCGAGACACGCGTTAGGGTAGGGCGTGTGGCGGGCGCGCACGGGCAGGTGGTGCGGCGGACAGTAGCACGGCAGCGAGGCGGCGCGCGCGCAGGCTCGGCGCGCACACACGCGCTCGCCGCCGCGGCACGCGCACGCGTTGCACTCCATGTAGTACTTCTCTCTCAGAATATGTTTCATGCTACTAACTTGGCGAGACACGCGTTAGGGTAGGGCGTGTGGCGGGCGCGCACGGGCAGGTGGTGCGGCGGACAGTAGCACGGCAGCGAGGCGGCGCGCGCGCAGGCTCGGCGCGCACACACGCGCTCGCCGCCGCGGCACGCGCACGCGTTGCACTCCATGTAGTACTTCTCACCTGCGGAAACAGCACGGAGTCGGTTAGACTATTGTACCAGTACGTACTTCTTTCAAGGGAAGCAGTCACCTCCCAGTAATGCTAGCGAAGGAGGAGGCGGGACGCCTGAGAGAGAGGCAAACCTCACTCCCCCCAGCCGACGCAACAGAAGGACACGCCTCGGGCGTCGGGAGTCACAGGGCTCGTCCTGGCACCTTCTACGTGGGTCTGCGTACGGCGAGCGTTGCGTGGCTTGCCGTCCAATCAGAACCAGGCCCGGGTCCCAGGTGCGTTGTGTTCCACGAGCGCCTCAAACAGATGTCACCATAGTAGACGGGGCAGAGCCTGCCAGGGTTGCGGAATTTGTTCGAAAGAGTCACTGCGGCCTTGGAACGCAAAGGGCATTCGGGGGAAAACGGTCGAGTTTTAGTCAGTAAGACTCCCTTCCGCTCCGACCAGAGCGGAAGAAGTTATATGAAGGTTTCCCATCCACAAAAAAAAAAAAATAGAACTGGAACATTGATGTCTTTATTAAGACTGAGATTGATAGTACCGATATAAAAAGGTAAAATTTTGATTAACAGTGCCATTATTTTTTTCTTTTCTATACTTCAAACACATACCTTGCATAACTTCTCTATCATGTAGCTGACAGTTCTCCAGTTCAACACAGGGCAGTGGCTGACAGTCGATCAGTCCCTTGTGACCGCAGCGACAGATCTTGAAGCACGCCTTGTGTAGCGAGGCGGGCATTGGCACCCGCACCCACGAACCAACTGGTACTATTTGTGATGAAGAGTCTCCTGGAAAAGAAAGGTGATTTTTTTTTACCTAACTTGAAGTTGATAAATTTCTTATGATTTTATTTAGCGATTAAAAGTACCTATCTAGTAGTTTTCTTAGGTGAAACAAGCTGCCAAAAAGCTATAACAGCATCGTCACCATAATCGAGGCATTGTTTACAGGCAATATGACAAAAGCTTTTGTGAAGTTCTACTTCTGATGACAGAAGGAGTCTGATGGAATAGCTTGAAGACCCCTTCTTTATTTTACCGCTTCATTTCAACCAAAATATAGATACCATGACAACTTATTCAGAACTATATGCCGTAATAATACAGCAGCAATAAAAATCACCACTACCAAACCATCCTATTGAAAGAAGTGTCAAGCAAGGAGACTCGCTGTCCCCCAGGTTGTTCACTGTCACCCTTGAAGAGGTTTTTTAAAACTTTTTGTGATAAGCGAAAATTGATGGACATGTGCATTCTCCCTAGCCTAACATACGGTGCTCAAGCCAAATGGTATTTGACAGTTCAGCAAGCTTGAGGTTTGCCAGCGAGCAATGGAGCGCAGAATGGAGTCGAACTCGAGCGCGTTAGGAACACAATGTTGCGTTCCAAAACACAAATCGCCGATGTCACCCAAAAAGCAGCCAAACTAAAGTGGGACTGGGCCGAACACGTCTGCTGCATGCCGAACGGTTCATGGGCTTAAGCAACCACAATATGGACCCAGAAAATACACGACGACATCGCGGGAGACCCAGGTGACACTGGCGGGACAAGCTTGACTACGCTTAACGTCAGGATTGGTCCATACTTGCCCAAAGCTGGGAGGTCTGGAACGAAGAAAAGGCCTCCCGCCTTTGCCCTGGAGTGGGACACAAAATGTTCTAGAAGAAAAAGAAATAAGTATGACTTACAAGTCAGACTCTACAAACGATTGCTCATGTAGAGATCAAATAGTATCTTCAGAAGACTATTTTTTTACATCGTCAATACGGATGTAACCGTGGTATAAAGAGTTCTCTATACCACAGTTCTACTCCAGGGCAGAACCTATCGTTGTTGTTTCTATGGAGACAGAACTGAAGTCACTTCTAGGTCCTTACCAAGCGGGCAGCCATCGACGCAGTAGTACCGCGGACAGGAGCCGCCGTGCAGGCAGTTCCTGTTGATGACACATGTCTGCGGAGGGCTGCACGGAGATCCTGAACATGGTGACGTTACTACCTCCTTGGCTGACAGTAGAGGGGCTTCTGTACCTGAAAGATTAGAAAGGACAGTCAAAAATATTGCTTTTTATTGACCAATCATCATTTGCCTGTTCCCGACTAAGGTGAGGTTAGTTTTCAGTCTAACCGGATGCGGCAGAAAAAGAGAATATTACTGGTACAAATTTGACTCTTTGGCAAGGCTGATTATCAGGTTTTCGGGCTTCTGAGTGCATATCCCATCCACGGATCGATTGCAACATACCGCGGTCAAACATCCTGTTCGGCTGTTTCTTCCACAATATACTATTCCGAGCTTGATGCTCCGGTTCATGGAGCTGAAAACCGGTGGTATCCCTACATTGAGTTCCTGCCCAACTGACCACCGCCACCCCGAAACCACAGCCACCCCGAAACCACAGCCACCCCAAAACCACAGCCACCCCGAAACCACAGCCACCCCAAAACCACAGTCACCCCGAAACCACAGCCACCCCAAAACCACAGCCACCCCGAATAATTATGTCTTGTAGAAACAACCAAAACTAAAAAAAGACAGTCTTCAACAGTGCTACTTAGTTACTTACTAGGAGACATGAACTGGTGCAGAGGTACACAAGGCGCGTTAGCATCAGTAGGGGTTAGCCGAGCACATAACGCCCGCGCCGTTAGTGTGGGAGGCGCTCGAGACCATTCTACGCATGAAGACACCAGGCTTGCACACTCTTCAGCACAGAGCAGGCTGCTGTGACCCTGGAAAGAGATGAATGAAGACTATGGTAGTGTTAATTAACACATAAAAGCTTGGATCAAGTAAGTACTAGACTATATAGCGCAACACAACATGATTGAATAATTTGGATCCTCTGATTTACTAGGGATCCAAATTTTTCGATCATGTTTTAGCGACGGTCTTTGTGGGGGACGGGAAAAACCTCGCATTAAAAAATCCCACCAAAAGTGGTTTGGCCAAGCCGCCTTCAAAAATGACAGAGAACTATATGATTTTCAATAACGTTAAAATATGAACTGGTTGTAAAAACGCGTGGTTTTGGAACGGCTGAATGGTAGAGCAGCTTGAAATTGATTTTACCCTGAAATAGATTTTGTGGCCAAGGGTTTAATTATAAAATATTCTACCTAAACCTCGACCACGTACTAAATCGATTTGTTGCTTGCTTACATATTAATAACGGCCGCTCACCTTAGCCGTGCAGGGTTTGACATGTAGCGCGCAGGCAACACTCTTCCAAATATCAATGGGACACTGAGTTGAGTTCTTCAGTGGCAACTCCATACCGGATATGGTCAAAACTCTGTAACATAAATATGTTTTCGTGAATTTCTTCATCCTATAAACATCGAGGGACATTTTCTGTTTTTATGTGCCATGTGCGTGCAGTAGTAGGTACCGTGTTACCCAGTTAATGGGTTGTAGAGGTCTGGTAGGCAGCCGCTCAACGTAAAATACTGGTATTCAGCTGAATCCGATTTAGGCTGGAAGCCGACCCCGATATAGTTGGGAAAAGGCTTGGCAGATGATGATGATGATGTGTCATGTGCAGTTTGTGATTACTTATGTAGCACCATTAATAGTTCCTATAGGTATATTTTAAATATCGACTAATGGTGGGTATGTAGTACAAGTATCTGTACTTACTATGAAGTCAGACTAAAAAAAATACGCAAACATGTCGACAGAATAAGTATTTGTGCATACCTACTTTACAAAACATGCGTGCATACTCCGACTTTTCTACCACACCGACATTTGTCGGTGTTGCTTTGTTGCACATACAAAATCCTATAGAAGTTTATGGAAGTCTTTATCGTGTGAACCCGGCTTAAGATCGAACTAAGATGGTATGTGAGAAATGACAGCTAATTTACTGATCAATCTTCTATAGAATTTAGGACATGCAGCGTCCTTCTACTATGTACCTATTCGTATCTTTTTATTTATTAATTTACGACCCCTTCTATTCAGATTTTGTTGTGTGTTTTTAAAGTACCTATATCTCTTAATTCACCATGCCCTTGGCAAAAGCCTTCTCTAGCTGTTTCCATTATTGCGGGCCCTAAGAGAGATTGGCTTGTGATAGAAATCACAAGCCAATCTCTCTTAGGGCCCGCTGTAAGTCTTATTCATCCTCCCATGTACTCGTATGTACTTAATTAGTAAAATCTTACCCACTTCCCTTCTGCTCGGCGACTGCTAGATGTGCCTCGAGATCTGCCTGCGCGGTGCATGATCTGAACAGAGCCGTCGGTCTACTGTTCAGCTGGTTGCAGTACGTCAGACCTGCGCAGCCGAGGGAACATGGTGCGTCCACTGGAAGAAGACGGATATGCCTTTGACTTGTTTTTTTGAAGACTTAAAATTTCTCGAAAATCCAGGGTCTTAAATAACCCCTAGTTGGACAGAGGAGGGACAGTTCAGAACCACATGTCTCTGGTTGATGCTGGTCACAGGTGACATTATTGTATTATATACTGCTGTTTGTTGTCCTTAATAAAATAAAATAAACAAAAATATTATGCCCGATATTAGAGTTAAGATTTTGAAGTTGAAGTTTCATGAAACTCTACTTTACATTTTAAAACCTAACAAACATTGGCATACTCAATTGAAAAAAACAAACAGTGAAAGGTCATCAATAAAATTCATCATGCACACGTCATGGAACAAAACCTGCACTTCTCTTGTTAATTCAAGTTTTACGAGAATCGCTGCATAGTATGGTGAAAAAGAGCCGGATTTCACATTAGGATTTTTTGTTCTTGTGGAGCCAATAGCAGTAATTTTTCAGTCATCCATGAAACAAAAAAGAAAATATTCTGCGAGGTGAGGATTCCATTGTTCATGACTCGTTAGAACTTCGAGAATCGCAAAAGATATTTCTGAAGCGATGATGCCACAATTGCAAATCTGCAACCGTTTAAAATACAAAAGAATCTAAACTACCGACAAAAACCGCTAAATAGCTAAGGTAATCAGAACGGAATATTCTAGTCAGCTGCCCTAATCTGCATGGTCGAAGCGCGGTGATGTCACATTAATATGGATGCGAGCGATTTAGCATGTTTTTCTAGTTGCAGCAGTGTACCGTATGCGAAGATTGAGGACACTGCAGTTTAGGACGTGGAGGAAAGATCTCTTTATTATATGAAAACGTAAACCATATAAGTAACAGCAAGAGATAGATGAAAAAAACATTACACAGTGTCAGTGGCGGCCTTAGGGGGTGGCGAGTAGGACAACCGCCCGGTGCCTCGCGCAACCCGAGTTCAAAAACCTTACATTTAAAAAGTTTTATATTTTTTATGGAACTCTGTGGTCGCTTGTGTTTGGTAAATTTTAAGGCTAGGTTAACACGTTGAATACGACTAAAAGAAGAAATTCTCCTCGCAAGTTGTGACCTATCTTTAGTGTAACGTTGCTATTAAAGTCGCGCCTGACAGTAAACGGAAAAACCGTCCGACGCGCCGCGAGACGCCACGCAGCACGCCACGCGCGACGCCCCGTGTCTCCGTAAACGAGGCCTAGTCACATAAGGGTTGGTCAATTATTTCTGTCTAGACTCTGAAGGTCAACATTATGTATAAAATTGTCTATTCTCCATTCCTACTTACATAATGACTACAATTATATGGATTATATAACTTAATCAGCGCTGGCAGCAAATTGTAAGTTGGCAAAACTTTCGGTATGGGTACGCTCGGTGTAATTCTTAACTATTCTATAATGTTGTATCTGTTGATGTCAATGATGTGACATTCAATTAATTGTTTTAACTTTGACATTTTTGTTTTTTTTTATGATTATTATATTAAAAAAAAAAATCATTTTGCAATTTATAAATAGTACAAATTGTTTTCAATACAATTTTGTTAATATTTGTATGCCTTCTGGCGGGACATTGTTGGGACTATATATTTTTTTTTTTGTAAAACATCTTTAACCATACCCCTATGTTCATAAATAAATAATTTGAATTTGTTTCTAAATGTATTTTAAAACATATGCGTCCGGCCGTTCTATTCACCCGATTTTCTTTTTAATTTGATGATTTGTCATCACCTAATTTTCACCATTCTCTAGTAATACTCTAACACGATTTCCTCCTGCATATTAATTATGTTTTCATAGCTTTATTTCTCCATATCTCCGGTTCTAATTGAGTTACGCGTTTTAGTCTAAGAAAACTCGCTAGAACGAGTCCTTTCATTTGAGTTTTGTACACTTAGCTATATTCGTAGAGTTGGAGGGAAGCTTGGTGTGAGCCTTCAACTGCTACAACAATGCTGCGGGGCAGCACGGGTTCTCTAGTTTTAGTTAAACCATTCACAGGCACTTTAATATTTGTACAGGAGTCTTTCTATCCTATAAAATCAGTTATTAACTATTCTGAAGCTTCCAAATCAAACTTACCATCGTCCATACACTCCGACAGCGTGATCTCCTGAGGGTCTCCCAAACATTCCGAGTAAAACTTCTGCCAGTTAGTTTGCCAGCCAGAGTTGAACGTCTCGAAACATAATCTGCGACAGTTTATTGTCACCGCCTGAAACAAAGTTTACTTCGTAATACTTTCGACAATACTTCTTTGGCACATAATAGACTTCGTTTACTAAAGAAATCAGAAGTTAGGTGGAGAGTTTTGTGACGGCGAAAGTTTGATCCCCTCGTGGATCAAGGGCACGTGACGTTCGAAATACCTACTTGTAAATATTGACCCCGAGGCTCAAATTATGCGCCTAAAAGTTTGATTAAGTGTATTGTTGTTTTTAAACTGTTTTTAAGCAAGATTCGCCTTAGAGCAATTAAACGTAGAGCACATGTTAGTTAGACTCGGACAGCGAAATATTTCCTTGTGACACCTGCATCTCAGGCCTGATAATCAAGTATGATCGGAATCGTCAAATCCTCACCTTCTGGCAACAATGTAGCTTAGCAATATCATGCGGGATCAGATCCTTAGGCTCAGGAGGCGCATCCTTCTTCAGGAAGCATTGCCAGAAGCCGTCCAGAATGAAGGGGGTTCCACAGTCCACCTCGAGAGCCTCCACGATCTCCTGCAACACGCCTTTACTCCGCAGGACTCGCTCGCAGGTTGGCTGGCATTCCGGCTTGTTTGATTCGCGACAGCAGGATAGATCTAGTTGAGAAAAGATGGGATGTTTGAAAATGCGTATGAAGCTTTAATTAGGTTCATTACAAAAAAAGAGCTCTGGCTTAATCGACGTCATGTTGGGAACAAAGAGATCATTGACGCCATACCTCTAGAATCGCAAAAACCAACTATAGTTTTAGATACAAAGGCAAGTTGAACCGGTCGTTGTGACAATTGCTTTCGGCTACTATGATGGTACTACCAATATTGGTACAGTGACAGTCGCAACAACAATACTGATTTTGGCCTGACGATTAACCAGTCCCTGCCAATAAACTCAAAATTGCAACTGACTCCTTGTTACCTACATTTAGCAGTATCTGTGGAAACGACGGAATCTGTTAGGTCTCTCAGACACCTCATGAGATCAGGAGACTCCTCACAGGACTGTAGTGCCGTAGCTCTGGCCTGAAGGTCGACGCGTGACTGACCGAGACGCCATAGCGCTTTCTGACACTCTTCGTGACATGTCATGGACTGCGTCTGCGCTGCGGGTAGACGAAAGAAACATGTATTATTTGGACATATCTGTAAAGTATATATATCTACTTTCTTATGAATTACTTTTGCACCAATGGTAATTCTTACACTTGGTGGCTTACCGTTGTCGATGTCCTAATAACCAGGTACATTTGTTGTGGTGCGGTTGACGGTACCAAATTTGAAAAAACATCGTTGTCCTTCCATTTTACGTAACATAGGCTTTTTTAATTATTTTTTTATTAATCTAGTTCGACTAACGGAAAAATTCTTGTTTCATATACTTATGTACCTACTGGTATTCAGCTGAATCCGGTTTGAATGAAAAGGCTAGGCAGATGGTACGTATACTTAAGTAGGTACCTGAGTCCTGAAAACGATTCCTCGTTTTCTACTTATACTTACTACTTCATAAACTACTCACAACAGCAATGCTGCGCCTCCTCCTGCCGCTGCACACAGTCAAAGAAGGCAATCTCATCTGACCTGCGGCATGCGCCCGCGCCGACCAGCGCGCTTTCATTGGCCGCCATGGCGCATGCGTGCCGGCACGACGTCAGGCGGCCCAATGAGCAACACGCGCGGCCCCACCAACCCGACCCGGACACCACTTCTGCTTGAAAATGGAATTTGAAATTATAATGGGATGACTTGACTAGCCAAGCATTTAGTGGAAATGATGCCGTAGAAGTAGGTAAATGGTTTGCTGGAATGCAAGCTCAGGTAGTAGCAAAAGTTTTCGAGATTTAGAATAAAAGAAATATCTGCTTATCTAATTACTAAGTATTTTCTAGCAAACGAAGTAAGGGTGTTACGTGGCAAAGGCAGTACTTTGAAATTATAAGCAGTAAGCAAAAGATACCTCTATTTAGTAATGGATGGATAGGCATTGAAATTGTTAGCTTGACCATCATTTATTCAGAACACTTGAATAATTTCAAGAAATATTACCTTGAATCGTCTTGTTCATGCATATCCAAAACTCAATCTGAAACGAAAAAAGCACATGAGACTACAATCAAAGCACATGGAATACCTATACAACCTATCATTTGTAAATCAAATTACGTCTTTAGTCTTTTCTTTTCTTATCCGCCATTGTTTGTAGTAACTCTATACTTGGGCACTGCATTGTAAGGGCAGGAAACTCTATACCCACCCCAATTACAATACAATACTGATAGGCGGTTTATTGACGAAAATGAATGAAGATTTATTTCAGAAGAGTGAACTCAATGGCGGTCTAAACTGTGATTGTCTGAATGGATGGTATCGGTTTACTGTGGCCCGCCTACGATCCCACTTGATGCTAACGTTTATTCGTGAGCTAGCTAATGTTTTTGGTGAGTGCTCTGAAGTGGTTTGGCGTCATCTTGTGGTTTTTGAAGAATTTGTAGCACAAGACTTTGTACTTAGGAAAGTAAATATAGAGTCAGGAACGAAAATGGGAGTATTTGTCTTAAATTGTCTATCTTGAGCCAAGCCATTAACGCAAAACATTTCTTAAATTTTCTTAAGAAAAACAATTGAAAATAAAAGTTAAATGTGAATGCTTACCAAGCGTGGCGTGCAAAATCTGTAGATGTTTGGAACCCATTGTTCAAACGTTGATGTATTAGACGCTATCTCCACCAAAGACATCTAAAACAATCATAAAAACAATTAGAACAAAAAATAGCAAATACTGATGGCTTAAAAGGAAACGAATGCTAAATTTCCTAGAAATATCAACATTAAAAAAAAAAATGCTATTAAAAAAAAAGGTAAAATTATTTGTAATTGTTGATTTAATTTATAGTAAATACTGTATTGTGTATTTTTATGTGTAAATTCAGATACAAAATTACTTGATTATGAATAAAATGACTATGACTATTCTAATCAACATCGATCCCATACCCAACTGCCCGAAGGAAACCAATGTTGTGTTTTTCGGATGTAAATGAATTCAAACACGATATTGAATGAGTTTATGGAGGTAATAAATTTTAATTGCAAGTACCTGCAGCATTTATTACAATCTCGACATTCTACAGCACATCTGCTTTCCTAGCCAGTAATCCACAAAATACACAGCATCACGCAAAACATATCCACATCCTCGTAATCACATTGAATGTTACTAATGTTAGTCCCGAATAAGATGAAATAAAAGTTGCGCAACAGCCGGGAATATGTTAGTGGTAAATAAACACGTGTTCACACAGTTAGGTCGTAGTACCACACATGAGAAAGTTCAGAAAGCTTAATCTGGAGACTGATGCTCTATCGACTATCCGAATCCGATTTAGGACAGATTATAATTTTGGTCCGAAAATATGCATGAAATTATAAGAAAGTCGACTTCTTGTTACCAAAATCTGCAATTTCTCACTGCAGTAACTATGTGTCTACAGCCATCTCGTTGACCTACGACAGACTTGTCTGCAACAAATGAAACCTGCCGTACACTGCGTGATGAATTCAGTCATCACGAAGAGCAAGATCTTCCTGTACTAAATCCATATCTGCCTTAGTTCTATGGTGGTCTACATAGTTATGTACCTATGTCCAAATGCAAAAGTTGTACGAACTAAATTTTCTGTTCATGTCTGTTTCATAAAAGCACGCATTACACCCGCTTAATGATATTAATTGATGTCCGGACACATCGCTACACATTGCTCAACACCAAGCATACGAGCGCCGTACCACGTCCCTTTTAAAATATCCAGTTACTTTATCAATTTAGATGTCTCTCGCTGCTTTTATTAATTAAGAGTTTGGGCAGCGGGCAATAGATTTGTTTCATTGCATTTTTATCTTGTTAAGTTTAAGTTCATTGACTATGTTTGTTTTGAATAAAATATAAGGTAATTGCTGTTTATTAATTTTGCCACTCTTAACTCTTATATTAGGTTGACAACATTTCTTGTTTTATCTTATTAGCTGTTGTTTCGTTAGGTTACCATGACAAACGACTGTTCAGTTTGTGTTAAACATCAAAGTTATTTCCATTCTCATTATTTTTTAAGATTAGTTGTACGATGTTACGTTGATGTCTTTCATAAATAACCTTCACGTAAAACATGGAACACGTGGGATTAAAAATGCCCATTCCGTTATGCTATCAATTTTCAATTTGACACATCAACAAACAGCATTATTCGTCCACCTAATTCGAAGAAAACCTATCTTAATGTTATGTCAAAATTTATGGAAGCAATCACATTTATTAGATAACCCTAGGGAGCTTACGAAATCACAGTAATATGCATAAATAAACTGAGATGTGCATCTGGTGGGTCGCCTTATCTCTCAGACGGCGCTACAGGGTTATCAGCAGTTGTTGTAGAGGTGAGCACACAAACATAAACACACACGATGTCTGGCTCATGATAACAAGTGTTTAATTATTTTTAACTAATAGAACAACTTCTAAGTACTGGCAGTTCACAAAAGGTCGGGGACTCTTGCATGAGACGAGATTGTTAAAAGTTCTGCAAACTTTCAAAGTAACACAAAATAATGAAACTTTCATATTGTCATTATTTATTAAACTGTATTTATTTAATCAAGAAAAACAACACTTCGTCTAAGACAACAAAGTTTAAAATACTGTAGAGATTGCTTGTCTTTTAATTTTTTTGTTAAAACCACGATATTTTTAAGAACACAATCGTAAAGAACATTAGGAACGAAATAACAATAATTATTATGCGACACGGTTCTGCAAAAAATAAACAGCCATCATTTAGAAGTTAATCGTCTATGCTGACAATTCCGAGTGCATAATTTACGATATTTTCCTTAGTGACGAAAGGTAAAGTCGAGTGTTTAAAAATACGAACACGAAGACACGACCATAAAATAAAAACAGAATGCTTTTTGTCAGCTATAAAGCTGTCACAATAAGATCACAGAGTAAATATTAAGTTGTGATAATATAACATAACGATACCTTTGAACTCAAAGGGCTTTTAAGTCATTAACGTTAAAGGCTCTTACGTCTTACAAGCCCTGAGGTATCGAATAATGTCATCGATTAACCTATGGGCACACTATGAGCTCCAAGCCTCGCACGTGAAGTGTTGGAACAATGATCATTGTATACAAATCAGACGGTGCCAACAAGACTAATTCAACCCACACAATCTGCAATCACGGTTTATACTCCGACAATCGACGAACTACAAATTGGTATTCAACATCAAGTTGAATTTTAATGTCATATTTTATTTTAAATATCATCAGTACCCAGACTGCGTAGCCCTCTTGAAATAAGCAGAAAGGATTGCATAGCTTTATTAATGAATTCCTGTTCTAACTCATTACTATGCCAATTCAAATTAAGAGCCTTTCCTTCTCGGCGTCAGCGATTTCATAATTTAAACGCCCACTTAAAAATTTAAGCTTTTTGAGGTTCATCCTACAATTCGTTGGAGCAATTCATTCTCTTTTTATGCGAATAATGTGTGGACGCGTCCTGAATCGCGTAACATTTTTATACCGATTTTTATTTCAGTAATTATCGTTTGCGTGCAAATTAATTAATTAAAAAGTACAAACGAACGTTATTTTTAAGTGTAGATCGTTTTGTCGGCATGAGTCACTGCAGTCGGCAGACAACATCTAACCGACATACTATGAGTGTTGGCAGCATTCACCGCCGTACTCCGATATAACTTCCTAATGCGACAGACACAATTAAACGCTCGTAGAATAGACACAAGAACTTTTAGTTACCTAGTATTCATTTCTAACAATACCAGCATTGTGAAACTTTCTGGCCGTTTCTGGAAACGGGGCAGTACGGGACTACTAACAAAAAGTTTAGCTTCACTAAACTGTGATAATTGGCAGAAAAGATGCCTATACGGCTATATCCAATGTCATTTTCGGCTTAAATGAAGTTGCTCATCTGCAAAATAACGTTTACTGTACTTGGCTAGATACCCAACTAAGTATGCGATCAATTACAACAATTGAACTTGATCGATCACACACTGATCAAAGAAAATTCTTGAAAGTCAGCCTAAGCCAGATATATTAGTTCCCATATAATATAAACAGTACAAATTAAGAGAATTAATCTTGGAATGGCGTCATACGACAATAATTAAATGGCAGACTTCCGAATAACGGGCACGAAAATGTTTTTACGGAAACGCACACGACAGACAAGCGACTGATCCACAAAAACAATAATAAAATGAAAGAAATACAGTCCAAAAAATACGTTAGTATTCAATCAGCACCGAACATTAAAATTTGTCAATGGTGACAGAGATTAAAAAAAACTCGTTTGTTTTACAATGATACTAAGGTGGTCTCCCATGGTATTAGCATGGAGACAATCGGATGTGGTTGACATCATTGCGCTGGCATTGACGCCATGACAGTTTACACGTCCTGTGATATACGTGGCCGGAATGTTAGTTTTATGCAAGTATTCAATCATCACTTGTGCTTCCTGGATATCATGTTGACTTTAACTATAAAAGTTAGACGACTAGACGTGATTCATTGATATGCAGCTGAAATTGATCTGTTGGATTTCGTTTTATTATTTGTCTATTAGTATTTTATGATAATTTATACTTTTTATTACAGTCTGGTGTTTCACTCAAACGTCTATCGCTTATTTTATTACTCTTGTCGTAATCGCTCATAAGCGTGGCTATATTGTGACCATAAATCTTGTGTCACCTCGGCGCGAAAACAATTAAGTTTGTCTGTTCTAAACTAAGAAGACAACACAGCCAACACAACTCATCGGTATCTTGTGGCCATGAGATAGCGTTGCATCAGACTAAAAATCAAAAAAATATCTTGTAAACAGGAAGAGTTGAGCCTTTCACTTGGCCGTGTAAAGTACATGGCCAAGTTAAAGGTTGGCTGGCAGTTCGCTCACTATCCACAAATACCCGACGATCAACATTCATACGAAATCCGGTAGCGAAGTCCACATGATCAGCGATGACGAGTTGATAACAGTGAGGTCCTCGACCTAGGTTTTGTGACAAATAGCACCATTCAAGGAACCGCGAAGACAATGAATCTATTAGAATTCGGAACGCACGCACGACCACCGTTCTGCATATACAACGTAATAATATAGCTTTAATAAAATTTTACTGCTCTCCAGTGCATTTTGCGGTGAATTCGCGCGTTACGCCGGTCGTTGTCGATTGGTGAGTGTTGATTACTTTGCGGTTTATGTGTTCATTAACTTTGTCGAACCTGTAAATTATCAGCTATTTTGCTTCCAAGCTCTTGCATACAATATAAATTATTTTCTTAATCAGCTAGTTTCATTTGGGTTGCATTCCATTCTCTCTTCCTCTTTTTCATTTGCATTTTCCTAAAGATAAATTCACGAATGCTTTCACCACTTAACCAAAAATATTCTGAAAATAATGAATGAATTCAAGCGATACCTACTTATTTAAAACAGTGTATTGTCGAGATAAATCTTTAATTAACCCACAATGTTACAATGGAACTTTCCTAAGAACAAAGCCATTTAAATAAGGCGGAGTATCTATTAAGTTCATTTGCCACTTATTTGGTTGTTAAGCATTTAAGCATGGATGATGGTAAAATCCTTTTACGACTGAACGTGGGAAATCTATAAGAAACGCAGAATACAAATTTTCTCATGTTATCGTGCTATCCTGATAACGGCGGTAGATAAGGCCGCCTGTGATGTGTGAATTACCTTGTATGCCAACGCAGGTAAACACCAGGTGTCAAGCATACATCACAGTGATTGAGGCTTGATTGGTTAAACGCACGCAGTGCTGAATAGTCTATGCCGAATATAATTAAAGACACGACGAAGAGAGTGGACGATTATAATCAGAAACAGACCGTTAAGATACAGGCTAAAACACAATAAAAAAAAACAAATGTGATCCTAAACGTCACTCGATGCCACTTCAATAAATTGCACATAATAGATCAATTTAATATGCCAATAAATCAACCGCCAGCTAATGATATCTTAAAACACCGCAACACCCAATAAAGATCTCGAGTACCATTTCGGGGCTAATTAAAACACAAAGGGTTTTCAGTTGACATAATAAAACGACGCACGCAGTGTACTCTGAACGACGCCCTAAATAGTTTAGCAACTACCCGCCTGTAATTATTGCCACGGGGAAGCCGACGGCGCGTGGCGACCAGCTACTGATGTCCCAAGGCTGTCACGAATGCAATTGCCTCGACACGTATGTATGTTTCAATTGCTCAGCCATGTTCAACATGAACAAAACCGTTCAGAGTATTCCGAACATTTTTGTTTCGTATTGTTCCAATTTATCAGCGTCACGCTACAACAAACAGCACCAAAATAGCAAACCCGGGACAAACTCGGCCAGTAATCAAAGGACGGAATCAAAACGGCGGCACCGTCACAGCTTTGATGTTTCTTTGTGTTTTGATGCCATTCCTGCGGCTTGATTTACATACCAGCCTACACGGTTCCTTTGGAAATAAATGACTTCGAATCGAGTATTTCAAATGCGCCAACTATCAGTGGTCTACTACCAAGACAGTTCGTAAACATAATATTCAAACTGAAGAATTTTCGAACTTCTGAAGAATTTTCCGTCTGTTATTAAAATATCCAAGCAAGGCGAAGAGTAGACTGTAATGTTGATGTTTTATTTATCAATTCTTATTTTAAAACAGTGGGGACATTTACGACGTGGAACGTGTGTCTTTTTCACTAACTCTTTTGTCGAAGAAGCAATAAAGTTTGGCCACAACATAGGAGACGTCACGAGAGCGGCGACAGCAATGATTAACGAGCTGGTGACGTTCCCCTCCTCCCGCAGCCTCTCCCGGAGATGTTCTTGTCTGATACAACAATAATGCGGTAGGTTCCATTTTCACAGACCATCCCGTTTTCCCGGACGCGAGACGTGCTAGTGATTTCGCAACTCTAGTCTGAAAAATATCTACAAAACGAAAAAAATCTCTGCAACAGCGGAATGGTCCTCCTAATGAATATAACGAACTACTTATTTTTGATACTGATGGCACAAATTTGTTCCCTGTCGCAATTTCACGTCGTGGCGGTCGACTAATAGATTTTAAAATGGAATTGTCGCAGAAAATAAGTTTGCCTAGTTCTCATAGTTTTAATTGGAAAGCTGGCCGTGCTACGAAATCGTGAACTAAATAATATATTTGCAGGTGTAGGTCCCGTGAAACTTGAAGTTATGGTTTTGAGGAGAATGTCATTTGAATGAAGAATAAGTTTTTCGTCAAGATGCGCAAATGTGGGTTTAGGTAATGGCTGGTGCTGGCTGACTACCTCTCTTTAGCAACTCAAATGTTCTTAAGTGTCAATTTTAATAAGATATTACGTATCGTATTCCGAGAGGCGCGTGTCGCGGACGTGGGACGGACGGACAGACATGAAAGGATTTCAGACGAGTCTATTTCCACCCGCTTTGAACCATCGGACGTATTTGTTTGTTTGTATTCGCAACTTTCAAGTTGAAGGGGAATGCGCGACGGATTATGGTATTACTTTAGGACTTTATTTCGTAATTTATTGCGTGTCATAATCATTTTTAGGTTGGCAGTTAAGAGTTCAAGTTTACGACAGCATTTGTTCACTAATTCTGGAAACTTCATTAGTCATACGGGCTTGTTAATTGTTAATAAAAAATAATTGGTGTTGGTTTAGGAAGCAAGTCACTTTAGCAAGTTTGAATACTGTTTTCAAAGGGAATTTGGGATAGTTTCAATACTAACTTTCCAAAGAAACACACATTTATCACGACATCTGTTAGAAATTATTCGAGCGGACAGCCAACGTGAATGTCGGGTAAACGCCACTAAAGTTGAGGGTACGTGCCCGGCATCCGATAGATTCGTCCTCGGCCTCGGCATCCCGATCACGCTTAACAAATTCCCGATACGTCGGGACCGCGGCGTGATTGTCACGGTTGACGATCCCTGCAACGAAACGTCACGTGCATCCAGTCCCTACACACCATGTAAATGTGCGGACGAGTTGACTCCGACATGAGTGGTCTTGAACATTCAGCCAACTATGTTGAATATTTATGTTATTCGGACAAAATAATAAATTAAGGCTTCACCGTTAATTTGTCTGTAAAACAGCTCGTGGCTAAATAATAACAGCCGCACGGGCCGATCTTCAAGGTTAAGCAACGCTTGCCGAGGTTGGTCTGTGGATGGGTGAGTATCTTAACATACCGAGACTCCTCCGTGCCTCGGAAAGCACGTTAAGCCGTTGGTCCCGGCTGTCATTTGTAGATCTTTGGCAGTCGTTACGGATAGTCAGAAGCCAGAAAGTCTTACCAATGAGTACCGTGTTACCCAGTTAATGGGTCGTGGAGGTCCGGTAGGCAGCCGCTCCACGTAAAATACTGGTATTCAGCTTAATCCGGTTTGACTGGAAGCCGACCTCAATATAATTGGGAAAAGGCTAGGCAGATGATGAACAGGGATCGCGGCAAAATCTAAATCAAAACATATTACACCGCATATGAACATGTTACCTAATGGGACAGTGTGAGAACGACACAACCCATAACACCATTACGGAAAACAAGGACTTTTTCATACATTTGCCGGCTGCCTGACTCCATATGCCCTTACCATCAATTCACATTGACGTAATCTAGGACCGACAACTTGGTGACAGTTTTATGTCGGTGATAAATTATTTTTCTGTTTCATTCTCATATTCGCGCATGTTGTCGTCAAAATATTTATGGTCCACAAACATATTCAAAAAGTCTAGTGACAGCCTGGGTCATTCGCAGCACGAATCAAAGATGCCGCCGCCTTTGATCTTGTCGCCTGAAACTGTTCTACGCAAAACTATTTACAGCTGAAAATATTAATAAAATGTATTTTTCATTCGGTCAATGGCGCACGTACGAGCGATACAAGTCGTGTAATAAACAACATCAGTTTCAATGAATGCTAACAGTAACAAGTACAAGATTGCGCATCGTGTATCTAATAAACTCGTTTGTTCACTGGTCGAGTAAACCATTACGCTGATAGGGTTGTCAAAACCTGACTTTAAAGACGAGGTTACGGTCAGTTTTAGATGGCCACAAATAGTCGTTGAGCTATATTTTCATCTAATCATTGTTGATGTAGGTATTTTATTCTTTCTCTTGTGCAAATTGTATACTACAGTATTGTAATTTATTTTTTATTCTGCTGTAATTGTATGCCACATAGTGCCAATCGCGTGCCTCGGTGATAACAAAGTTATTTGTTATAATTTTAGCAGCAGTATATTTCGCTAAGCTCATTGTATGTCTTGTAGAGTAGGTACTCACGCTGACTAGATTCATCACTGTCACACTACGAATTCCTCAACAATTTATGAGATTGTCACATCTTAATAAAGACTACAGATGTTCTTACATAGGCGCAATGAACCAAGTATTAAAATTCGCGTGAATAATGTGTTATACTTATTCTTTTAATAGTTATATCCTGTGGATGCCGGATGAAGTGCCGCCGTTTATAATTCCGAGGATTCTGAAGAACGTGCCCCGTTTCCTTCAATTTCAAAGATTACTGAAGATTCTGAAGTATTTAAAACTAACATGAAAGAACTACCTGACACTATTCCAAGAGTTAATTGAATATCTCCATAAATTCCGTCAACTTCTTTGCACCTAATAAAATCCCTTTCGTTGTCACCATTACCAGATAGATGCGCTATTTACATAAAAGTTTATGGCTTCATAACATTAACGTTAATAGTGCTGTTTCAGGAAATTGGGAAAAACCCCCATGAAATACTGCATAGCTTTTATTCCGGCTACTATTTGATGTCATTAACCCTGTACTGTCCACCCCACAGCAAAATGGCTGACGCTGTTATTAAGCCATTACACTGGGTAGCGCTGCCTTGTCATCTACTACCAATTACATTCCTACACGCGGTAAACAATAACATTTCCACATATCTCAAATAACAGACTGATCTATTTGTCCCTTAATAATTTTTCTATCCATAGGTCTTTGACAATTAATTGAACCGATATTAAACCACATGTTTAGTATCGGTTCAATTAATTGTCAAAGCCCTTTACAAGGGGTTAAGTACGTTTAATAGCTGGTTTAACGAGGAGCCACTTTATTTAGATTGTCTCCGTCTCGACCCCGCTGAGTAATGACGTACCGAATCACCGGATGAGTAGGGTTGTGGCGTGATTATCTATCGATTATATCAACTAGGATAACAACTGCCACGAACTTTTATCGAATCGTGGAAATGAGGCCCGTAGTGAGTAGGACACGTTATCTTATTCTACGAATAAAGTTAAAGTTACAAAGTAATGTTATGTGCATGATCTTTAACACTATCATTTTGAATATCTTAAGAGTGCATGTCATCATAAAAGTTTATCGAGTACGTTTCTGAATGTAACAAAAAGTATCGATGGTGGCGCGTAACTTATTCTAACAGTGTCGCGGGGGAGGAAGCGGCCGTCACGCGGTGTTCCCTAACAAGACGGAATTAAATACGAATGTATTAGTGCACGGCGCTCGTCTCTTCTTACGCGCTTTAATAATTTAACTTTTATTCACTCGACGCGCTTTCTCGGAACGGACCGCGCTGTGACGCGATTCTTGATTAGGATCGACGCGGCGACTCGAATAATTTCCTTAGCATAATATTTCAATAACGCAGGAAGACACGTCACTGAGGAAATCATAGATGATTTCATAGATGACTGGTGTCAACGCATTCTTTATTTGTTTTAAATGAAACGTTACATCAAAGACGCGGACGGACACTGTAAAAGGAACTCAAAGATTTCAAAGACTCACGTTGCTTTTGTGGTTTCTGTACGATATCATTATGTTGAACAAAATATTGAATGACCTCGGCAGACGCGGATAAAAATATACGACGACCGAAAAGTTTTGGGGGAAGCAATAAATCTACTTAATTAGTCAATTTAGCTTTTCACTGAAAAGTTTGATTGGAAATCCTTAGGGATTAAGATTTAACGGTTGAAAACGAAGGGTACATAGGGGGGATGTCGGAGCTTAAGCATGTAGGAATCCTTCGTTAACACGGAACGAAGGAATCCTACATGCTTAAGCGGAACGTGCCTAATATGACACGGTCAGCGGCGCACATGGGAAAATGCGATCGATTAGATCGCAGCTTTAACATGCAGCTCAACGACACTGGAAAATGCGGTCAAGTGATGAAGATCACCTACCTTGTCACATACACTGCGGCACGTCCCCTCGGCTTTGTCACAGCAAGCTGTTATGTCTGGAACAAAATTAGAAACATGAATACAGAATGTTTTATAGCACCCAAGTTATTTGTATAGGCGAGGGATCAGTCGGCTGGAGCACAACAGCTGGTGCCAGACCACAATAAAGTAGCTGTGACAGTTACAGATGACGGTATAAAGCTTTTGATCTATTTCCTCTAACGACCGCTTTTATTCATATCACTCCCGGTTATTGCACGATTTAGATATCGGGATGAATACCAGCTACAGTGTAATGTACGTTCTTGACCTGGCGATTGTGGTTCTCATGCTAATAAATAATTGTATGAACAGTCTTAGGACTGGTGATAGTGCCCATATTAGTAATTTGTTTATTGTTGACATATTTTATAGAAGAATCTTTTCCATTTTTAAGAAACAACAAACTAAGAGATTATTTTCAAATTTTACACGACCAACCATTGCTACCTAAAGAAAGAGATTATTTACAAATTTTACACGACCATAGCTACCAATCCGAACAGCTTTAGGTACAATTCATAGGACTAATCAACCTCTTAATTAAATCCAAAACTATAGACTATATTTTGCATGATACGAAAGTAATTACTTTCAATAACAGGGAGAAAGCAGTAGATGTTAACAAAGTTGTCGGTAAACCAGTTTAATAAGCCAATCCCCTAGAGCCCGATTTTGTTAGAACCAAATTATAGGAAGTATACTAGATCTAGCGTACCTAGAAGTACCTAGCGCTAGGCTGGCTCTACACTATCGCGCTCTCGGATCTCAGGAGGTCCTAACACAAATATTTGAACGGACAGTAATCAAATTTGACTCGGACGTTTCTATTCTGCCTTATGTCCCTAACACATAAGGCAGAATAGAAACGTCCGAGTCAAATTTAACTGACTTCTGTAACGATGTGTATCAGTCTCAAATATTTATATGTAGGGTTTTACAAGATTTGGAAACTGACTAGATATAAAGATGTTTTGACTTTCAGGAGATAATTAATTTGAAAATTTGCCGCAGAAGTTGTGTTTTAATGTAACCGTGCTCTCCTGGATAAATATTTTCAAGACACTGGAAAAATAATGCGCAGTCATATCTAGTATTCTATTAAAAGTTTACGATTTATCCCTGCATTCCATGTTTAGACAGCCTGCACTAAGTCTTTGATTAATGTCTGTTTTCTTGCCGCTTCTGAAAACAAAGTGTTATCAAACCAAACTAGACGATAGTGTACACAGACCGTTATGGAAAGATAATTCAGTTCAGACCTATGATTACACTGTCGCAAAACCGGATAATCGCATCATATTCTATAACGCTATGTCTTTACTATAACCTACATCACTTGAAGCGTATAATACTCTGGTAGTTGGGACTGCCACTCAACGCAAAATATAGTTGTAAAGGGCTATTAATAATTTCCTCTTCATACCAGAAACGCGATAAGGATATTTACTGATCGAATTCCAAGTGAGACGCTCGTTGAAATTACGAGAAAAGTTGGATCGCTGCACGGGAAGCAAAGTGCAGTGAATAGTGCAGTTTGGCGCCACTTTTCCGCCGCTCTTATGTCATTTCAATGTGACATAATTTGAACGTATGACATTTTTTTTTAAGTTTGAAAAGAATATTTGCTCTATTGAGTGAAATCGGAACTCTTTTTTTAAATTTTCTTTTATCAAGTCTGTCTTGATTAAATATGTATTTTAATAGAGGCGAGGAAGGCGCTCACTTAGTTCCCTTTGTAGGTTTTCGTGTTTTGAGTCGCTTTATTTACCCTTACTAAGGTGTGCCACGTTTTGCAAGAATTTAATATTGAAGAAGATTGTCAAAGTGATTACCCGTAATTCTTGAAACGTGTTACTTGAGGTTGGCGCCATATTCCATTCTCCCTAGTTTCCGTCACGCTATGCTATCCTATCATTCACTCGCTTTTCTTTCATGTCATTCCTCACACAACACTATCCCTTCTTTGGCCTTCCCCTCCTTCTCTATCCATAATTTATGTTCATCACTCTTTTAGTCTCATAATAGTTTAAGAGGACAAAGAATGCTGGTCTGAAAGATGCAAAATATTAAAAAGCAGAAAGAGTGAATTTTCCTTACCTTGCGAGTTTACACAGGCCAGTGTAACAACGATTGCTAAAAGGCTAGATTTCAGCATGTCTGCGTGCCTTCTTCGAAATCTGCTGCAACTTTTAATGGTCTCCATATTCTACAAGTCCTCGTCTCAATATTCATCTGTAAAATAAAATTGCTTTGATGATTTTCATTTTTCTATAAGTCATTTACCTACCAATCTACTTGCGTAAGTGTGTAAGTTACTTGAGTAAGTTTTTACATTCAGGATTGTTTTCGTTGTAAAATGTTAGTTGTGTTTCAAACTAGGCATGTTTCTTATATTCTATGCCTATACAAATCGAATTAAAATGAAATAGCAACTATTGCGTTGCCTTAAATTTCATTATATTCTTTAAATGGTGAATGAACACAAAATCTCATGGTAATAAATAGGAAGGGTATCTACTTTGAGTACTGTACAATCACAATACTGCTACATTGAGTCATCGCCGAATCGCCAATAAAATCAATAGCATCAATAAATCAAGCAATCCCTACGTGATTGATGCTCGATTAAGTACACTCGCATCCGATACGCATAGCGAAACCCTTTATTTTTATTACTACAAATGCAAAACCATGAACAGTCGCCAACAAAAGTGTCATTACGTAATCATAATGAACACGAAAAATAATTAACCCTTCACTTCAGTAGGCCGTCAACAAATCATATTAGTGTCTAAACATAGTATTTTATGAGGCCTACCAGCGTGTAACGTAAGCTTTTGATATCAAAGTCGGTGAGAGGAACAGTCGTTAATTTATCACATTACCGCCTTTATCGCCGTGTTGGGACTAATTAGGGCGCGTTCTCGTTTACAAGTACGACACGGCCGAGACTCGTACGTTGCACTTGATTAAATGTAATAGAGAACAGAGATATTCGGCAGTTTACATCGCACGCGTAATTGAACATTTTATGAGTCTGTAAACGTTGTGTAGGGTGATGCCAACTTTGTAAGTGCTCCTTTGAGTAATTATAGCGTCTAATTAAATTATTTGGGTTTTTAACATCTACAGAAATAAGATTGTTCCTTTTCCTGTATTTTGTTTCAGTGACTAATCTTAGGTGTTACAAAAAGAGCGGAAGAAAGAAACAAACCGTGACATCAAGGACCAAACCGGATAACGAAATCATTAGTAAATTAATGAACACCCACAGAAAATATTTTCATTTACTCGTCGCGTCGGGCGTCGTCATCAGCTTTTGAGAGATGAACAGAGGCGGTAATAACTGACGAGCTATTTTTTTTCTTATTTTTTATAATAAATCGTGTTCCAATTTATTAAGCCAGCTATGTCTATGCGACCCATATTCCAAATGTTAATTAAATAGTCGGCGTATCAAACAGTTGTGTGACTGTAGCAAATGTACAAGAACACATGTAACTAAGCGGCCACAATAACATGTGCTCACATTAATGTGTAGTACGTGGAACATTTGCGTTCACATTCGTCCCAACTTTTCGCACAAATCAAAGCAAAACCGTCGGACCGTGTGAATCTACCAAACTAAAATAAAAATGCTTTATTGCTCTACGCGGACTTACTCCGAGTAAACTTAGGCTTTTACGCCGTAAAGTGTTGTCTAGAAGTTTGTCTTTGAGAATGTTATAGCAACCTCCGTAAATATTCGAAAAGGAATTTAAACTTGGATTTCCGTAATGCAAATTAAAAAGTTTATGGTTGTGGCTGTTTGGAAAGGGAACTTTATTTTTATGGAGATTTTGATAGAAAGGATTATTATATCGCTAAGCGTTTAAGCTTCTTGTAATAAAATTATGTTTGGGTTTATTGCAACAATATATCGTATAAAATGTACCAAGAATCCGGCTTCGCACATTAGCCGTGAAACTTAACTTTTTATTGCTCCCTAAGATACAACTAAGTAGTACGTTTGCCTCCATAAAGAAATAAACGAGAAAGTAAGTATAATGACTGAAGTCTAAAAGAAAAATTTAAAACCCCGAGGAATTCACGTTGACGTGCCTGCGTTGCTGAAGAAAATATTATGTAACGAAAGGTAGGTTAAGTTAATACCTAAGTTGTTTTATTGTTCATTCTGAATTAATTTATGACTAGCGTAGGATGGCAGTCAAATACGGTGGAGGTCTGCCCTGCTTGGGCTGAACACCGCCGTGTCCTCGTCGAGGCGACCGGCGGCGGCGACCTCTCGCGTCCAGCCCTGGTTGAATCCATGGTCCGGAGCGAGGAGGCTTGGGAAGCGGTCACCTCCTTCTGCGAAGCAGTAATGCTAGCAAAGGAGGAGGAGGGCCGCGCGAGGGAAAGGCAAGGCCTTCGTCCCAACCGCCGCAACAGGAGAAGACGCCCCGGGCGTCGGGAGTCGCAGGGCGATCCCCGGCCACCGTAGGCGCGGGCCTGCGGACGGCGAGCATTGGGTGGCTCGCTGTCCGATCACCACCAGGCCCGGGTCGATGGCGCGTTGTGTTTCACGCGCGCCTCAAAGAGATGTCAGCATAAAAGAAGGGGCCCGCTAGGGCCAGAGCCTGCCAGGGATGCGGAATTTGTTCGAAAGAGTCACCGCGGCCCTGGAACGCAAAGGGCTTTAGAAGGAACACGGATGGGTTTTAGTCAGTAAGAGTTTGACACGCCCTTCCGCTCCACCCAGAGCGGAAGAAGTCATTTGATGATTTCCCATCCTTAAAAAAAAAAAAAAATAATAAAAATAAAAAAAAAGGATGGCAGTCAAAGATCCATGCTTAATGTGGAATCAGTGGATACCTGATATATTAACCACAATTCATAGTAGGCTAGCTGGTAGACTTCAAAAATATTCGAAATAATAAATAATATTATCTTACTTATTTTGGTGACGAATATATTATCTGTGTATGTTTCACGGCCAGCCTGTCGCGACTGACTGAGGTAGAATGTATTGATTAACATTTTTACAGATCTATAAATAAAAAGTTCAAGCCCTTGATTTCCTCGTTGCCTTCACTATATGCGCTTATATAGAAATCAGAAGCTTAATAAACAAACGACATTCCATTATAACAACCGTTGATATTGTTAAAAATAATTGTGTGATGATAAGTCAAGGTACCTACCTAATTAAACTTTATCATACAATTATTTTTAATTAAGTAAATAACAATACACATCATGTTTAAAAATACCCAGTTGCGGACTCATTAAAATACTGAAATATGAAATTATTAAATGATAAAAACCTAAATTCATAAACCTAGCTAATTCAAAAATTTTACATTTAACATTTATCTTTAGTAGGTATAATTTATTTAAGTATTTTGTCATTAAAAACATCAAGGGGAAATGTTCTTTGGGAATTTAGATCACAGAGATTGAAGAAAAAAATATCTGAGAATGACTATTTCGAGTTTCTTTTGATAATCTTAATAAAAATATTTTATATTTGTAAGTACTTACCTAACAATATCAGCCTTTTGTTGTTTTTTCTGATATCTTTGGGTTATTTATAGACCGTTTCATCTCTTGTGTCTTCAAACTTTAGTCTCGGACATGTCTTATCTGTATTACTTATTTTTAATTAATCTTTCTTCCGCATAAGTACTAGTTGCCTATTTAAAATTCGTCACAACACAACACCAATTTCGCAGGTAAAGTCCACCATAAACAAAAAACAATTTAAACAAGAATGAATTTTTAAATTCCACTTTTTAATTTTACACAGTCACTTTTCACGATAGCATAATTCGCGCGCTTTTCTTTATATTCTCTATGGAACCTCCCTCACAACCTTTCTCGCGCCAAATTGACGCGTTACTAAATAGACCGGCATAAATTCATTCAACTCCAGCTTCTACACACTCCGTCTTTGTCCCTCGTATGACTAAGTGTATATTGCTGTCGCTTTCTAACGCTTCCGCCTGATGAACCCTATTGAGCTCGTTAGTCATTAATTAATTCTGCATAAGAAAATTACTTTTAATTTAAACAGTGCACAGATGTGACCAATTTTGTTCAGTTACAGAGCTTGGTAATAAACTGTTTCGATGTTTTTTTCTTAGTTCTTGTGATTTATGGGTGTTTGAAATGATGTTTTAATAGAAGATACCAACATTTTTATTTAACATTTGGTGAATAAATAATTAACAGCGTTTTATACCTCCTGCTTATGTTTTAATTATTTTGTGCTCAAACCTTAGGAACTTTACGTTACTATGTCTGTGTGTGCAATCATCATACACCCAGACGAGACGTCAGACGTAGCAATTATTAATGAAAATATTCATTTTTTTTTTATGCTTTGCCCACACTTATAATTTCTCCTGTATCGTGGGGGCGTTTACAAACATACAAAAACGCACACACATAAACAGCCAGACCTGGAACAACCATCTATAGGCCGTACAAATATCAATTGTTCTGTACGGGAATCGAACCCGCGTCACGCAACGCAGCAGCCAAAAAAAAAGTGTCGTCAGAAAAATAACAGATGTCAAAATATTTTGTTTCAGCCTATGGTTTGGACTAGCGTCATTAAATAGATAGATAGAATATAGGAACTCTATTGTACACTAAAAATAGTAACACAATGCTTTAACACACACTTTTTAATTTTTATGACATGTTTTTTATTTTATTTAATTTTTAATTAATTTTATCCTGTACTTAGCTGCATTCCTGCATTATAAAATCGGTCATATCATAAGAACTGAAAAAAACAACAACACAGTTTTTTGTACAGAGGTAACAAATCTCTTAATTAAAAATATTTCTGAGATACTTACATGAAGAGAAGAATGGCTGGAATCCTTGTTAGCGCCGGCCGGCTACCTGCTGAAAGTCAAGTGCTACGAACGTGGGACAAACGGACGGACAGACTCCACTTGAGTGGAGGAGTGGCGCCAGGCAATACGGCTGTAATTATACAAATCCACCCGCTTCACTTGTTACGGAAAACTAAAATAATTTTAGAAACTGAAGAATGCATTTTCTATATAACTTAATAGAACGCTC
Source organism: Mamestra configurata (assembly GCA_002192655.3). Classification (NCBI taxonomy): domain Eukaryota; kingdom Metazoa; phylum Arthropoda; class Insecta; order Lepidoptera; family Noctuidae; genus Mamestra; species Mamestra configurata. Next base: position 250,588 of record NDFZ01005067.1, on the reverse strand, counting down.
GAACGTAGGACTTCATTCTTATTGCATTGAATAAAAATTAATGATTTGATTAAACTGAAACCTCCTTACTTTTTAAACTTGAAACGACTGAGAAAATCATTTTTAGAAGCCAGCAGATACTGAAGTCATTTATTGAAAATATTTTTCAGATGGAAACTATTTTGTTTTAAATCTATCTATGCATATAATAAAAATGTAACGGATCGCTGTCTGTACATAGAAGAAATATGAGAAAAAATATTATTGGGATCTTTATCAATGCAAATAGCACCCAAAACAATGATTGTTGGAATTTTTTTCTGTTTATCTGTTTGTCTGTGCGTTTGTGCACGCTAATCTCAGACGGCTTATCCGATTTAGATGTGGCTTTACTTAACATTTAGTGTTTGTTTCATGTCAATCGGTTCATAAATAAAAAAGTTATGCCAATTTAAAAAATCTCTATCTATATCTATCTATAGCATTGACTGAAACTTTACTAAAATTCATAATCTTAAAATAAAAATGTCTGCCCCAAGCAACTATTCCACGCGGACGAAGTCGCGGGCAAAAGCTAGTAATATATAAAATTAACAATTAGGTAAAATAAACTTTACTAACAATAATTAAAATATAGCATCAAAATATTCGTCCTCAACTCTGTCAAGTGGTAATCTGCCCAGGAAACCGTCGGTTGGTTTTTTGTTTTAAGTTAATCGAATGTTTGTGCCCAGCAGATGGCTCATTATATTTAACAAAAAATCTACGGAACCTAATTTGTCAATTTTGACTTACCATATAACACAAGTAAACACGCAAATTAGTACACTCCATTGCATCTTCGACTTGATTCATACATTAATCCATGATGCACAAAGACATTTTTTATTGCACAGATCTGTATCAATGCATAGAAACACACTTTCATGAATAAATTTCCATGCAAGTCACGCAGACGTATCTCACGGCTTTCCGATAAAGCTCGCACTGGGGCCAGGCACTACATAAGCTTAGCTTAGGTGCCGTCTACTGCATTTTCAAACGTGAAACTTAATAAGAAATCATAGGACAAATAATGTTTATTTATTGTCTGTCTTTCTAAAGGTGGCGTTTGTTTTTAGACTTGTTGCAAAGAGAGCTTTTGTCCTTTGTTGGGCTACCCAACCCAAAAACTATATTATCTATATACCTAGCCTATTTTTCCCAGTCCTAGGCAAACACACAACTCTATCCTTTGCTACAGGCCAGTCTTTTAGATACAAATCGAGGTCGGTCAGCCATCTTCTTTCCTGGTCGGTCGCTATGTCGTCGAGCATCAACCCGAAATGAACAGATGTACAAAAACTCCAGTTCGAATAACGATACTTACTTTCAAAGAACTTAGCAGTAGATACCTACATCGAGCACCTCACACCTCGGACTGTCAATCACTCAGCCGAAACTCCCTGAAACCAACTTTGCTGATCACGCAATGTTAAACTTAGGTTCTTCAAAGTACGAGATATTTCCGTAAAACTCGACGCAAGAGAAGGATGACGCGTGTCAGTCGAAAGTTCCAAAACAGGGGCGCCAGCAAACACTCCACAAGATCTAGACTGGCTTTTAGAAAATTACTGCCTGCTGTGTTTCAATATTTGTCAGTCCTCGAGCCTGTTTCCATGATTTTAGCTTTTCTCTCCTCCATGGCTTGAATTTCTAAGAAGAAGCTCGGAGTCAGGACTTGTGCCTGGTTAGGTATATAATATGTATAACTGGAGAAATATGGGAGCACCTACTAGCTTTTGCCCGCGAAAGCGGCCTACAGGTAACCGTCTCCAGGGTCCCAACTACCTCTGTACCAAAATTCATCACAATCGGTTAGACAATTTAGGCGTGAAATCACTATTTCTGTTCGTTTTTTCCGGCAGAATAAACTGACTTTCTTTCTGTTTTTTCTTTTCACTAATCCTTCACCCGCGACTTCGTCTGCGCAGATTTAGTACAAATAAAATACACCTTTTCACCCCTTTATAGGGGGAGTTTCCTAAAATCCTTTCTTATAGCTGACGTCTCCTACTCATAATCTACCTCCGTGACAAATGTCATCTTTATATTATGTCAAATAGTTTTCGAGATTAATTAATGAGTGAGTAAAAAAGCGAAAGGGGGACCTTAGTTAGTTAGGATTAGATTATAGGGACTCCTCTGCCTGACACCTCTGGAAATATAGTATACAATGTTGTGTTGATGTTATCGCGTTACTCTAAGTACAAGAAACGTATGCAAATTATGACGAATGGGTAGTGCCCTATGTTTAACCAAGGTGTGTTCGGTATGAAACCGCCCCTTACTAGCGTAGGCAAGCTTATCGCTATAAGTAGCTCCACATTGCTCGGAATGACTTCTAAGTAAACTTCAATGAGCAATATGCTTTCTATCATTCCAAAATAATGTATCTTTTAAATTCAAAATTAGGATAAGGGCAAGAGATTGATGCCATACATATATCATATGTTTATATTTTTTACTCCCAATAGGCTCGCGTTTGAACACAATCGCATCTGACTGAAAGCGATGATGTGAACAAGGGACAACGATGGAGCACACTTGCCCTGAAGTAACTTATTCAACTAGGTTGTAGCTATCAGGAAACAGGCTCCGGTAGGGTGCACTTCGTAGCTGTAGGTACGCACAATTAAATTATTCCCAAAATGTTTTGTGCACTTGTGGTATCATGGAACACAGATGACTCCTGAGTAAAAATAATATGATTATATATAAGTCCGTCAATTAGATTATCGAAAAATATTGGACCCGTTATTTTTGCTTTATCAAATCAATAAAAATTTACGAATATAAAGCGCAACAAAGTTCAAGAGGTGGTGACGTCACGCGAGTTTTTAACGCACTGTGTCGTCTTCATTTTTTGTTTACCTACGTGAAAAAAGAAAAAATACCTACGTGACCAATATTTTTTGGAAATCTATCTGACGGACTTATATTTTTTTTTTTGTCATCTACCCTATGAACAACCATTTTATTTTGTGCTCACAAACTTCTCTTAAAACATTTCTAAGTACTTATTGCTTGTTCCTCTCAACTCATCTGTTCGAAACCATTACAAGTAGGTACCAAATCACAAGCTACTAACAATAATTACTTGCTAGTGTTAGCAATTTCAGATCTAGAATGCCGAGTTCCTTTAGGTAGGTAAGTAGGTACCTACTATACGAACACACAGCCAAGCCAACTACTTCTAAGGAATTGCGCTCAATTCAATTTGTATTTCACTGCTATTCGTATTTCTATTTCAAAAGCGATGGATTCCTTAGACGTTCGAATTGGAGGTGTGTGTACTTGACGGATTCGAAAACTTAGACATTTATTTTATGAAAATATAATTTGGTACATACTTAACTGCATCTTCTTTTCTACCGTGTCCTAAAAACCAATCTTTTTTAGGTAAGCTTAGGGAATGTATCCCTGGACTATACATACCTACCTATGCTTTTTCACACAGACCTATTCTTGATCTATTCTCGACCGATCAGCTTCGTGTCTTTTTACCAAAATCACTTAGGTAAACACTAGGTACCTAACTAAACTTTGCACGCAAGGTTGTGATTAAGGATTGATAACATCCTCTTCACATCCTCTACAAAATTAAAGTCCTTTGAATAATTTTTATTACGACATCCACGGCAAGCAAAAGGGGTGGTCCCATTCGTACCCAAGACCACACATCAGCGCATTACTCACTTTTTCAAACCTACATACGAGCAATGCAATTGAAATAGATGGCAGTGTGGTACCAGGCTTGCATAAAAAGTTAGGACAGTTACAAAGCGGGCAAAGCTCACATGTGTCGGAACTTGGAATCGCGAGGGGCGAGCATTTTGTTTATTTGTCGTCTATTTGTCCCACTCGACGTGTTTCCACAATCGTGTTACTGATATCGACACGTGTAGGTACAGCTTTTATAACTTGTATGGACATTAAGAATATATTTGAATATAGAATGAATGGGATTGAGATGGCTTTGAGATCGTTATTATGCAGCATGATGATGAGTGACAGTAATATTTGTAAAAACAACATCATTCATAGAATTAAATGATGATGTGCCTACTGTTTTATGCTCGTCTTGAACAGAAGTAGTCTCCGGAAAACAATCAATATTGAATAAATCTTAGAATATCATTTACCATGTAGGTAAGTTACCATGGAAGTGAACATAAACGTTAAGCTTAAGTAATTTATGGCCACATTAAATATTAACTACCAATAACAACAAAATATATTAGTGGCTTCGAGATTTTACATCTTATTCACGTTACCCGCACACAGGGACTGAACAATTTATCATTCCCACAGCATTTCCTAGTGCTGTATAAGTTATTTTTATGCAAAAATATAGCAAACAACGTTGTGGGGTGACATTGACGAATGAGCCCAACACGGTAGCTCAAATGGCGCCCGACCACCGCTCCGCTCAATTTCCTATCCCACTCCATGGCATGGCGGTTATTTAATCTAATTAACGCTATCCGGCGCGAAATAAAACTTTATATCAAAGAGCTAAATGTTTACCGAAATAACCACATGAAGGAGTCTGTGCATTTGATGTCGGACTAAATGAGACTGTGGTTTGTCTGTACGAATGAACCCGTGTTGAATCTATCCATAGTAATGATTTAAATGCGGTCCGTTACTTTTAGATATGGATTTATAGCGGATTCCTAATACCTACTTAGCTATGAATACGTGGTCTCTTAAATGTACGACTCTATAAGGGATATGTCACCCAGAGTGCTGATTGGTCGCCAGTTTTTGTCAGTCCACAATGTCTCGGACCGACGCGGATATTATTATAGAATACAAGGTTTGGATTCGTAAAATTGTAGAACAAATGTTCATTTGACAATTTATCGAGAGTTTACAATCTCTCAAGATATTTTTTAATCTTACGTAGTTTGCAATTTTCCGGTAACAGATAAAAAGGCTTTTTTCCTATTTTTTATTTCAGCTTAGCTTCTGCCAACGTCGTCGCTCGCGTGAATGTCGGAAATTATCCCAAGGGAACATACTACCGGGATAAAAGGTAGCCCATGTGCTATTCCAGACTATAATTTATCTGAGCTTTTCATTCAGACCCGTTCAGCCGCTCTGGCGTGATTGAGTAACAAAAATCTTCATCATCATCCATCCAAATCTTCGGATTCATCACGTAAGAGCGTTTACGCACTGCATCCTATCCGAATTCGTGAAAATACGGATCTAGAGTCTAAAAAACTCGGACCGAATTCGGATATTGCTTACGCACTAATCCAATCCCTGATCCAAATCCAAGCTGCCCGATTTGAATCCGAGGATGCGAAAGCTTTCATACAAACAGGACTACGGCTACTTCGGTCCGTCAATATTACTTTCGAATTAGAGACTCAGTAAAAGGATGACGGAGAGAAATCGGATCACGGAAGTCGGTTCTAATGCGTAAACTACCGTACACATAGTTTTATGAGTACTTCGGAAAGTATTTTTACGGATTCGGATCGGATGCAGTGCATAACCAGTCTAAGTAGTAATATTCGTGGGTAACGTCCGTTCGTTCTTTACCCTTAAGATCAGATCAGGTCATCAGGTCAAGAACAAACATTAGCAAAAACCTGAAATTCAGTGACTATTGTGTAGCGTGGATACTTAAAGGCCCATGCAAGGTAGCGGGATTTTGTGCTGACCACAAACAAAATTGATCTGAATAGGGGGGTCAATGAATGCATAAGTTCCAATCCATCGTCCGTTTGACCTAAAAGGTTGAACTATCTTAAACAGGACAATCGGATTCTCGGAACCCACGAGCTGATAAGTCGCTTAGAATTTATGTTCTACGTAACAAATACTAATTATCAACCGTAATTTATTTAAATTGATCATTTATGATATCATTAGTCATTACTCATTACAGTATCTATCAGAATTTGGAAGAGTCCCTGAAGACAAGCACGTTAACGATGAAGCTATATGAATTGAGTAGGTACTTATATATAATTGTATAGCTGGTACAAGAACAAGCGATGGAGGGTAGGCGAGGGTAAAGTCGTGTACTAATCATAGGTGAGTTTCATGACATACCTATGGCCTAAGGGCACTATGGGCAGTGGTTCTGTCAAACCCATCTGTAATAAATACCGACACCGTAGGTAGGTTGGGAATGTTACCGACTTGCTACTACATCAAGTAGGCAGGCACGTTAATTCTTAGGTACCTATATTTAAATTTCAAACAGTGTCGAAGCTACATAGATTTCAAATGCTTCCATTTTAGACATGACGCAATCAAAAATATACTTTTATAGAAATACTAAAGGTGGTCCGAGCACGGCTATTTTCCATAGAAGCGAATGGGACAGACTCGAGAAGCAAGCAAGCACTCCGGAGGCACCGTCGCAACAGGAGAATAATTACATAAAAGGTTTGATAGAGAAGTCGCAGGCATGGATGAAAACTTGGCCGGATACTGTACAAGTAGGTTTACAAAAAATATCCTAAACTTCCTTTCATAATCCTCCCACTACCTGATCACTAGACCAGACCAGCATACATATACCACTAATATCTTAGCCTTTCAAGTCCACTCATTATCTTTCCTAATTCGTGCCAGAACGTAATACATACAGCATGCTTGATTTTAGCATTACCTGGTAAATTAATGGCAGTTTCCCTTACAAACAGACAGGCTACCTTTTCTTAACTGAATCGTCAAAAACATTTTTCTAATTACAATTTGTAAAATGTTCAGGGGTGTGTAGAACTCCACAAAAAGCAAAAAGAAAAACAACGCACTGCCGATATAGCTGCAGTCGAAGCGTTCTCAAAGAAGAAAGTCCATAAAAAGAACGCAGAAGCCATACAAAAGGCGAAACAAAAGATCTTTGATAGAAGCTGTTATGGCACAAAGCTTATAAGGTATTGAATAACAATGAAACATGATCACAGAAAAGTAGAACACAGCGGCAATAAGTAACTACGATAAACTTACAAAATAAGCAGTTGTAGTACATTTAGCTTAGTTTAACGTAGTGAACATTGGTACAGGACAAGAAAAAAAACTATCACACACAAATATTTTTTGCAGTGCCCTTCTTGAATCGAAAACATTCGAAGAAAGAGATGCTCAAATAAAATTTTCCAATGAATTAAAAGAAAAAAAAGTTGAACTAGAACGGAAGACGAAGAGAGTGACGTTCTGTACCTTCGACTTGGACAAAAATGGAACTGCTTTGGAGGACCTACAGAAATTTCAAAGGATAAAAAACGATAAAGAGAATAAAGAAATGTAAAACAAAATATATTTACACTGTTACATCGATCAGGTTTTGTTTTACCTTTATATATGTTACGGCTAATACCCGAAGTGCGGCTACACCTAGTTTTAGCCGGCTAAAACTAGGTGCAGTCACCAGTGTGCGGCTGCACCTAGTTCTAGCCGCTATGATGAAGGCTAAACCTAGGTCTAACCGAAGATAAGAGGATATTAGATATAGGGTATTAGCCGTAACATATACAATATCATTAATAGGTTTAACCAAATAGAGACTTGAGCGGGCAGAATCGTAATGTATCTTGACTAATATTTAAGGTTTGAGAAGAAGAAAGAAGACGAAGCTAATGCAAAGGAAAAAGAAAAGTTAGCTGACCTAACAGACGCACAGCTGATGAAGTATCTTCTCGACCAGGAACAGGAGGCTGAGGTTAGACATCTAAGGGTGTTACTACACCAATCGATGGATCGTCGACCGATACCATCGATCGACATCGACCGACGTTGATCGATTGGTGAGAGTAGCTTTGGCTGATCGATTGATACCGGCCGATAAACAATTGATCGAACGCCGATCGTGGTAGCTTTGTCTGATCGAAGAAAGAAGAAGAAACTATCGATCGACGTCGACTAATTCATTCTACCATCATCGATTGGTGTAGTAGAAACTGTCGATCGACGTCGATTAATCCATTCTACCATCGATCGATCGATTGGTGTGTTAACACCCTAAAGTCCATAGCACTACCAACAACTACTTTTATAAAAATACCAGTTTATATCCTTGGCACCTTTCCACTACCAAGATGAAGAACTAGAAATAAAGATGAAAGAAAACGTTATTCTTATTACTAATAAATTAGATATTGACTTGCTAGGATAACATGAAACTGTTAGAAAAACAAGCTCTACAACAATATGCAGCTGAATGCAAGAAGACGAAAGAGGAAAAAGCGAAATGGGAAGCAGAGTATTACGCTAAAATAGAAAAGTGCCGTGAAGAGCAAGAAGAATTGAATTGTAAAATAAGAAAAGTACATCTACAGGTAAGTGTTAATGTATTCAAACTAATGTGCCTAAGCAAAACCCAACAAAATGTTAGGTTTTGAAGACACCCGCCCAGAATTTTGGTAACAATTGGTATCAGTTTGAAGCCCTTGTAAGAACTCTACAAGTTTCATCTATTTTTATTAAATAATTCATCATTTCAATCAAAAAACATTTCTGGGTAGTTAGTCAAAGAGAGGACGGATTTAGCTGGACCAAGAACTTTTGAAACAGTTAAAAAATGTCAAGAGGAAGAAAAGAAACGTTACGAAGTCTTTTTTGAAAAAAGTATCAAGAAAGGAGAAGAAAGGTAAATAAATATTTTCATTATTTTAAATTCGTGTAGAGGAGACTCTGTACCATTTTTTTAGGGACATTGTGCGCACGGAGGAGTGTGAAATTCGGCTAAAGTTTATAAAAATCCATGTTTTTTTTTACTTGATTCATTGGGCGACCACTGTTGTGTTAGGTACGTGCCGTATGGACACCTGCATAGGTACGTATCAACAGCGAAACGTCGGGAACCTGAACTCTGAAAAACGGCGTCCTATCCAAGTAATACCTAATAAAAACTTGGCAAGGCTGTTATAGATATCTTAAACGACACAGATCGGTAAAGCTGGGCTCAAACGAGAGGAGGCTTATACTCAACAATGGGTGTAACATACCTGCGGATGATGATGAAAAGAGGCACAAAAATTATATAAGGCATTAAAAAAAGGGCTAAACATACTAACGATACAAAAGCTAATACCCAAATTCAAATATTTCTAGAGCTGCTAAAAGAGAGCAAAGAGCTCAAGATAAAATAGAAGACAATCGCAAAAAAACAATGACGACAGCAAAGACCAACAAATCGATGGCTGAATACGTGAACCAAAGTGAATGCAGCAACAAATGCTTCTGTGATCGACAATGTTTTATTACAAAATCTGATAAACCACGCGTTGTAAGGAAAGGACATTGTGAAATGGAACCTGAATCTAAAGGTAGGTTCAACGTTTTCGCGGGGTATTAAGAAAAGCACTGTTTATTTTCGCCTCGATTATGAGAGCAGAATGTTTGGGTCCCGGTAATCAGCTATGTGCGAGTCCATATAGGCTTAGAATCTAGATAAAGTTTACTTTTTTCGTATACGCAGGGAGTTTTGTCTGTGATAAGTTCAAAATCACCCGGAAAATTGACGACTGCCTTAATGGTTGAATCGCTAGCATGACAGAAAAGCGTGGGGTCCTACAAGGATCGATCCTCGGGCCGGGCATTCTTTGTGCTTTTCATCAGGAAATCCTAAGTAGCTTAGACCTTGTCCTGGATTGGGACATAGGAATTTTTAACCCGGGAGTTTTATCACTTTGATGGGCGGCAGCTAGTCTAGGAATACAGGTGAGATATTATGTTTACCAGAACCAACCCCACCGTACTTTGGTCCATGCAACAAGCTGGTGGCAGCGCTGCACCGTCGCGAGAAGCTGCCGTCACCGTGGACCGGCGCTGAAGAGATGCACGTGCTGTTTATGAAGAACGCGGACAAAACGCTCGGCGAGTGCAAGTACAAGATGCCGGCGAGGAAAGTTGTTGATGTTGGTATCGCAGACTCGTTACAATTATGATCACGAATATAAAGTTCGCATCATATAAGTTAGCCACACTGAAGTACTAGTAGGCCACAAAACTAGACTGCGCAGTAGTCAATTTCGTACAGAAACAGCAGCGAGCCATGTCAAGCGCATCGGAAAGCCTGGTTTCAGAGCAGTGATCGATAAATTTTAACTTTTTGCCAACATTGAAACTCAAAAGGTATATTTTCTTTATCCATGCAGTTGCATAAATGTGGGTAACAGAACGTTAACCTTATTATTACAAAACTAGTTCCAATTTAGGTTCAGGTTCAAGCCAGTTATCTAATTATCCTAACTGAAGTAAAGTTTTAGTTAAAAAATTAGATGGGTCTAAAATCAGTTTTTCTATTAACAACTTTAATTTCGTCAATCCAAAGCTTAAATTCCAATAACCGAATCATAATTTTGGGCTTGGACTGGATTAAGTTACAACCCTTCAGTTTTGAATTAACAATCCTAATCTTAACTAATATTATAAAATACACAATTTCTTGCTTCTGACAATCCGTAGCGACTGCCAAAGGTCTACAAATGACAGCCGGGAACAACGGCTTAACGTGCTTTCCGAAACTTTAGGAAATCAGTCATCGTCCAGTGCAAATGGACGTTGCCGTCCATTTGATATAGACTCCGTCTTGCGGGACGTCCGTTCGTCTTCACCAGTATTAAAACACAACTACTTTTTACAGGAATACAGGAAACACCACGCGCTGGATGAGACTACCCTACGTATCGAGAATTATTATTGATGTTTTCTTATGTTTTTGATTATTTCAAGTATTACGAAATTTTGGTATAGAAATAAAAAACTATTTCGACAATCATTATACTACGTTTTATTTTTTATACTACCAACATTACTATTTACAAAATCTGTCCTTACATTCAAAGTTACGAGCTGTTTCATTTCTTCAATCCACATCTAATGAGTCCATTAATAATTTTATAAATTTTATACTTGTTGAAACACTGTAATGCTTATTCTATTAAATAACAAAATAAATAGCTAGAAATCACAATATACATGCGTGGTCAAAAGTCTTCTTGCCATTAATAATATTGTTTGAGGTACAGAGGTAACATAAACTCTGGACCACGCAGCATTTCTGTAGTATTTCCTTCGTAAAAATGATTGCAGAAAGGCGAAATAAAAATTTTATAATTACCCTAAAAACAACTTTATACCCTTGAGTTTTCTGCACCAACAACCGTCTAAAACGTAAAGTTTTTCAAACTGTACCAATACCAAAAACAGCGTTAGTAAACAAAACTCAAGCGAAAAAAGCTGGGAATATATTCTTAAATAAATTGTACAACACACAAAATCCCTGTAAAATCGAAAAAGCATATTTAAAGTACGTATTTATATATGTAAAGGTGAATACCGGAGGTATTTAGAGGTGATGTGACCCTCTTAGTTAAAAATGAAGTTTTATTGAAGGATTCGTGTGTGGTACTCCTAGGTTGTCTGTGGTCTAGTACTTGGACGACTTCTGCTTGATGACAGCCTGTACGCACTTGGCCATAGTGGGCGAAGCGCGGCTGATGGGGTCCGTCATGAAGAAGTCTTCCAGCGACTTCAATTGCACGTCTACCTTGCCCGATACTGGCTTTTGAAGGCTCTGTGGATATCATTATTTTTGTTATTTATTAGAAAACAAACTTGTCATGGCTGCTGGTAGTAAATGGCTGACAAATATTGGTTTTAATAAAACATGTACTTTCTATCTATATGGTCACAATTTGAAGGGTACTAAAAGAATCTTCCCTCGCGACGATGCTCAGCCTCGACTATCACCTTCCATGCTGACTGACTTATCAATTCACTTAATAATCCAGAACTCAGATAGGAAGGTTTAAATTCCCTGACTACTCTCGAGGTTTATGCGGCTGCCTACCAGTACCATATGTTATCCCGTGACTGTCAGACATCGTAAACTAGAATAAATTGGACTTTAGACCTGTAAGCCTACTGGTCTTAAGGCTATTTTTTTTTAGATGGCTACAATAATGAACTGTGGTCCCATTACCCCTTTTACCAACGAAACAAACCTTATTAAACGACTTTAAAAAAAAGGAGGAGGTTCTCAATTCGGTTGTATTTAAATTTTATTCTTTTTTTTGTTTGTTACCTCATAACTCCGCCATTTTATTTACTAATATATTTATATTATAACGTACCTGTGCTAGGGACCTGGCCTGCGCGAAGTAGTTGTTGTCCTGTACGTCGCCGTAGGTGACTAGCGCCGGGCTGATCTGACTGAGACGGTCACGGACCTCGTCTAAGTTGTCGTACGGGAGGCGCTGGCCTACTACTTCTGATAGCGCTCTGAGGACAAGATAATATTGCAATTCAAATATGAGAATAAAAATGTTTAATAGTAAATTAAGGAACACAACTTATCATTTCCACGGCCTTATTAAAAATCTAGGTATATCTTTAGTTAGACCAAGCTTAGGCCTTAGTCAATATTTTTCTGTCAAATTTTATTTCGGCTACGTTAAAGGTTGTAATTCTAAAAAGGTTGCTTTATAAGCAGGTGTAACACAAAGGTACGGAGGGCATTGAAGTCTTCCTCAACCTTGCCCATGACGCGGCTCCGAACGGCCCTGTTTCTTAGTGCGTGGAAGCTTGGATTTATGAAACTTGCCATAGTGGCCGCTATTTGGTGGCCTAGCGACGGCTTATTAAATCAACTTTAAAGTAAAGGACGCGTTGTCTCGTGCGTGTAAAGTTTGAAGATTGATGTAAAGTGGGAGGTGGGATAGTGGTGTGTACGCTGCGCCGGGTAGCACTTTGTATATCTGTTTACCTGATGATCTTCCAGTCCTCGCGCGCCTTGCCGGGCGGCGTGACGGCCACGAGCGTCTGCTGCGCGCGCCCCTCCGCGTTCACGTACGTGGCGCGCTTCTCCGTGTACGCTGCGCCGGGTAGCACTTTGTATATCTGTTTACCTGATGATCTTCCAGTCCTCGCGCGCCTTGCCGGGCGGCGTGACGGCCACGAGCGTCTGCTGCGCGCGCCCCTCCGCGTTCACGTACGTGGCGCGCTTCTCCGTGTACGCTGCGCCGGGTAGCACTTTGTATATCTGTTTACCTGATGATCTTCCAGTCCTCGCGCGCCTTGCCGGGCGGCGTGACGGCCACGAGCGTCTGCTGCGCGCGCCCCTCCGCGTTCACGTACGTGGCGCGCTTCTCCGTGTACGCTGCGCCGGGTAGCACTTTGTATATCTGTTTACCTGATGATCTTCCAGTCCTCGCGCGCCTTGCCGGGCGGCGTGACGGCCACGAGCGTCTGCTGCGCGCGCCCCTCCGCGTTCACGTACGTGGCGCGCTTCTCCGTGTACGCTGCGCCGGGTAGCACTTTGTATATCTGTTTACCTGATGATCTTCCAGTCCTCGCGCGCCTTGCCGGGCGGCGTGACGGCCACGAGCGTCTGCTGCGCGCGCCCCTCCGCGTTCACGTACGTGGCGCGCTTCTCCGTGTACGCTGCGCCGGGTAGCACTTTGTATATCTGTTTACCTGATGATCTTCCAGTCCTCGCGCGCCTTGCCGGGCGGCGTGACGGCCACGAGCGTCTGCTGCGCGCGCCCCTCCGCGTTCACGTACGTGGCGCGCTTCTCCGTGTACGCTGCGCCGGGTAGCACTTTGTATATCTGTTTACCTGATGATCTTCCAGTCCTCGCGCGCCTTGCCGGGCGGCGTGACGGCCACGAGCGTCTGCTGCGCGCGCCCCTCCGCGTTCACGTACGTGGCGCGCTTCTCCGTGTACGCTGCGCCGGGTAGCACTTTGTATATCTGTTTACCTGATGATCTTCCAGTCCTCGCGCGCCTTGCCGGGCGGCGTGACGGCCACGAGCGTCTGCTGCGCGCGCCCCTCCGCGTTCACGTACGTGGCGCGCTTCTCCGTGTACGCTGCGCCGGGTAGCACTTTGTATATCTGTTTACCTGATGATCTTCCAGTCCTCGCGCGCCTTGCCGGGCGGCGTGACGGCCACGAGCGTCTGCTGCGCGCGCCCCTCCGCGTTCACGTACGTGGCGCGCTTCTCCGTGTACGCTGCGCCGGGTAGCACTATGTCTGCCATCGCCGCGCCTACGTCACCGTGGTGACCTGAACAACATACGCAAAATTATGAATCCATAAAATGATAATACTTAAAACTAGCACTCAAATTATCATCAGATAATAGCAGTTCACTGCTGGACATAAGCCTCTCCAATTGCATAAAATTTTCGTCTTCGGCTGCTCTTATCCAGCTGTTACCAGCCATCCTGGTCACCATTGCCCATTCTGCTCACCATTGCCTGCCATTGCTTCACCTAGCCTAATTACCCCAAACCTCATTTTTGTCGGCTCGCAGTCTTCATTCAAGAACACGTCTACCTCAACGGTCATTACTTCTCAGCTGCTAAGCAAATCACCTAAAATTGAGCAAGGAGTATCCACATCCGAGCTCAATGGTATCTCGGTTTATAGTCCCTCTAATGCCCATATTAAATCCAGCAAAGTTCACCTACCTTGGTAGATGACAGTAGCGCCCTTGGGCAGCTGGTCGCGCGATACAACGCCGCTGTCGGCTCCGAGCAGGAACACCACCTGCGGGCCCTCCTGCAGCACCTTGCCCACGCCGGGCTGGTAGCCGATGTCTAGTGCGGCCACCTGCGACGCCGTGCGCTGGAGGACGTTCAACACCTGGATAGACATAAAAAATATTAGTACGGATATCAAAAATTTGTCTGCCTCGCACGTGTCCGTCATTGGCTGACTGGCCTGTTGGTCGAGTGGTTAGTGACCCTGACTGCTAAACCGGAGGTCGTGGGTTCGATTCCTACCCAGGACAAATCCTTGTGTGATCATGATCATTTGTTCTGTGTCTGGGTGTAATTTGTCTATAATATGTATGTATTTAGAAATATATAAGTATGTTTATCAGTTGTCTGGTTGCCATAGCACAGGCTCTGCCTAGTTTGGGATCGGATGACCATGTGTGAGCTGTCCCAAGATATATTATTATACTGGTCCAAAAGATTTTTTATTTTCGAATTTTATTCACAAAAGTTAAAAGGACGCCTTAGTCATTGGTAACCGCATCGGCCAACCAAGTGCAGTGGTTAGGTGAGTGGCTACTATTTCCTTGACTGCAGCAAAATTGGCATGTAGTCTTATTTAGCTAAATTCATCAGTTCATATAACACTACGTTATTTTTCCTGGTTCCAAAGCATCCAACTAAAAAATAAACAAACGCCACTCTGGCGCTCGATCATTATGTCATCATCCACCAATGACTTCGCCCACTGCTATATACACTATATATTTTTTTTGTACCAATCCCCACGTTCCTGTGCCAGCCTCATCCAGGTTCTACCCGCGATGGCAACAAAGTCGTGTCTGCCAAACCACTCGCGGGTATCCAACATTTCGTCTGGGTGTGCACGGACAGTCTCAGTCACCGCCTTTCTCCCCCCGAGGTTCCGATAACCCCAACCTACCTTCCATTTCTTATCCGATAGCTTGTCCTGCAGCCTCAGCGCTAACTCCTGCGTGTACGCGAGTATGGCGGCGCCCTCTGGCGTCTTGAGCTGGTCAGCTCCTAAGATGACGACGGGACGCTGGGCAGATTCCAGGCGCTTCAGGACCTCGTGTGTTGAGGAACCAGTGGCTAAGTCTTTGACGACGGATGCTGAGTCGCCAACGTGCTGTGAAGGAATAGAAAGGTTATTGGCTGACATGTGACGAAATAATTACTAATATAGCAAAAACGGACGTTATCATGGCCGTTTGTGTAGTCTTGTCAATAAACAGATAGACTGCTAAGTTTGGGGTAATACCCGAGTAGGGAAAAGCGTTTGTGGATGTTTCTATTTTTAAATTCAAAATTGGAAATGATATCAAACTTTAGAAAAACCAACTCAATTTCACGTGTGACACAGTTCAGATTCCATTGCAACCCATACTGTTTTATGGCTAAAGTTGGTTGCGACACAATGAAATATCTCGAATTATGATTTCATATAGATTTTTTCAGCAAGTGCTGAAAACTACAGTTGGTTAATGGCAATAAATACGACCCCATTTTACGGATATTATAGTATGGCACGTATGTCATCTCTGCCTACCTTTTGAAATACAAGCGTGTTGTTGTGAATGCAGGAAAAACATTGATGTATATTTGCTTACCATGTAGTCATAGGTGAGGTCTACTTTAGGCCCGATGAGCGCTACGTCGGTGTCCTTGTGGATGAAGGCCTTGCGGATACGTGCGTTCAGAAGTGGCGCCTCGAAGCGGGTGTTGGTGCCGATCAGAAGCACGAAGTCAGCGTCCTCCACGTCTGAAGAAGTAAAAGTATGTGAAATATTGGTTTAGGGTAATAGACCTCTGCCAAACCCTTTGCGGGACACAGGTGCAGTTGTATGTTTTGAAAACGTCAGACATACTCACATACCGATACTCTCTGAAACATGCCGAGGTCATATTTGACCGTACGCAAATTATGTTGACATTGTTTAAAGTTTGTATGGAAGAATCTTAACGCTGGGTTCGATGAAGTTGAAACACGGCGATAACAATTTTGATACAAAAATAAGAAATATTAGGTTTCTTCTAAAATCAACTCCTGAAAGGGTGTAAAGGGGTCATGAAGTTTTAAGGGTAGGATATTACTGCTTGCTTCAAATAACTTGGTAGTTGACAAGTATAACAAAATTGAAATGGTTTTTTTTTGTATTTTTTCATAATCAACCCCAAACGGGGTAAGAGCGAAACAGTTACACTGATCCGGTAGAGTCTCAGCAGCAAAAATCACTGGATAATTAAGAAAAATAGTTGTGTATAATTTTCCAGAACTACCCTTTCAAGTTCGGGGAGTACCTACTAAATCTGCGCGGACGAAGTCGCGGGCTAGTATTCAAATAAAAATTTGGTGACCAGTGACGATTTATAGTTTTTTTTTATAGCCGGTTAAGTAGAAAATTTATTTATTAACCTGCAAAGTTTGATGCTGATGCAATTCTGACGTACGACGTCGACCACTGGGTGGAAGCGGAAACTGATACATTCCCTTTCCCACTCCTTTGCCAACTTTCACTATACGATGCATAGCAGCGAATTTTGAATTTGGTAAAGAAAAAAAAATCTACACTTATATAATAAACAATATATATTTGGATTTGGGAGGTAATTCCGAAACTATTAAACGATTGAATATTTTTTTTCACTCTTGTAAAGCTACAATCACTGAGTGCCAAGGGACCTTTCATCCTGGAGATATTTTTTTGTTTCATTGATTTCTGTCGGCTTAGGATTTCTTACATTTTAGTTAGTTATATTTTTGAAATCGTCTTCTCGAGCTCTTATTTTGACCGTTTCTTTCATGAAATAGGCAATAATGTGGGGACATTATTGCCTATTTTCTGAATAAAAACGGCTTCACTTACCTATTCAATTAAAATAGCCTATGTCACTTCAGCACTTGACGAATCTAATGATATCTCATTTGTTTAGATCTAGCTGTTTATGCTACAGGGGTGCCAAAGAAATCTCGAAAAACATTACCACCAACATTATCCTTCTGGGGCAGTTGGGTAAACACTAAAGTTGTAACTCACTGGCGATCTTAGTGTTGCAGAGGTATGAGGAGCGCAGGTCGATGCCGGCGCCTTCTAGCGGGAAGTACTGCTCCGTGCACGTGTTCTCCGAGCCCAGCCGGTTCACCAGGTCCTTGAGCGCCACCAGCGACTCTGCGTCCGCTAGGTCACCAGCTACGGCTAGGAGCTGCAGATGTATAGGAAATGAAAAAGTTAATATAAGGCATATGAACACATGCTCTGGTATGATGAAGTGTTGATTTCTTACTTTCTAGCAGGACATCAACACTTCATCAAAACTAATGTTCTATTAGTTTTTGTGCGGCTACATGCAAGAAAGATTAATTGCTAGTGATCGCAGCATCGGTAGTGCTATTCTCGGGATTTAGTGACCGTTACCTTAACATGGATATGCCTTCTGAATACCGGGACCAGAAAGTAATATGGCAAACAGCACCGTGCGGGACCACCCAGGTTAAAGATAAGAATCAATTCATCAAAGTGATGTTCCACAAAATAGGCACTTCAGTGTTTACATGTGGAAAAACGAACTATCTAATGATTTTTTTGCGAAAATAAGTCTCCGAATACTTATTTTCGCAACATTTAAGGATCGTTAAAATCATCGTAGGTACCCTGCGATTGGGTTGTTATATTACTCGAATCGATTTAGGGTTCAGTTAACGATATTGATCAGTATCACCAGTCCTAGAATAATTTAAGGACGTGTACCTTGGCAGGCGGGCAGTCCCTGAGCGCCCGGGCGGCGGCCACCATGGCGTCCTCCCACTCCACGGGCGTGAGGTTCCCGCGGCTGTCCGTCATCATGGGCGTCACCAGCCGCTGGCGCTTCAGCCCATCGCACGCGAACCGCGACTTGTCCGATAACCATTCTTCGTTGATCTCCTGCGGGTAGAGGGTTTATAAAGAATCTTAAGTATAGCAAGCGTATCAATATTTCGAAGAATTACATTGACGTCATAAAGATCGGACTGCAGCCAAGAAGAAAATATTAACTTATTTGAACATGAAAATAAGTACACCTCAAAAAATGATTATAAATTATTTGAACAAAATGGGGATGGTTTTAAGAATAGTGTAGGCCCAAAAAACCAGTCGATTATAAGTAAAGAAGTAAATAACAGCCTGATACATAAAATAAATAAGTGATGTGGATGGGGGGATGACATTCACATAACTACATACATAATTGATACCTTACCTCATTGGTCCTCGGGAGAATACGCAACACTTCATTCGTACGAGTAGCAATCACGATGTTGCTACCCAGGGGGTCTAAAACATCTACAGAGTCAATCTGTAACAAAAAAAATTGTCTCAATCAATCCACCTAGTCTTCCCAACTATCTTGGGCTCGGCTTCCACTGTAACCAGGTGCACCTGAGTACCAGTATTTTACATGGAGCGCCTGCCCAGTAACCAACCAAGGCTGGTAGGTATCAGTGTTCCTAGAGTACGACCACGGGAGTAACTATAACTTTCACATGGGGGTCCGAAGGTCCAAAACTATACAATGATTACTACTTTTTGCATGGGCTTCACGCAGAAAAGGCAAAGTTCTCATTCGAAATACTAGTAATTATATGTTTTATATAGCACGGAAAAAATAAATTTGGGGCACGGATTCACGCACCATGATCCAAAATCAGGACTAAGTGCGGAAACCATGCCCAATAGATAGACTGGGGCACGGATTATCCGTGCCATTCGTCCAATAATAATTAGCGATTTTTATTCTCGTCATATGCTAAGGGGGAGTCCGTACCCCCTAAACACCCCGCTTATGACGCCCATGCGTATGACTAACCGTATCAACAGTCAAAGATCTTCAAATGTTAACCGGGACCAACGGCTTAACATGCTTTACGATATGTTTTATTATGGATCCACAGACGATCTAGGTAAGTGTCGCTTTAAGTGACAAAGTAGCCTTTCAACAACCCCAAATTAGGTAATGTTAGTTTAGTGACTTGATTTTCTCGAGATGTCTTGAGATTCTTCAGAAGTATTCATATTTTGCTCTTCTTGTTTTGAAGTTGTGAAAGGCAGCGGAGAGATATCTTACCCTCCTGGTTTCCCAGGGTCGAGCAGCAAAGCTGTAGGGCTTGGAGGTGAGGGCGCCCACGGGGCACAGGTCGATGATGTTACCAGACAGCTCAGAAAGGAACATCTTTTCCACGTATGTTCCGACCTGGAGGAATTAACAAAATTAGAAACAGTATTTTTTTAAGGTCAGAAGCTACAAAGGCACCCATCGTTAGCCAGTTGACGTGAGAACAAAAACGTGACGCAACAAATTTTCGTTTTAAAAAAATATTGCATATTGGGTTTAGGTCTCTCAAGTATTACTGTGTAACTGAATTTAAATCTCATCGATTTTGAGATTTTAACGACCGTGAATAGTACCTATTTCAATATAACATATCACTAACCTGCATGTCAGAGCCTCTGCCAGTGGTACCGAAGTCATCGACGCCAGCCACCTCGGACGCGAACCGAATGCATCGCGTGCAGTGGATGCAACGAGTCATGATGGTCTTGATCAAGGGACCCACGTCTTTGTCCTCGACGGCACTTTCGTAAGAAAAAATTAAATTATGAAAAATAAAAGTATTCCGAATATCGAAAAGACTGGCATGTACTAGCTAAGGATAGAGTAGTTTGAAAAAGAGAGAGGAAGGCCTATGCACAGCAGTGGGACAAAAAGGGCTTGATAGCTAGATAAAGGCTTTCAACTCCAGACATTGGACACGTTTCTGTGAGGTGTGTTACAGTTGGCGTGGTTTTACGTTGATCCCCATTGTTTGTGATCAAGAAAAATATGTAAATTATGTGTCGTGACCTACTCTGCCTATTATTATAGATAGATAAGACATTCCCTCACTTAAAAGGTGATCCGCAAAATTCTCCCAGAACTAACTCACATTTCACTATTCAAAAACGACAAATTAAGAAATGACAAACAATTAATTTAATCATGTATGAATGACCTTAATTTAAAGAACCAACACAACATAATACTCACCGCTTGCCAGAGAAATGGATATCAGTAAAGCGACTCCTGTCAGATCCAAAGGCCATGGACTGATCCTGTAAGTCACATTCACCACCCTGGTCACAGATAGGGCAATCCAGGGGATGGTTGACAAGAAGGAATTCCATCACACCCTCACGGGCTTTCTTGGTCAGGTCTGAGTTGGTCTTGATCCTCATTCCCTTCATCACGGGCATGGCACAGGCAGCGGCAGGCTTGGGGGACCTCTCAATCTCCACGAGACACATGCGGCAGTTACCAGCAACGGCGAGACGCTCATGGTAGCAGAAACGGGGAATCTCTACTCCTACTTGGGCTGCTGCCTGTTTATAGGACAAAAACATTGTTAACTATTATCTAAACAGTAATTAATATTAGAAGTTGAAATTGTTTGTATGTTGGTAGGACATAATCTCTGAGAGTGAAATCAGATTACTAAAATTCTTCCTCTGATTGGAAGCCATACTATCCCTGAATGTAAATTTTCCATCTCAGTAAAATGCAGTTCCTGTGGTAAAAGTCTATAGGAACCAAGCTCCAGGAAAATACTTGTCAAAATTTTAAGTTCATTGATTTTTGTATTGCTTATTTTAAAGATAACCATATTTCTAAGTATGATTAGTTTTTTTGAGATCGCTTTACTCTTGACTCTAGTCTAGGACATAGATGACAGAGACAAATTCGACAATGGAGCGAGGTATCATTTTAGAATTACACAAAGTAATGCTTAAATTAAAATGCTACAAGAAAAACTGTATGATGGTTGTCTAAAATCAAATTTTCCTGGTAAAAAACTCCGGTGTAATTTTAAATTTAAATGTATATTTAAATAAATTGAAATATACTTCATTTACAGTGTAAAAGGATTTGCAATAAATATCTGACACAACAGTATGAAATAACTATTGAATTGATTTATTATTTATAGAGAATAATACAATAATACAATGGACATTTTATCAAACATATTAAAAATACTTAGATACCAAACTATAAGTAGTATTTATCAATAACTTACTTGTAAGATGGTGGTGCCAGGTAAAACTTGCACAGGTTTGTCATCAATGAAGACTTCGAATTTTTCTGGGGGAGGCTGGACTTGTGCGGCGTAAGAGCGAGCCGCCAGCGGTGCAGCACGCACCGGCGAGCTCAGCGTAAGCGCCCTGGATAGCGGCTGGCGCAGCATTTTCTGCAGCATACACCAATACGTTTACAACCAATGTCACGCTAATTGAATAACTTTTCACAGATGTGCGCACTCGGTATCTGTTCTACTAGTATCCTATTAATCATACAACACTGCTACGACATTAAGAACCTTATAAAACACCCCAAATACAAGCAATTCTTATGTTATTATTACATAAGAATCAACACCTAACCTAAATAAATATAATGAGAATTAAGGTTTTTTCTACTTTGTTTATAACAAATTCACGTTTAAAAACACATAAAAATAATTACTTATTGTAATTTACGTCGTATTTTCGTTAAATTCGTACCTAAAAATATGTATCGAAAATCTTTAGATAAGTGACAGATACAAGAACTGTCACCAGTGTCAAAAGTCGGTTAAGCGGATACTCACACGCGGAACTACGGTTATGGTAACAATTTAATTGCGGTTTTGGATCTCAATTAGTCGATTGACTGGTTTCTCCTAAAATACAAAGGAAACCACGACACTAGACCATTTTTTCATTCAATTATTCATTCAGCAACTGTCACATTTTCAACCTTTTTTTTCCTTCTCGCTCACATTGTGCCGGGGTGTGTGGTTGTTGCTTGAAAAGAAAAAGTTTTTTCTTAGAAAAATGGCAGTAGGAGACGTAAAAACCGCACAAGGCCTCAATGAGCTGAACACATACTTGGCTGATAAGAGTTATGTGTCTGGGTAAGTGGTTTCATTAAATAAAATTGGGTTCCACGTCTACCTGATAGCTAGTAAGAAACTTATTATAACCTCAAATGCATACATCTGTGAGAAATTATAAATTCTAAAAACAACTCGAAAAGCTAGCTAGTTCAAGATTTTTATCTTTTCAACTCTGTTTTGACCAAACGGCCCGACCTTGGCCACCAGCTGTAAGATAGTGTCGCCATATTCATCGATCATCCTGGTTATTTTTAGTTACACACCAACTCAAGCCGATGTCCAAGTGTTCGAGCAGGTCGGTAAGGCCCCCAGCGCGAGCTTGCCCCACGCCCTCCGGTGGTACAACCAGATCGCCTCCTACAATGCCGGGGAACGCAAGGCATGGGGTGCTGGAGCCAGCCCGTTGACTGCTGGCGGCAAAACCACCACAGCCCCCGCACCCGCCGCTAAGCCCGCCGACGACGACGACGATGACGTCGATCTATTCGGCTCTGGTGACGAGGAAGAGGTCAGTAACCTTTCACCTTTTTACCAGGTTAAGTATACTAATCCCTTGCAGTATTATAAATATTAAAATTAAATTGTCTACAGGATGCAGAGGCAGCAAGAGTTCGTGAGGAACGCCTTCAAGCCTATGCTGCCAAGAAATCCAAGAAGCCTGCCCTTATTGCTAAGTCATCTATACTCCTTGACGTCAAGCCTTGGGATGATGAAACTGACATGAAGGAAATGGAGAAACTCGTCCGCACCATCGAAATGGATGGTCTCCTCTGGGGTGCTTCCAAACTTGTCCCTGTTGGGTACGGTATCAACAAACTGCAGATTATGTGTGTCATTGAAGACGACAAGGTCTCTGTCGACCTTTTGACAGAAAAGATCCAGGAAAACGAAGATTTCGTCCAGTCTGTTGATATTGCAGCTTTCAACAAGATCTAAGGATGTTGAGCCTATTTAATTTTAAGTTTAATTTTGAATAAAATCAAGTTTTTCCACATAATTATATTTCTTTTTTTACAGTTAAAAAAGCTATTTACATAGACAATCTAACACCAAAATAATAGTCAGTCAAATAAACTGAGTGCAGACAATGTGATGCATTACAATAACATTTACAAAGTTCCTAGTTTGTTCACTCTTACTACATAGTGTCTTTGAACATTTAGTAATATTGCATTTATAATAAATATCACAATTCATAAAACATTTCAATGATTATGCATTCTTATAGACAACCACACAATACTTTGAGATTAGGGTAGGCCTACTTAAAAATAGTCACAATATTGCATGTAGCACAAGTATTTAGATAGCCAAAAATGCATTGCTCTTACATTTACCATTTGTTTATCAGTAAAAACCTTCGAGTAAAATAGCATTTCAGAAAACTATAAAAGTTAAGCAGTCTGTACAAATCTAACATCATGGAACTGATGTGCAAGTTGTTAGAAGCTCCTGCTAGTGCCTCTACTGTCCTTAGACCACAACATTCGTCAAAACGTCGAGGCTACAAAGTTCATGGTTCATCAACCATCACTGACACGCAGTGTGCTGGCTTATTCCCCTATTCGGTGACTAGCAGGCGTTTCAAGGTAATTAACACTCATTCAACCTGGACACCTTGTGGTATAGGAACACTGTCGCCGACGGTCGCTTGCAGGAACATGTTGGGGATGTCGTTTCCGAAGTAGATCTTATTGTTTCGCGCCAAAGCATCGTATCTTTTAAGCTCCAAGTACTCTCTTGTTAGCAGCATTTTGTTTGCCTCGGCCTGTTTCTTCAAATGGTAATAGTCTGCCTCTGCTTTCGTTTGCTGCTTAGCTTTGTGTATGCTGTCCTCAATAAGTTCTATCTTCTGCAAAGATTCTTTCTCCATGATTTTCTGTTCGTATTGTATTTTCGCGACTTGAGCTTCTTTTTCGGCTTCGATGACGGCCTTTCGCCTTGCTGTTTCAGCCTCCTTTTCAACAACCTACGAACAGTATTAATATTTAAATTAGAACTGGGGCCCTACTATGAAGTCTTAAAACGATCGAG
The DNA here is from genome assembly GCA_002192655.3 of Mamestra configurata. Lineage (NCBI taxonomy): Eukaryota > Metazoa > Arthropoda > Insecta > Lepidoptera > Noctuidae > Mamestra > Mamestra configurata. The sequence goes on along the minus strand of NDFZ01005067.1, from coordinate 226,092 downwards.
ATTCCGCTCCAAGAGAGAGACGGAGCTATACAAAGCGTATAGCACTATCCCTTTTACATCGTCGGAATCGGATGGCATTAGCACGTCATAGTAGGGCACCTGATGTCAATAATGATCTATTTTACTGTGTTTTCCCACCTCTGTTCTGGACTAATTATTTGGCAGATAATTTCATGCTAATTGACATTAAGACAACAATTTATTTCATAGTTTTTCTGTCTTGTCATTCTTACCTTTTGATGTTGTGCAGCAATAAGCAGTTTTGATTTCTCTGCTTCCATCAGCTCATAGTTCTTGCGGATTGACTCTGGTATCTTTGGTTTCGTTACTCTGACTGCTTGAACTTGCAGCCCTGGCGCCATTTCGTGTAAATCTCTTTGTAGCGCCTGTCAAAATATTGCAAATAACTTTAACAACACAAGTCGATATTTGTGATTTGGGTTTATTATTTCTGAAAAGTTATTATTGAGTAATACTGCGTATCGGCAAATGAAGGGTAGGAGGCAGATCAAGTTAAATGGCGTGGCCAGTAGCCGGCCAGCAGTGGACTTTTATAGTGTATGGAAGACAAGCAAAACACTTCCGTAAACCGACCGTTCGTAAATTTTCGTCAATTTGGTCGAAAAGATCGATGTACACTTCGTGCAGTGTGTGCGCGCTGCAGAACTGGTTCAGCTCGTGATGCACCTTGTTGAAGATCAGCGTCTTGTCGTAGTCCGCCGTGAAGTTACGCACCATGTCTAGCACTGGAACATAAGACGCATTCAAATATTATATCATTTCAATTTCAATAGCCCCTTTATCCAGTAGCTCCCCTATTGTTCTGGTTTTATTTTGTCTGAATTAAAGATTGTGCCTCTTGGCAAAAGATGTGCACTGCTTTCTATCCTTTGCAACTTTTCTCCAGTTTGGAGATTTGCTGTTAGACTAAATTCCCATTTATACTAAATCAATAATTTTGAATTCAAGCATTTAGAGACCCCGGGAATAAGTAATGAGGCCGTTAGCTGTGTATCCCAAAAGATAAAAGAATTCATAACGACAGACACACGTAACACACGACGTTACATCTTGGGCCCAGTCAATGGCAATAGGCTCGCATTATTACAGGGGACTTAAAGATTACAGTGATTATCAAAATATGGTTGTATGGCAGCATACCACTTCGAAGAATGCATGCAATGCTTCGTAATGTAGGGAGAAAAGTTTGGAAATCGAATACTTACCACTGACGGGTTCCAGTTTGTTTACAACTTCAATCCGCTCAAAGTATATCATGACGCCGCCACTTGTACCACACGGCACATTCTTCACCTCATCTGTTTGAAGAGTAGTCTACAAACAAAAACTCGTCTTGAAGAATTTGTAAACATCAATCCATCACAAACTAATTAGTAATCTTATTAGTGAGAAACCAATCAATTAATCAGCAATCTGTTAAACAATAACTAACTAATAGGATTCCATTCCATAAATACTTCTGATAAAAAACTAGTTTGATTCTGTAACACTTTCTAAAGAGTAATTAGTGATACAGGTGAAGTAAAATATGGTATTATGTTTAAAACATTACATGCTCATTGCCATCAACACTATATTTTATTCCTGTATAGGAGAAATATTCATAGACACAAACGCTATACAAACATTTTTTTATCAGGAAAGCTACAAAATTGAAAACAAGCAAGCCAATGCTTACTCAATAATTGGACACTAAAGTAGGTTGAACACTTGTTCATGGTAACCAGTCAGACTATGATTGCCAATTACTCAACATTACTCAACCCACATTAGTCAATTGGATCTATCAATTGATAAGCCACTGCGGTTTCCAGTTGTATTAAGAAATTGGTTGCTGAAGTGAATATAAAGTCTGAGAAATAAATTGCTTACCTACCATACTTGACAACAATTAACCGCAAAATGAAGCTTAAGTAATTTGCAACTATCTGATGTTACTTAAAACTCCTTTCACATAGAATTCCTTTAATGCATCTAAGTCATCATCTGCCTAGCCTTTTGTCAACTAGGCATATTGAGGATGCCTATCACTCAAATCAGATTCAGCAGAATACCAATACTATGTGGAATGTCTGGAAAATAATACCTGTATAGATTTATAAGATGTTAGTAGCGGGATCATCATATGAAAGCCGGGCTGGCTGGTCACTGGGAGCAAAGCCCCTCCCTGAAAACAAGGGAATTGTTGAAACATTTTTAAATAAACATACGGAAATAGTATTTTTCCTGCTTTTGAATGATTGAATAGAATAATCCAGTAATCGTGAATAGTTTACTGATAGTTTTACAGCAAATGGTCATGGTACATACAATGACTAATAATGGTATTACAACAATGAATGGTGGACCACCACTTGTTTATTGGTACCATGACAAGTTTCATGCAGATGATCTGATTAGGCTACATATTAATAGGTTTCCCTTTTCTCCCTTTAGTCTACAAGTAGCATGGACAATGACATTGTTCCAAAGACCTTGTTCTGTTATAATGTAAAAATGGTATTAACAAATAGAACAATGTATGCTGTATGTAATGTAATGTATGTGCAATTTAACAATATTGTTGCATTGAGTATCTATGTTTAATAGCTTTAAAGTACATCATACAATAACAAAGCGCAATTAGTGTAGATTGGTCAACAAAAATGTCAGCTTATTTTTATCTCTGACTTTGCCTTTATCCACGCTAATGTATTGTGTAGCCGACAACAAAACAATGCAATTACTGGCTTTATCTTCCTTGAACAAAAGCCATACTTTGGTCTGTTGCAGTGATAATCTGCTATAATGTATTTTGTTACTAAGCATTTAGTTACAGGCTTAACACTTTCGGTACCCAGCAAGTGTTCATATAATTGATACTTGGAAAACAAAATATTACAATCTTTGGTCATATATAGTCACAGGTTTGTTCCACAATACAAAGGAGCTCTTATAGGCACAGTAAATCATGTTCTCTCCTCAATTGGATCAGGGACTAGTTGCTAGTTTGTTAGAAAAATTATTATTTTTTTTAAACAGGATATGGAGTGCCAAATCCTGTTTAAAAAAAGAATAATTTTGATGTGAAAGAAAAGATAATGTATAATGGCACAGTGGTGCCATATACATTATCTTTTCTTTCACATCAAACCTGATTATTGCTATGTCTTAAATTAAAAACTAGTTACTTCTAGTATAGATTTGTGGACATTACTTACTCTGTAATACACGCCTACATGTCCCTCCTCAACTTTGTGCAAGGAGAAGTGCACTGTGACCCCAACGGCCAGAATTACCAAAGCCAAAACTGACGATTGATCCGCCATAACCGGACTGAGGAAATATCAGGGGTTATTAAGAAGATTAAATAATAATAACCGAAACCACTCAACAATACGGACAATTCAATTCACCTCCACAAATCCAAGTGAACACTCACGATTAGCGGTATGATGAATGAATAATTATATTTTATGGTAAACACAAGATTTGATAGCTCCAATATTAAGTTTTAATGCGCGCCGGTAGATAAATACCAGCTAATTTAGTGTTTATTCTTACATCGACGATTTTTAGATTCCGCACAAATAGCATTATTCAAATGACATTTCACTTGACAGTTTCTCTTCAGTTTAGAAACGTTACAGGTTTTTACCAATGTGTATAAATTGATTTTTTAATGAAAAAATTATCATTTATAATTAATGATTTTATTTATAATTTTTGTTGTTTTGTATACCTTTTAAAGAATTATATTGTGATTTCAATTCAAAATTATCTTATTAGGACTAAACTAAAGCAAGTTCCCTTACTTGACGTTTTTAGACGAATGTTTTCGGACGTCTGTTACATAACGGAGTTCTAAAGAAATTAGGATAGGCAGGAAATGCGGTCACCAGTATGACAAAAATAAAGAAACACAGAAAGCTTCTATGATAAAAATAGGTACTTTTATTGCTGTTCGGAGCTATTTCCTTCCGCGGCACTAACATAAGATTTTCCTTCGGCATGTATAGCATCGAGCACACTACTCATCGTAGTCTTCAACGCTCTGTACTCTTCAAGCGCCTTTGCGCATAGTTCGCCTTCCGGAGAGTTGCCCGGCTCAATGAATAGCATTTCCAGAGATCGCTTTAAATATTTCTCAGCAGACATTAATTCATCCTGTAAAGAGTCGCACTTTTAGTTCACACCTCGACTCTAAATAAAACACTCGCGAGTTACGGTTACGTTATTTGATTGTATTCTTACCAAATACGCTGTGCCTGTGATTTCTCGGCCGTCAAAGAGCTTTTTCGATAACTGGACCACTGCAGCATGTAGTTCATATAATGTGATTGCTGTAATAATAAAATATTTGAAGTTTATTTTTACAATACCTACCCTTGCATCATATATTTATCATCATATTATCATCTTTTAAAAAGTTGTTCTCAAGATGATCGAAAACTCGATTTTTTCTTATTACCTTTAGTTCTAGATATGCCAGGACAAAGTTTTTCAAGAACGGGAAGTATTTCTTTGCATAGTTCCATTTTACGTCTCATCAGTTTCTTGGTGGGTCGTGGTTCTCTGTTTATGGTGTCTCTTAAAACTCCCGCGAGGCGTTGTTTGGCTTCCAGAAGTAAATAATGGTTTGGAGCAAGAATCAGTGATACATTTCTAATGTATTCTTCAAGTTCCTTTTCATCTTTTTTGTCTGTGAAAATAAAGATAGGTAGGAATTGGTAGGTGTCCAAATTATCTAGAACTAGCTTTTCCCGCGACTTACAAAAATAATTTTCCAAATCCGACTGATGGTGGTTCCAGAGATTAGCGCGTTCGAACAAACAAACTCTTTAGCATTATATTAGTAGGTATATAGATTTATTCATAAGACTCATCTACTCACTTAGAACTCCAAGTTTATCCATGCAGCATTTGACTTTGAACCCAATATTATTGTCCTCATAGTTTTTACTACAGTTGTCACAAGTCCATTCTTCAGGGGTAGTCAGGGAGACATACCCGGTCTTGCACTCAGGACAAATGACGGAGCTCATGTGAGTGCCTATCTCCGTGATGTCGGAACATCTGTCGCACGTGCATTTGAAGTATTTGCCGATCATTAGATGTTGCTGGCGTATTGACGTTCCCTGCATATAAAGGAAGCATTACTTTCAGTTATAATCTCGGATGGACTTTGACTTGGTTTTTTTAATGGATAGGTTGGTATTATGACTACCAAGGGTTCACTAGCTGTAGTGGTTTGAAGATTGAGGTTCTTCTTCAAACCAATCTAAATTTAAGTAACTAAGCTACAACTTAAAATGGTGTAAAACTTTTTGTGGTACAGAAGCCAGCACATCAAGCTACCCGAAACTGTCAATTTTTCCCAATCAACCTTGAACCTAATGCTTTGGCGATAAAGATGAAAATCTATTAAAGAAATTTGACAGATTGTCGTCTGTACCTTCAGCAAGGTTGTGACTGCTATCTCCAAGCCAGGATCGAATCATGCCCACCTATTCTGTATACACCTTTATCCTGTGCTGAGTAAAATCTTAATCTCTTAAAACAAATCTCACCTTCAAAGGATCCGTATAATTATAAAAAATTGGTTCTCCCTTCTTGATGTTCGTGCTCGCACGGCACACTAACACATTATTATCATTGATGGACATGTGCGTGTTGGCCACGCAGTCATGGGCCAACAGCGCAGCCTTCAAGTACACTCCGCGCAAAACTTCTGCGCAACCGATGGCTGGTAGGGGCGGGCCGCGGACCTCGAAACTGTTCACGTCGATTGCCGCGCAAATTTTCTGGATCAAGTCCGCGTCCGGCATATCGTCCATTATGCTTAGTGATTGGATAAACTGGAATAAAAAGTACCTAATATTAAGCACAGCTAATAATTATTAAGAGTACTTAGTGCTTCAACTGGGCGGTGTTTCATAACTTTCAATAAAAACGGAATGAAGTGGATACTGGTCCTGGGTTTGATTCCCAGGCGGATTCCCGGGCAGTATGAAGTTTTCCATCAGGACTTTCTCATTAGCAGCCCGGTGTTAGGTTTTGCGCCCGGTTGTTGGCAATAGGCTCGTCTCTTACATGGGTACCTACTAAACAAATCTGGCGAAATATGTGTGTAGTATAGGTTCACCTGTCGTATTTTTTGGCGAATACAAGACGAATGCACTCAATCAATACTTGTACTACTAATAAAGCGAAGTCAATAGCCCATCAATGCCATAAGCCTAATAATTTGGTGGCAAGCCAGATGAGCCAAATCAAGTCCACACCAAAAATAAAAGTGAATCATTACACAAATCATTGCTCGGCCCTTATAACCAACCGTGGATTTATGAAAAGAGTTCTATTCATTTATCATGTATAAGTTTTTTCACCTTAACAGTATTTTCCGAAAACTCCCAAACACTGGTACCCTTCCTTTCCTCCAAATGGGTTTCCAACTGCATGAATTCCTTCCAGGCCTGAGTATCAACTGTTCGCTTCATGAAAGCGCGCAGCACTAGTAGAGACCCTACATTTTGGACCATCGTCATTGGATGTAGGCCATTAGTCAGTTTGACACTTCTGAAGAAATCGCATTCCATGTCGGAGTGCCATTCTGGAAAACAATAATTTTATATTTTAGGTCTATCACAGCAACGTAAGCAAAAGGAGTAATTATGAAAGAATTGTAGCAGATGGTGTTGTGTTCTTCCTGCCTACCTCCATGGGAAGAAGGCATGGCTCTATGCATGTGTGTGTATCATCGTGTTCGTTCGTTTAACTTAGGCGGCTTCTAGGATTGATGATACTTTCAGCCTATCATTGATTAAATATCGAACTAATGGCGAACTAAAAACTTTACACTGAATGTTTTTTTTAAAGTGCGAATTGTTATGATTTTGTGACTAGCTCATCTAGCTATAGTTTGAAAGAAATTAAATTTATCACAAACCTCACCAAGTGAATTTATACGGCTACTCGGCTAGTGACGATTTTTCCCCAAATTCCTATGGAAAGCTATAACCATGCTTTTGCAAATTATTTGATGTGTCGTTTTCCTATTAAAGCCAGTCCAAACCCCATACATTAAAATAGCTAACTGCTATTCTACTTACTCTGGTGTTGCTCAGGGCACCCTTCCCCAGGACAGATAGGAGCGACGGCACATTTCTTGCACACCACGAACTTGCTCATCAGCGGCAGATAGCAGTGGAAGCACACGAGCGACGAGTCGTTGTTGGGCCCCAGAACAAACGGCTCATCTGACAGGATTACCTCGCCTGTCTTAAGATCTTTTGCAGCTACTAGGTATCTTGAAGATAGAAGAAAATGTAGGTACTGTAGTTTTAAACTGTGCATTTAGATTACTGAAGTTGTGTTGTGTTTAGTAACAACTTGTTAGCTATGTAACCAAATACACATGTACCTACAGCGATCAACAAGGCGTTATAGCTCAATGACTTAAAAGTGAATTGGAATACGTGAAGTAGTGACCTGAATCTTCTTAGACGTTCGCCAAAATATTAAGTTGTTTATTTTATTCTATAGTAGATGGTAAGTCCTATGATAACGCCACGCTGCACGCATCCTCATCTTACAAGTTACTTTTCTATCATAGGTGGTGCAGAAAAACAAAACTACCTTTACTTTTCGCTAATTTGCCATAATCAATACATTTTCCATCATGCAGATGATCCCACGAAACTAAGTTCTAACTTAACTATCCAAGATACATAATCCAGCAATTCTACAAACCATTGTCCTCGTTACAAATCCAGTGTTTATAATAATAGCCACAATATCTTTTGCAAACACTCAATCATTATGTCATAGAGCGTTTGTCCTAAATAAATCACGAGAAGTGTCGTATTGCTGCGACTTCCCGCTTCCCGGGTAGGTCAGTTCATTAAAATGATTTCAGGCGCATCTTTTCATTATAGATGACCGTTTTTAATTATTAAAAATAAAAGGTGGGTTGTTTAGTTATCGATAAAATATACACACCAACACATGCGAGGAGTTGTCACATTTTCCTTATGAAAGGTCACACACCTGCCAAGTTTCTCAGAGGTCTGCACTTCATACCGTGCGAGCGTCGGCGACGTCATTCTGCCGTACCTACCACACAACGTAAGCACGGTTCACAGGTACACCAGCCGGTAACCGCACACGAACACGAGTAACTGAAGACTGCCCGTATTTATATTTATAGCTGGTTGGCTATTTTTAGCTGCGCTGAAGTCGATGCTTTGATTTCGTACACTGTCTATTGTTTTATGTCGTAGCTATTATATTTTAATTAAGCCGGGTTTTCATAGTAAGAGTGCGGTCGGACCGAGTAAACTCATACAAGTTAGGTCCTTTACACACTCGTATTGTGGTTTACACGTGTAGGAGTGCACTCGTACACAGTGTAATTATATTAATGACTGTACTTTTCCCATTATCTTGTTTTTAGGACGTTCTGCTAATAGGACGTTTTGATACGGAGGCAAAATAGAGTGCACATTGAGGGTCCACTCGGATTGAATGTTGCAACGCGAGTGCGCTCGTATTACGTGTTTACACGATACGACTAGCGTCCGCTCGTACTGTGAAAATCACACTTTATGCGTATTAGGGTGTTACTACACCAACGTCTATCGATGGATCGATCGACGTTGATCAATTGGTATGGTAGCTTTGGCTGATCGATGAAAGAAGTAGAAACTATCGATCGACGTTGACTAATCCATTCTACCATCGATTGATGGCTCGATTGGTGTGGTAACATCCTAATGTATCGTAATTTGTGTGTCCATTTAGTTGCTCGCAAGTGCAGTGAAAAGTTCTCTACTGCTATTAAATGAAAGTCGTTGATAGAAAGAAGTTTTGCATTTTATTATGATATATTTACAGTAATGTCTACCTTATTTTAAAGGTAATCTTATGACTAGTAAACTATTTTATTTACAACAACATTATGTACATTTCTATCAAAAACAATTTATAAAAATCTGAAAATTTGCTAAATTAATGTACAGTTTTATTCCATTCTTGAAATGGATAAGTGCATAATTTTATTTTGTGTCGCGATTGCCTCGCAAATATTATTATAATTACAACAGTCTTGTCAAAGCGGTACAAGTGGTATTAGTGGGAGCTATTCTATGTTATTTGTGTTCAAATTAACTAATTATTGCTGTATTATTTCATCACATGAAAGTATATTACATACGGAATCATATCTTGTCTGTCACTATTGAGATTTGCCATCCTATGACCATAATATAATTAAAATCACTTTCGTCTAATGGCAGCTTATACTAATAACTGTATGCTACGCCGGTCCCTGAAAAAGAAGGAAAACAAATGTTACAGCTTGCTTATGTCAGTAATAACCAGAATCGGAATAGGTAGACTATATTTACCTAATGTTCGTGGAAGTAAGTAACAGAGTTAATAATACCTACTGTAAAATCCCGGAATCATAAATGGAATCATGACAATTAAAACCCGGGATTATAAAACATGAACTGGACTTTCGAGTATAGTTACAAATAATTGATTTGAAAAATCAAAAGAAGAAAGAGTTGTGCGAAAACAAAGCGATTTAATTTTACAGTTTTAGTAGGTACGGAACTCTATAAACATAATAAGATTCTTGAATATAATAATTTTGTTTAAATATATTCGCTCAATAAGTAATTTGCAATTTATTAAATCCCAGGATACAATCATCAAGTCATGTTTATGATTCCGGGATTTTAGAGGAGGTATTATCAACTCTCCACGAACATTAGGTAAATATAATCTACCTATTCCGATCCCTGGTAATACAATTATCAAACTTTTGATAAATCCGAAAAAGATATCAAAATTTGACATTTTTAAGTGTTTGTTCTAGCCAAAAGTCCTGGGCAAAGTTGAACCAAGTAATGCAACAGTGGCAAACATTTGACATAACCTATTGCCACTTACTCAATTATCAAATTTTAGTCTCTATTAACAATTAAGCAATTGAAAAAAGAAAAACATTTTAGTTGCAATGGAATTTCAACTTTGTCATATGTATGCCATTCAGTCAGTTGTTGTAATATTAAGACACTCACGTCATCGAGCACAGAGAGCGAGCTGGACTGGTGCGAGGCGCCGATGATGTCCTGCAGGCAGCGCGCGAACTCCTCGATGACGTCACGCAGAGGATCAGGCTCGGAGCGAGGCTCTTCTTCTACAGCGCTCGCGGACGAGCCCGAGCCGCCTTCCACGCCGGCCGCCAGTAAGCACTGACACACCGCTTCTATTACCTCAGAGGTCATGAAGCTGCATGGTTGTCTGTGAAAAGAAAATAAGTCAGTTTTCAGTTTGCGAAACACTACTGAAGTCATAAAATATAGTAGCCGACGCCGATACCGGGTCTAGAACAAAAATGGCACTGATTGGACAGCTCCCCGACCTGTTCCGTCGCCTGTCGACGTGTTTCGTGCATTTAATGTTATTTGCCGGTTTATGCTGCAAATGCCGTAAATGATAGTCAACATTGTTCTCGCTGAGATATTGATATTCCTCGAAATATGCACAGCCAAAACTAACGGGCAACTTGTTTCAAACATATTCAATTGTGTAAATAGGTACACGACAACGATTTGGGTAACTTTTTTGAAGATTATTTGGTCCCATTTCAATTTGGTAAAGAACTTCGGAGATGGGCTTCGGAACTCTTCAATAAATGATAGCAAATGGACCGGGATTGCTGCAATCGCATGTCCGTTTATTGTTTATACTAGTTTATAACACAACATAACGCCGATGCGCCGTGAAGAGGTAAGCACATGTGTACAGGACACCCTGGTACACCCTTACCTCTCCAATTATGTTCAATTTACATGTTTTTAGAGTTAGCAACATTAGATTTGCATTGGCCGTTAAACTTCGAAGATACACCGATAAGCTCCTTAAATTAAAATCAATAAAATCTAGGAGATTTAAAGTTAGATATTGTTCGGATTATGTCAGTCCCAAAGCAAAGTAGATATATGTAACTATGAACTGGTCTGGACTTTGACTGTGAAGGCACTCAAAGTAACTCCTTCATGGCAAATAACGCAAATGTTTTGTTAAAGTTATTTTATATTATGTTGGTATTATTTCAAAATAGAAATTATTCTTCTCTAATCAAAATAATTGTCCACCACACATCATCACACTCACTTGACTTGTCCAACAGGCGGCGGCCGGAACATGGGGTCGGCGAGCTTGTCTCGCAGGCGCATGGCGTCCACAACACATCATCACACTCACTTGACTTGTCCAACAGGCGGCGGCCGGAACATGGGGTCGGCGAGCTTGTCTCGCAGGCGCATGGCGTCCACAACACATCATCACACTCACTTGACTTGTCCAACAGGCGGCGGCCGGAACATGGGGTCGGCGAGCTTGTCTCGCAGGCGCATGGCGTCCACAACACATCATCACACTCACTTGACTTGTCCAACAGGCGGCGGCCGGAACATGGGGTCGGCGAGCTTGTCTCGCAGGCGCATGGCGTCCACAACACATCATCACACTCACTTGACTTGTCCAACAGGCGGCGGCCGGAACATGGGGTCGGCGAGCTTGTCTCGCAGGCGCATGGCGTCCACAACACATCATCACACTCACTTGACTTGTCCAACAGGCGGCGGCCGGAACATGGGGTCGGCGAGCTTGTCTCGCAGGCGCATGGCGTCCACAACACATCATCACACTCACTTGACTTGTCCAACAGGCGGCGGCCGGAACATGGGGTCGGCGAGCTTGTCTCGCAGGCGCATGGCGTCCACAACACATCATCACACTCACTTGACTTGTCCAACAGGCGGCGGCCGGAACATGGGGTCGGCGAGCTTGTCTCGCAGGCGCATGGCGTCCACAACACATCATCACACTCACTTGACTTGTCCAACAGGCGGCGGCCGGAACATGGGGTCGGCGAGCTTGTCTCGCAGGCGCATGGCGTCCACAACACATCATCACACTCACTTGACTTGTCCAACAGGCGGCGGCCGGAACATGGGGTCGGCGAGCTTGTCTCGCAGGCGCATGGCGTCCACAACACATCATCACACTCACTTGACTTGTCCAACAGGCGGCGGCCGGAACATGGGGTCGGCGAGCTTGTCTCGCAGGCGCATGGCGTCCACAACACATCATCACACTCACTTGACTTGTCCAACAGGCGGCGGCCGGAACATGGGGTCGGCGAGCTTGTCTCGCAGGCGCATGGCGTCCACAACACATCATCACACTCACTTGACTTGTCCAACAGGCGGCGGCCGGAACATGGGGTCGGCGAGCTTGTCTCGCAGGCGCATGGCGTCCACAACACATCATCACACTCACTTGACTTGTCCAACAGGCGGCGGCCGGAACATGGGGTCGGCGAGCTTGTCTCGCAGGCGCATGGCGTCACGCCGCCGCTCTAACGTCTCCTCAACGTTGCGACAGCCCACACACTTGCACATCGCCGTGCATGCTATCTTAGCCTGTAGGTCAAATAATAACTTTAGGAAGCTGATGCAAGTAACTTCTTTACTGAAATGAGACCATCGAAGTGAACAATGGGCAGACACTCTTGGTACAAATATTAATACCCTTAAGTTCCTATAATATTGTTACGCGCCAGAATTAATGCCGAGTACATGATGAAATTAGTTTCTACTAGTGCCATCTAGTATCGAGTAGCGGACGTAGTAGAGTCAAGTACCTTCGTCTTCGTCAAGTACCTTTAGTTGGTTTACTTAGTTCATACTTGATGGGCAGACAGGTTAATGTTCAGATAAACGGTGTTAACTCAAGAGGGTCGGAAACGAAAATGGGCGTTCCTCAGGGATCAATATTGGGTCCATTCCTTTTTTTTTTAGTTAACATAAATGATTTGCCCCAGTTACTTAAAAATCAACCAAAGATGGTATTATTTGCGGATGACACATCATTAATATTTAAAATAGACCGACGTTCACAAAATCTTGACGACGTCAATAGCTCATCATAATTCATCATCAGGTCCAAAATTGGTTTATTGGCAAACAACTTAGTTTTAAATTAAAAAAAAAAACTAAATGTATTACATTTTCTTTACCAAATGTTAAAAGTAGCGAATGTGGCATCATATTGAATGGAGAAAAACTGGATTTCATTAATCAGACGGTTTTCCTAGGTATCACATTGGACGAGAAATTACAATGGGGGTCTTATATAACATCTCTTGCGGGTCGTCTAAGCTCAGCCGCGTATGCTGATAGATAGATAAGTCAGTTAACAGACGTAGAAACCGCACGTTTGGTCTACTTTATTACTTTCACAGCATTATGTCGTACGGTATTTTGCTGTGGGGTCGGGCTGCTGACATTGAATCCATATTTATTTTACAAAAGAGAGTTGTCAGAGCCCTTAATAATCTGCGTCGCCGTGATTCTCTTAGGGAACTTTTTTTTTAAATTAATATTATTACAGTCCCTTGCCAATTCATTTACGAAAATATTATGTATGTGCGGAAAAATCGACATCTTTTTAGTAAAATTAGTGATAGACATAATTTTAATACTAGAAATAAAGACAAATTAGATCAACCATTTTTAGATTAGCTAAAGTCCACACTTCTTTCATGGGGTACTGTGTTAAATGTTACAAAAAAAAACCTGACATATTAGAACTAAATGAAAGAAAATTTAAAACTTACGTTAAAAGTACACTTTGTAAACAAGCATATTACAAATTAGAAGATTACATTCAGGATAAGAATGCTTGGAAACATGCTGGTCCTGCTCCATTGGACAATCAAGGGTGTAGACGATATCAAATTGTTTGATTTATGTATTAACTTTATAGATATTATACTGTTTCTTTTTTGTGTTTTTATTTTTCTGTTGACTCACACACTAATTAATGGTTCCAATATTTGTAAATATGTGAGTACCATTTACCTAAATTTAAATGAATAACTATCTCTGCTAGTAATACTTTGTTCCTATAAGTAGCATACTCTGGGTGTATCGTCCTCACATTATATTCAATTATTTTTTGTATACCAAATTTTGTAAAACCATTATTTGAAAAGAGTAACTATGGAGTTTCTTGTCCGTTCTTCTCCATAAGAATCTACCTTTCTGAATGGACAGTAGAGTCACTTTATTAATGTAATATTATTATTTTACTGAACTGTAAAAGATGACGTTCAAAAGTGCCATTTTATGGCCTAATTGAAATAAACGTTTTGACTTTGACCTTGTAGTATTTTCTACGCTAGGCTAGTACCTTCCAGGGTTCTCGACATCTGGTCAGTCGGGACCGGTATTTAGGCGAACTTTCCTGATGTTTCGACAATAGAAGATTCTGGAATTAACTGACCTATATAAGGCCCGCATAGCTCGCGACCGAGTCAGTATTGGATTTGCGATTCAAGCGAATATCTTCAAGTGCGATTAAAGTGATCAATAGTGAAGTTGTGTTTTATAATTAGTGAGTTTAAAGTTGTAATTAGTGTTTTTAAATTAAAGTGTCATTTTGGTTATTCAATCGGCTGTTTTTATTGTCACGAACCCCAAGCTCGTAACAATATTAAGTATCACCATCTGCCTAGCCTTTTCCCAACTATATTGGGGTCCAGTCAAACCGGATTCAGCTGAATACCAGTATTTTACGTGGAGCGGCTGCCTACCAGACCACCACAACCCATTAACTGGGTAACACGGTACTCCTTGGCAAGACTGGTGTCAGATTATCTGGCTGCTGACTATCCGTAACGACTGCCAAAGATCTACAAATGATAGCCGGGACCAACGGATTAATGTGCTTTCCGAGGCACGGAGGAGTCTCGGTATGTTAAGATGGTCACCCATCCACAGACCAACCTCGGCAAGCGTTGCTTAACCTTGGAGATCGACCCGTGCGACCGTTATTATTTAGCTACGAGCTTCTCAACAATATTAAGTATTGAATTAAAGTTAAGTTTGAGAAATGGTAACATCAAACTTTGAGCTTTTAGTAACTGGAAAAGTTAACGCAGTTTCTTTTGCCACAAATAGTGATGAAAATATGATAATGCTTAAAATAATGTTTTTGTTACCTCATAGCATTCACAGTAGTTTTTGAGACAGCCACTTCTTTTACAGTTACATCCTTTATTATGTCTTCTAATAATGTCTGGACCACCGCTTTTCGCTTTACCTATCTTCGGCCTGTAATGATAGATAAACAATATTATTTTTCCACATTTTCACCATTAAAATCAGCAAATAAAAGTATTTCTTGCGTATATATATAATCCATACTAATATTATAAATGCGAAAGTGTGTCTGTCTGTCTGTCTCTTACCTTTTCACGTTTAAAACGCTGAACCGATTTAGATGAAATTTGGTATAGAGATAGTTTGAGTCCCGGGAAAGGACATAAGAAAGTTTTAATCCCAGAAATCCTTTAAGGAGGTGAAAAGGGGTGAAAGCTTGTATGGGGGAATCATTAACTGCTGAACCCATTTAGATGAAATTTGGTATGGATATAGTTTGAGTTGTGGGGAAGGATATAGAATAGTTTTTATCTCCAAAATTACCCTTTATAATTAAGGGTGTAAAAAGGGGGATGAGCATTTGTAAAGGGAATGAATAAAAAAGGACTATTAGACTTTTACCATTTCACTTTTCGTTAGAAATAAAGAATGTTTATGAATGTTTGACCAATTAGTCATCCCTTTAAGGGGTGAAAAGAGGGGTGGAAGTTTGTTTAGAGAATCTCAAAAATCAATAATTTCTTAAGTAAAGAATAAAACTCAATATTGTTTTACTTTTCCTAAGATTTAAATAATGTTACTGCTATTTTATATGCGAAAAACTTTAGTATAGCCACTGTTACATGTTGTTTGTGACGGTTCAAATAGGCATTTGATTTGTTTCTGTTACACACAAAAAATTATAAACATTTTATTATGTTAAACCAACCTTCAAAAATTAGTATCTTAAAAATAAAAATGGCTGCCCAAAGTAACTATTCCACGCGGACGAAGTCGCGGGCAAAAGCCAGTGATGTAATATATGAGTCGAAGACCGATTCCCACCTACAATATTTGTGTTCTAGTTTTATTTACCTGAAAGCATTTGGGTTCCTATCCAGACATGCCCTAATAGCCTTCTGTCTCAGCTCCTCATTCTCCAGGTTGTTATGACAGTTGTTACAGTTACATCTGTTGCAGAACTCGCCATTAGCGAAGCAGTCGCAGTACAACTTGAGACATTGTGACTTTGTGCAGTTGCATGCCTTGCGCGGCCTGAGACCCAGGTCGCCGGATACTAAATCTGGAAGAAAGGAAAATTGATGTCAGGGTTTAAAAATATAAGACTTTGACATAAACTACCTAACTCTATGTCAAATAGAGAAAAAGTTGGGTGCTGATTCTGTTGTGCAAAAACTAAGCATAACTTAGACGAGTCTTATATTTTAAACCGAAATGTGACTATACAACGTGAAACAGAATAACCGGAAAATCTGAAAGAGGTTATTGCACTTTAATGAACAAGTTTTACATAGGGTCAAACCGCAAAAAGAAATCGACACTCCATACATGTATGTGTACATAACTCGACAAAAATGTTTCCAATTTCAGGGTTGTCCCATTGTAAAAGTTGTTTATAGTTAAAATCATGAGAACATGCTGCTTAATCCTTCGGGGAACATAGGCGTATAACATGACGCCAAATAACTGTAAGTATTCTCTTTTTCGCAAATAAATAACTTACCACTTTCAGAAAGCGCTTGTGACGACTGACGCGGTGAGAGGTACGGCATATTTTCCTGTTCCATATTGGCGTAGTCGTCCTGAAAGCAGGCATCATATCGGTAAATAGTATGAAGAAGGCTTATCTTTTCGAAACGTCATGAACTTATATCGAAAAAAGAGAATAAAAGTAGTGATTCTAAGCGCTACAACTGCGTCGCACAGCTATTTACTGAGCGACCAATTTAATTAAACTGGGTAGTGTAACTTAAATGGTTGCCCTACATACGGCGGCAAACCATTTGCCCTATCTGCTAATACATATATATGATAATTCTTCCGTTACTTGTGACTGACAGACAACGCACAGCCGAAACTACTGGTCGTAGGTAGTTTCCCTACACTGCGTAGGGGAGCACTAAGAGAAGATTTCCCAAATTCCTACGGAATGGGGAAAAAACGTGATATGCGCTTGCGAAGGATTTCCCGAAATTCTTACGGGAACGAGTAAAAACGGGATAGATTTTGCTCGCGACTTCAATTGCACAAAACGAAGTCGCGAGCAAAAGTTAGTAAATTATAAATGTATGGCTTTTGTGGGTGGCTATAACAGAGGGGTAAGATCAGGGAAACGATTGATATCTATCTATGGATGTCTAGACTTTATAAAAAGATAGCTAGAAAAATGGGTGACTGCTGAGATGGAATACAAAAAGGCGTCATTCTAAAAGATAGTGATCATCGCACGAATACGCGAGCTTCGCGTTCATATGTATGGCCAACCCTACCGCTAATACTTCGACTCTCTTTCTACGCAATACCGTACTACAGCTCCTGAAATATAGACCTACGATTTTTTTTGTGTATTTTTACAAATTTAGACAAATTCAAATCTGGGTTTTACAAAAAAATCACACCTCTGTGATGCTTTTTCAGCGAGCTAACGGCGATCTAACGTGTTTTTCATCGTTTCAATGGCGCGGCCATGAGGTTTTAGTCTTACAGCTCCTAAAATATAAAAACCAAGGACTTTTTCAATTTTATTTTTACAATTTTTGACAAATTCAATTCGTTATTTACCTAAATTTCAGGTCTCTGCACCGCTTAGTTTTTAACCATAACTTTGAAAAATTTGTTTTTAGGAATTCACAAATTTTTACAAAATCTTAGCACAGTTTTTTTTTCTTAAAAACCACCGTGGTTGCGCCATCGAAAAGCACACGTAGTCGCAGACACTTTCCGGTTTTACCGAACAAATTATCACGAAGATCGTGTAAATACGCCCAGTGAAGAAGTATGGAAGAAGACATGTTGAAGAAGCAAGATGTTTTGCTTTGATGCAGTCGTACACCATGGTTTTAAAGGCGGTAACATACCGTCGACTGCGTCTGCTGCTTGCCATAGGCGGAAGGTATGACGATGAGCGGGTGCTCGTCTGAGTGCTGGCTGCTGTCGTGCTCCATGCTGCTCTCGTCGTCCGCTGCGCTCTAACGACAACACAGCATTCGTCAGGTATCGATTAACAATTAATATATATAAAACTCTTCCGTTACTGCTGACTGACTGACAGACAGGCAACGCACAGCCGAAACTACTGGTCGGAGAAAGCTGACAATTGGGATGTGGGTTCCTTGGGGAGTATAGGGGAGCACTAAGAGAAGATTTACGAAATTCCTCCGGGAACGGGAAAATCGGCATAATGCGCGTCCGAAATAGCGAGAAAAAGCCAGTCTGTTTATAACATAAAAAAATCATGGTTAAAATATTTTCAATAGACTTCAAAACAGAACGTTTCCTACTTTCTCTGTGCAGATAAACGTTTTTTTTTTTAACCCAATTACAAATATGATGATGTTTTAATATTCACATAGAAAGTTGCGAGTGGAACCTGTATTTTGATGGGAAAATGCAACCAAAAAGTAAAAATATATTTAAAATGTTGCTTTCATCACCTTTGTTTGTTTCACTTTTTCTTTATTTTCTTATGTAACAAGTATTTTCTGACTAACCTCTCGCCTCTCAAAGTCCACTTCGACCTCGTGCATGCTGTGCATTCCTTCCTGCGAGTCTTCGGCCACAGTGTCCGCGATGAGCGCGCGCAAGGCCGCTTTCGACTCCCGCACCTGTTCGCTCCGCTCCGCTTCCCGCTCGGCGTCTCGCTCCGCTTGCTCGGTGAGGGTAATCTCGACATCCTCCGTCAGCGTGCCACTCTCTATAAGGTCGGATACTTCGTCCAGACCGGGATCAGCCATTGGTGATAAGGGGGCGAGTAAACTTTGTGAACAACGAGACGGTTGTTGTTGCTAGAGAAAAAAATAATACTGTTGACAATTTTGGCGTAACATTGGAGTACTGAAAAGTCTGCCTATCATTAGGGGATAATTCAGGCGTGATATTGAGTGAGTGACGTTTTCAAACTGACACTTTTATAATGTAGACTTCTGAAATGATATCAGAAATAGGGACTCGGATAGAGGGCGCTTCTATACAATTACAAAATATAATAATTTCAAAGCAGCTTACAACCTTCATCGTAGTAATTCTTAACTGGAAGTTAGAAAAATAATATTGCGTCTTCTAGCAGAAAACCCAAAATTGTAAAGGTTCGTTCCACACAATTATAGGCAAATAGTTGTTTCGTAACGTTAATACTTTATAAATTCACTATCACAGCTTTTTACACGACGCGCTACAGAATTGTACATTTGTTTCGTTCGTTTTCCGTACTTATACATACCTGCACGGTTTGCGAAGGTTTCATAGCCACGGGCGCTATTCGCACCAACTTTTTCTGCGGTTTCGTCGTCACTAAACAACAAAACAAACAATATTTATTTCGATGCAAGCTCTTCAGCAATATATTCCAAATTATACTGACACCTGACTTTTGTGATTTTAAATTATTCCAAAGTTAGTTCCATGTTTAATATTTTCAAATTAAAGTTTCAAATAGAGAAACATTTTGTAATTAGATTTGGGTGTCAATATTATTTGAATTTTGCGTTTTCTATTTTCTAAAATGAATATTCTGTGCAAGTGTCACACAGTAAAAAAGTTAAATATACTTAACAAAATTATTGTTTTTTTTTTTATTATATTTTAGTAGCTTTTGCCCGCGACTTCGTACGTGCATATCCGGTTTTTTCTATTCCCGTATAGCCTGTAGCTTCCTCATGATTGTGGCTATATTTAGAAATAATTTTCAAATAAACAAACAAACTCTTCAGTTTTATTATATTAGTATAGATATAGATTTACTATAAATGTGTGTCTTACTTTTGGCAGTCGCATTTCCAGTTAATACTAAGGGTGGAGGCTGCCCACTTATCATTTTCTCTGCTGTCATTTGAATTAGATTACCTGGAACATTTAAGAAAGAAAGAAAGAAAGAAAGAAAAATGTTTATTTGGGACTCGCACAAGACTAACAAACCAGTAAATTAAAATAAAATTAAAAACTAAACAGTATAATAAAATAATTATCTGTGCGAGGCCAAAATGGTCAATGGACAAGTTGTATTGTAAAAATCTCTTTGTGCGTGCACAGAACGGTTTTGAAAGCAACTGGGCGTGATTTGAACTAGGTCTAAATCGTTAAACGAGCAACATTCTTCATCCTCTTGCCTTTATTACAATTTAATTGGGATCGACATTTTTTCTTTCATACTTCTCGTTCAATTGTAATCTGAGTAATCGACCCCTTTCTAGACATTTTAAGCAACATTGACATACCTTTACTGTCAGTCAATACGAAGCTTTTAGAAGGTACGGCCACTGTAGGTGTTTGCGCTTTGGCGGCGATCTTCTGCGGCGCGCTAGTGTTCGGGTTGGTGATCAGTCGGATATATTGGATCTGCAACAAAAAAAACGGAATTTTATATACTGACAGGATGGGATAGCACATTTTTAGCACTGAAGTGAATACGTTGTTAGTTTTTAGCGCGTTATCATACTTACACCTTTCCCAGGAACGTTTATTTGGTGTAGCTGCGACCGCTGTCCTCCTTGAATAACCATGCTGCCATCCTTAGTTATCTACAATAAATGATAGTTTTAAATTACATTAGGACCAAAATCTGTAGGAAGACTATTGTTTCTTTTTTTTCCTATCACTGTCCCACTGCTGGGCCTTTGCCCAGCAGTGGGTCTTTACCCACCCCATATATTCCAGCTAATCTTTCCCTGAGCCACCTCGAGCCTACGCCTGCGGTATCGTCATATCTCGGGACGACATGTACTTGGGAAAACAAAACGAACCTTCTCTTGAACTTCAGCAATTTGATAGTTTCGCACAAATGGCATTGGTTATTTCCAATATGTAATTAAATAAAGTAAATTGTCATGTACGTATAATTGAGGGCTGTGCTTGCCTGTGCAGTTTTAGGAGGGGCAGTGGTCTTCAATATGACGTTTTGACTTGGATTTGCAGATATAACAACTTTTTTGGTAGTAGTGGCACCTGTAACACAATTGAAATTACTTTTATTGTAACAATGTATTTTTCAAACAATCCAAAACTCCATGCCCATCACTGAAACCGGGTAAAGTCCGGTGATTTGGGGGACTGTTTTATGAATATGTTGACTCTTAGCCTTATTTGAAGAAATGTGTTTTACATTGTTTTTACCTATTGAACGCCAGATCATATTATAGCATCGGCGTGTCCCCGCCAAGCCACAAATTCGTCGTACTTTTTATCACACATTTGTGACGTTTGTCGTACAGGGCACGCGCTTGCTTGTCATGTATGCGTGACAATGGCGTTCAAAAGGTTGAAATCATGTTTACGTAATTTAATCCTACACACAGATGCAAACTCGACGTTGTTTCCTGATTATTCAGGCAAAAATCAAAGATGATCCTCTAAAAACAATCAAATCGAAGGTACAAAAAACGCTTACTTTGCGACGTCACCGGCACCAATTTAGGCGTCGGGGATTTTATCGCTATTATTTGTTTCTTGGCGAACTTCACACCTTGTTTGCCTGGAGACGCCAATAACACCTGCAATTTAAATAAGTAATACTTTTATTAACATTTGCAATTTTTTTCATAATTATGGGTAAGAGTAATTCTTCACATGTTGTCTATATTACTAAAATAAAAAGAAAGAA
Source organism: Mamestra configurata (assembly GCA_002192655.3). Classification (NCBI taxonomy): domain Eukaryota; kingdom Metazoa; phylum Arthropoda; class Insecta; order Lepidoptera; family Noctuidae; genus Mamestra; species Mamestra configurata. Next base: position 204,255 of record NDFZ01005067.1, on the reverse strand, counting down.
TCATCAAACTGTTATAAAATTCCCTGAACAGCATAAGCCTAAAAAGATGCTGGCATGTAGCCAAATCCCCAAAATACCAGTGCACTTTCGGGCTTTTGAGAAAGTAAAAGTTTATTGAAAAGATTGGACAAGCATCTTTCTCTGTACTACTCAACTCACAGCGCGTGCGTGTGTTGAGTAGTACCTGTTCAGTAGTAAGCCTACGTCACGTCTATTGAGTTACTATTGCTTCTCATGCTTTCGAGTTAATTTTGTTTTTTTAAATTATTTGAAAACAAAATCATTTATATTTTTTAAGTTTAACTTTATGTTTCGATAGTACTGCTGATGGCTAATCGTTCTGCCGCAGGAAAACAACCATTAAAATTTGAGCGTGTATAGAAACTTAAGCGGCGCGATTCCAGCAGTTGCACTCTCTTATATCTCGTATCTCGTATCTTTCGGCGTACGTACGATTACACTACACAACTAAGGAGGGCTATCGTGTAGTGTAAGCGAGAGATGTATACCGGAGTGTTCGGCTTCTCGGCACCCGCTACCCGAACAAACCTGTGGGCCCTACTAACTCAGTGTGTCTTGACACTGCGAAACGGGGCGTCAGCTTCCGTCCAGACTACAGGCTGACTTTTACTCAGGAGTGACAGCACAAAATTTACTAATTCAGCTCACCTTATTAGACGCTATAGAGATGGGCACAGTTTTCTGTTGCATGACGTATCGCGTCTGTGTAGTAGCACCCGACGATGAAGGCATCAATTTAGTTATCACCGCTGATTGGCCCATCGAATCTAAGTTAGGCTGCCCTGTTGATTGAAAACAGATCATCTTAATGATAAGACAAGACACTAAAACTTAGATTTTGTAAAGAATTACGCGCCCAAGACTCATCGTAGACAAAAAGGAGCCACAAAAGTGGTTTCCTTGGCGATATTGAATAATAAACTTTATGGTCGTTGTTTTTTTGCAGTTTGACGTCGATGTTATTCGATTTTGCACTTTATTTTACTTCCGATAAGGTGTCAAACCATGCAAGGGGCTTGGGCACTCTATATAGCTTTGTTGAATATGGGTTAATAGTAACAACACATACCTTGTACGATTACTTTGGCTAACTGAACAGGTTTCTGTGTATTGGCGCCAACATTTTTGATCAGCTCAGCCTGCTAACACAAAGCAAATATTTTTTTGAACAAGCTATTTATATTGAGATATTTTTTACTCAATGGGCCAAGATAAGTGTCCAGCTTACCGAGTAAACTACCAAGCAGGGTGGATACATATCTCCTTCCACCAACTGTACTTATAGATATTTGTATATAGATTTAGTACCTGATCATTATTAGCTCGCACATATTGCACTGACTGCATCCCTGAACCAGATGTAACTAGTTTGAGTTTCTGACCAGAACCAGTCGGCACCATCACCAGTTGTTTCCCTATTTGAGCTGAAAAAGTAATATTTGTTTATACCTTTTAGATTATTTTTATTGAAATATGAAGATCATTGAAGCTGGCAGTGCTTTTTTTGGTTGTTAAACAGGTGAATTATACATTCCATTTTATAATGCAGTAAATTTTCAACAAAACAGTACTACAGTACTGTAATATAACTATAAATATTATTCTCGTTTTTTTTTGTTGAAAAATTTGTTGTTTACAGTTACACATTGCAAATCTATGAATCAAGATCTATCTGAATCAATAACCGGTTATTAAATATCGATTAATATTAATAGATACACGGCAGAGTAGAATTGGCTAGTGGAAGTAGTCACTGTGACTTACTTAATAAATTTCCAGATTTCATTCCACTCTGCAAGACACTTGCTAAAGACATCTTCTTGACCAAACTAGGATTCTTATTTGTGACCATTGTTACTGGTTTGGGTGCTATGGCATACTGTTTGCCTGTCGAGTACGATGTAGGTGTTGCGGGTACCAACTTAGGTGGCTTAGGGGCTATTGCTACTTGCCGTGGTGGATTGCTGGTCACTATAGTTTCGTTCTTTCTACGGACTGGTGCTGCCTGGAAAGATAATTTATATTTGTTTTAGATTTTTGTGTGGATAACCTTACTAAAGAAAGGGTTACAATTTAATTGATGTCCCTGACTAGTGTGCTAAACTACATGCATGGTACATTAAGGAACCAGTGCCTTCCTTCAGAATCATAATCAGGGAATATGAATCTAACAATTGAGAAAACAACAGCCAAATAAAATAGCCTTGTAATTAATAATTACCTTGACAGAAATATATTTAGGTTGTTGTGTGGTTACCTCCTGAGTCATACTGTGAGGAATATCTGAATCGAACTGCAGGTCTATCATTGAATCTCCTTGTACATTTAGCCCCTGTAAATTGCAATAATCATGAAATACACCTTGGAAATTTATCATCTCATCAAATTGTATTTACATTGAACTAAAACGTTGGTCTCTTTGGCAATTAAATGATAAATTTACAGCTTCAGCTGAATAAAGAGCCTTATTGTACATAATACGTAAAACAAGCACATTGTGTAATTTTTTTTAGCACTAAATAACATCTATCATCATATCAAGGTACAATAATTCACTTACATATTTTATGATTTTCTGAAAAGCTCTTTGCGCTTTAGTAGATTTAGTTTTCAAAAGTTACTCGACAGATAAAATTGTATTTGGATTGTCATTTTACTTTTTATGGCTGGGAATTTTAAGTATTGAAGCAACTTTTTGGGGGCTCTGATCACAAGGTGTCACTACTACTACGGCTACACAGGTCATACTAGTAGTTTGTTGATACTTACATGGCTCTCATCCAATACAATTGACTCTGGTACTGAATCGTCTTGAACAGAATACTCTTGCAACGTGTACTGGTCATTCATGAAGTCTGAAACTAAAAAGAAAGTTTAAAATAGTAAGTGTTTTTCAAAATGAATGATACTTATATTCTTAAGCACAATAATGTGAGTATGATTTTAAACTGAAGGATTTAAATTAAAGCTGTCCGAGTACGCCCGTCACACACTCAGATGTCCATATTGAACATAATATGCAAGCATGTAAAATATTAAATACAACTTAAAAAGCAGTTGATGTGAGTTTTATTTTAATAAACACATCTTTAGTTTTATTTCAATTAGCATCCACATATATGACCTTGATAACCCAATTTCTAGTGACTAAATACTTAAATTTTTAACATCGTACTATAGTACTTATAATTTATTATGGTTTTTTTTAACTTTTAAGTATATGTAGCCATGAAGTCTAAAATAGCTGATTTAAGCCCTCTACTTCAATTCTGATGCATTTTTAGTTGAATTTGTTCTAATCAGTATGGCCATAAAAACAATAATCATCGTAAAAATGATTGACATGTTAGCCATGCAACTCATAAAAATTTAAGTATGGGTGTACCACATGGAATTAAGTGTTAATAACTCTGTCTATTCTACTTGTTTTTTACAGTTCTGTATATACAGGCTTGATGCAGCCTTTAAAGTGAACTATGTGATATACCTGTAATCTCTTCGCCGCCAGTATCCATGAGCATCTGTTGCTCCGCAATGTTCTCAAATTCCATGGGTATGTCTGGTTCATGACCAGTCGTCTCTAGTGAGATGTCATCTTCATGCACCACCACTTCAGAGTGGTCAAAGTCCATCTGAAAATTCCAATTATGATTGATTATGAATTAGTACACTTTAAAGGCTTTTTTGACCATGCTTCACTTTCTTTTTTGTTTTCTTTCAGGAGTGTAAAATTTACAACAGCAGTAACTGCTAAAGATGGTCGATATGGAAGCTATGATAGCTAAAAGACTGCCGTTAAAATTCGTAATGTTTCTAATAAATAATAAAAAATAATGTGATAAACATGTAGAAGTTACAAAAATTGAAAAATGATAATGTCCAAAAAAGGTATATGTAAAGTATGAACATACTTTACATATACCTTTTTTGGACATTAAAGCTGCGATCCGTAAACACTATAAATGAGACAGTATTCTAGTTAAAACACTGAAACTTTTGACAATGATACACTTTGCAATGAAAGATTGAATGAGAGTTAGAGTAGCAGAACATAAACAGGTAGGAAAAAACACACACAACTTATAGCCAGCAGGAATTGTATTCAAAACTTGGATGTTCACTACTTTAATGAGTACGGAAAAGTCTACTAGCAACAACTCTTAATGAAAATAAAGTAATCCAAAGAATCTCTATTCACTACTTACACCGCCCATAGCGCTTTCCAAGTTAAGTGAGTCGTCCAAATTGTGTTCCATGATGAAGCTTTGGACCTGAAGTTTCCACTCAATGGTTTATACACACAAAAATGAGCTCACACTGGGATAAATTCAAAAACATTTTTGAGTTCAAAAGAGGCCGCCATTTTAAGTTGTCAAATTCTTCCGACAAGCCCTCCGAAGTCTCTCAAGTCGCCACGGTTAAAAACAAATCGACACAAACACAAAACGATATTATTCGTCAAAAATCTTCAACGCACTCGATAACTATCACATATATATAAAAAATACCAATTATTCTTCAGTTTGTGATGCATTAAATGTGAACATAACAAACAATTTAGTTGTAAAATGCATCAAAAGTGAGAAAAATTCTAATGGCGCTTCTTTCAATTTTTTGATGTCACAAGTTGCCAACATGAGAAAACTAACTTTTGACGATTTGACTTTTAATCGATTGAAATATTACTAAACGTGATAGTCGTTTTTAGCAGAAAATAAAATCCACTAAAATATAAAGTTCCTGGTACGTCCAGGTACGTCAACTTAATTAAATTAACAAACCACATGAAAATATCTCTACGATCAATTCCAGTGGCGGACAAAAGTGATCCTAAAGGCCCAGGCAGGTTGCATTATTTTATTTCCACATATATTGCACAGAGGACAAGGGGCTCGTATAGATCTGCCACCCGGAGCCTCATAACGGGTAAAGCCGTCAATGAATCAATGTGCAAAGTGCTCTTGACCACTGGACCACATATTGTCTCGCAAACTGTCACCAGATAATCATCATCTGCCTAGCCTTTTCCCAACTATATTGGGGTCGGCTTCCAGTCAAACCGGATTCAGCTGAATACCAGTATTTTACGTGGAGCGGCTGCCTACCTCCACAACCCATTAACTGGGTAACACGGTACTCCTTGGCAAGACTAGTGTCAGATTATCTGGCTTCTGACTATCCGTAACGACTGCCAAAGATCTACAAATGACAGTCGGGACCAACGGCTTAACGTGCTTTCCAACCTCGGCAAGCGTTGCTTAACCTTGGAGATCGACCCGTGCGGCCGTTATTATTTAACCACGAGCTCCTCGACTGAACTGAAACTGAACTGTCACCAGATAATATCGTATTAAATTAGATAATATGGTAAATTACGACATTTTGGGCCTTTTATGCAGAAAAGCCATGTTGTAGTGAGATTGGAGTTTATATATTACCGAACAATTGCAAACTCCGTAAGCTTATAAAATATCTTGCGACATTATAAACTCCATAAAATGAGAATTGAACTTTTTTCTACAATGATGGCCGTATCCAATGTCTAAATGGCTTTCTTTTTAGAAAAGGCTTTCATTACCTTGTGTTCAGCCACTAATAATAATTGTTCAGCTGCCTGCACGGACTTGTGCATGTTAAAAGCAGCTAATGAACTGTGTGTGACTTTATTTCAAGCATCTCGACAATTTTCAAATGATATCGGTTCCAGAATCCAAAGATGAATGGTGTCCAGGAATGAGAAAGCATGGTAAAGAGCAAAAAGAGAATTCAATTAAAAAAACACCGGACAAGTGCTAGTCAGACTCGCGCACCGAGGGTTCCGATGGAGTCTTGATTTTTTCCAAGTATACATTACCTACGGAAGTTTATAAACTATGAAAGCAAAATATAGCAGGTAAAATCGAAGGATAAACTTATCCTATGTTGGTGAAAAAATGTTCTCCCATACATCAATGTACGTCACGGTCAACCGAAAATATAAATTTGTATTCGTAAAACGTGTTTTTTATATGATTAAAATATAAATTTCCAATTTTCAGACTTTATCCTGTACTTGTACTCTAAGATCTATCTTTTTGCCAAATTTTATGAATGTAGGTCAACGGGAAGTACCCTATAAATTTTGATTCCCTTGAGAGTGTCAAAATAATAGTATATATAATAGTTAAATTAATAATAGTACGTTTTTTGGGGCATAAACGGCCGTACAGCTTCAAGGGACTGTAGACTTGAGTATATGGTTTTAGTTTCAACTCGATACCTCCACGCATTTCTGAGATAAAGGGTCTTGACAGACAGACAGACGGACGGATGACAAAGAGATCCTATGAGGGTTCCGTTTTTTCTTTTTGGGGTACTGAACCCTAAAACTTGTGTTTAGACCATTGTAATAATTTAATATTTTAAATGTTTCAATTTATTTGTATAATGTTTTAATTTCTTTTTCATCATATTTTTTGTTTGACAAATAATTATTTACATTCATTAAAATCGCCTAATTAAACACCGTAAATAATTGTTGAAGATCGTGTCGAAAAAAAAACCGTAGTGAAATATAGGAAAATGTTTGTGGTATCGTCATATTATCTGTGGGCGGTAATCATTCGACATTCGTTTTAGTTTCATTTGTTGTCAAACGTTCATGTGCATGAGAGATTAAATCTAATTATTCGCAAAGAAACTAATTGAAAGATATTCAAAATGTCTATTAATTTACAAGGCGTACGTCAGTATCTATGCGAATTGAGAAATTCTGGCGGCTTGCACAAAGACCAAGCCGAAAAGTAAGTTCAATAGTATTTTTATTATTTGATGTGCAATGCTTCTCGTACAGTTTATTTTGTAAGTTTTTATTAGTTTTGTTTATTATTAGTTTACAAGTTTCTATGAAATTAATTCAATTTACGAACATGTGTAAGCTTTATTGAATTTCTGTTGTTTATCTTTCATAGGTACCGCAATGTTCTCATGGAAATACTGAAAAGCGAACTAGAGATGCCTGAATGTCTTAAAGCTTTTGTGGAAGCAAGTATGTATTATTTTACGAATTCATTTTAATTTCATTACCTTAGTCATGCGTTGGATGTTACAGTCTTGATATAAGATGGTCTTTCTTATTACTTTACCTGCGGTCATGGAAATTAGATTAAGAAGGAGTGATATGTCAAATACCACATCACAGTCCATCCCTAAGATGACCTGCTGACAGCACTCTTGGAACGTTTTTAGGCTATAAATAAGTGAAAATAGTACATGTGAACTTAAAATCTCAATTGATGTGTTGTGGTTTCCAGTTGTCAATGAGAATGTGAGCCTGGTGATATCTCGGCAGCTGTTGACTGATGTGAGCACTCACTTGGCTCTGCTGGCTGATCCTGTGTCCCAGGACGTGTCACACTTTGCACTGGATGTAATTCAGCCGAGAGTCATTTCTTTTGAAGAACAGGTAAATTTATTACTTTCTAAAGTATTGAATAAGGTGTTTATTACTTGAAACAGAAACCCAATGATATAAAATTTTACATCTTCCCTCTTATCCATATTTTTATTCTGAAATATGAGACTCAGATTTTCTATAAAAATACCCCCATTCTGTAATAAAATACAAATATGGAGAAAGATAACACAACAATAATATACTATAATTACTTCTCTCTAGGTGGCCAGTATCAGACAGCACTTAGCGGATATTTATGAAAGGAATCAAAACTGGAAAGAAGCTGCCAACGTTCTAGTGGGAATACCATTGGAAACTGGACAGAAGTATGTCACTTTTACTACAATGTTTTAAAAATATATAACACTAGCTGTGCCACTTCATTCTCCTTCCTCCATAAATGGGCTATCCAACACTAAAATATTTTTTCACAGTTTGGTGAATTCATCAAAAATCCAAATTTATTGAGCGGCATGTGCCCAGATCGCAGTCTGTGAGCGATCACAACAAGCCCTCTGTTTAACGTAGTGATTCGGTACAAGTTAGAATTACCATAGCTGTTCAATGTATATGAGGTGGTCTTAGTAAATAATTTGTTTGTTCCAGACAATACTCTGTAGACTACAAACTAGAAACATATTTGAAGATTGCTCGATTGTACTTAGAGGTGGATGACCCTGTGCAGGCGGAGGCATTCGTGAACAGAGCCTCACTGCTGCAGGCGGAGACAACTAACGAACAGCTACAGATCTACTACAAAGTTTGCTATGCGAGGGTTTTGGATTACAGAAGGTATTACTGTGAATATTTAAATATATTCCGGTATGCAATGACAGCTGTTAGGAATTGAAAGTCCGACAAACAGTCTTACTCAGGAATTGTGTTACCCAGTAACTGGGTTGTGAGGGTCAGATAACATCTCCATCTAGTTAGAATGGAAGCCAACCCAAACAAGTTGGAAAACGCTATACAATGATGATTGCTTAAGTTGCTTAAAAAGATTTTAACTTTCAACAAAATGGTATTATTGTTTTAAATGGTACATTTTTTCAAGGCTATTCTTAGACTAGCTTTTGCCCGCGACTTCGTACGCGCATTTCCCGTTTTTTCCGTTCCTGTATAGCTATAGCCTTCCATATCCAACTGGTAGTTCCAGATATTAGCACGCTCAAAAAAACTCTTCAGCTTTAATATATTAGTACTAGCTTTTGCTTGCGACTTCGTACGCGCATATCCCGTTTTTTCCTGTTCCCGTAGGAATTTCGGGAACCTTGTGTTAGTGCAGCCCCACATTCCCCAAGAAACTTACATGACAAATTTCAACTTTCTGCAACCAGATGGTTCTGCTGTGCGTAAATATATAAGCGCCGTTAAATCAGCGACATAAATGACATGGGCAAGTCATTAAACGAAATTGAACCAAAGATGTCGCTTAGGTAATTGAAAAATGATGAAAAGGATAGGCAACCAATTAAACGGCTGATTAAGCTATTTGGCTGCGACATATATATTGATAGATTGAATCCCATTCGCTCATGTTGCTCAAAAAATGCCTTATATCTATCTAATAACTTTAAAAGAGAAATTCTTGTATATATCTAAATATATAAAACTCAAAGGTGACTGACTGACATAGTGATCTATCAACGCACAGCCTACATTTGGCATGTAGGTAGATGTTATGACGCTAAGAAAGGATTTTGATAAATTCTACCCCCAAGGGGATAAAATAGTGGATGAAAGTTTGTATGAAACTTTGTCAATTTTAAACTGATCGGGCTGAGACTTTGCATGCATATAGCTACTATGACGTAGGCATCCCCTAAGAAAGGATTTTGATAAATTCTACCCCCAAGGGGATAAAATAGGGTATGAAACTTTGTCAATTTTAAACCGATCGGGCTGAGACTTTGCATGCATATAGCTACTATGACGTAAGCATCCGCTAAAAAAGGATTTTGATAAATTCTACCCCCAAGGGGATAAAATAGGGGACGAAAGTTTGTATGAAACTTTGTCAATTTTAAACTGATAGCTGAGACTTTGCATGCATATAGCTACTATGACGTAGGCATCCGCTAAGAAAGGATTTTGACAAATTCTAACCCCAAGGGGATAAAATAGGGAATGAAACTTTGTACGAAAATTTGTCAATTTTAAACCGATCGGGCTGAGACTTTGCATGCATATAGCTACTATGACGTAGGCATCCCCTAAGAAAGGATTTTGATACTTTCCACCCCTAAGGGAATAAAATAGGGGTTCATCCCCTATTTTATCCAAGTTTGTTTTAATCTTCTTAGATTTTCGACTGATTGGACTGAAATTAAAGATTGGAGCTACTATGAAGAAGACGTCCGCTTAAATAGGACTTTGATAAATTCAACCCCCATGGGGATAAAATAAGGGATGATGGAGGATGTAAATGTATTAGTTTGAACTATCAGTACCTAATGGAACGAATAAATTAAGACAAACAAAATAATTTTTAGTTCTAAATGTTGACTTTCTGAATCGCGGTGTTAAGATTTTCCGCGGATTAATGACCCTTTCCAGTTATTATTTAACTTTCGTCGTCAGGTTTTGGTTGCTGTATAGTACATACTATACCTAAATATTTCTAGCGGATTATATTTGACGATTTTGGCTGTTCTTTTCTTATCGATCCACATAACCGATCCGGGCAGCGACCGGGCAATTTCCGGCCCCGGGTTGTATACCGATTGTAGCCGTACCGTATGCGGTATGGCTTTTGATGAAATTTGGTATAGAAATAGATTAGACCTTGGAAAAGGACGTAAGCTACCTGTCGTCACGAGGAAATGGCTTAAAGGGGTTGCAAAAGGGGATTTAAAGATAAAACCATGTACAATGTATTTAGGCACTTGATAAAAAATAAATAAACATTACGTTCAAGCGTTTTTGAAAAATTAGTAGCTTAAAAATAAAAATGGCTGCCCAAAGTAACTATTTCACGCGGACGAAGTCGCGGGCAAAAGCTAGTGTATATATATAATCTGAATCTCGGAAACGCCTCCAGCGAAATTTAGTATGCAGGGAGTTTCGGAGGCGATAAATCGATCTAGCTAGGTTTCATTTTTAGAAAACATTTGCCAAAAATATGGCATCATGTGTGGTCATCCAGGTACTGCCAATTATACCAGATAAGATACAATTTCAGCAGTCTATTAAATTCCTAGTATAAAAATATGAGGTATAATTTTTAGTACAACAAACTGCACTCATTTTTCATTGTTTACTCTATTTGATTTCTAGCATAAAAATCTGAGCTACCTACCTATATATATATATCTTTAAGTAAAACAGATTCCACTCATTCTTTATTATTTACATAGGAAGTTTATAGAAGCAGCTCAGAGATACAATGAGCTGTCTTACCGCACCATTATACACGAGGACGAACGCATGACGTGTCTCAGGAACGCTCTAATCTGTACCGTACTGGCTTCTGCAGGTAGTAAGTATCTAATTAGTATTTTTATTACCTTATTAGCAACCTATGTGATATTAGCAATAGCATAGTATAACGGCCGGGTTGTGCTCGCCGAAGGATGTTCATATTGGGCGTGGATAGCCACTTGGCTCAGCCTTGACTGGGAAAGCACGGTAATCGTTTTTAATCATTGGCATACGTAGAAGCTAACTATATCCTTAGTGACCGACAATACGCACGACTTCCGCCGAAATCGGTCAACTGGGGATCTTCTAGCGTATGTATCCGAGTGAGGCCATCGAGAAACACGGAGAGGCTGGATATTAATGCCGGGGTTCCTCAGGGGTTGGTGCGCTCAGCAACATTGTTCTCGCTGCATATTAATGATCTGCTTTGGGTATGCAGACGACAGCACTGTTGCTGAGATACGTCTCCAACGTACGAGTTGGTGGATCGCAGATCTGGTCTCTCCGAGAGGCTATGGTTGAGCGCTTGAACTTGTCCTTACAGGCTGCCTCTGAATGGGGCGATGCCAATCTGTTCAAGTTCAATGCTGACCCAGAAAGCTGACTTAAGCTGAAAAAGACCCAGGCGTGTCAGTTTTCAGCTAAAAGGAGCCAATTCCACCCAGCTCCATCTTTCCGAGGTGTAACCGTGCCGATAACCGACCAACTTGAGCTCCTTGGTGTTACGTTAACATCTACCCTTGAAGAGGGATACGGAACAGAGAGTAAAGTCCCGCAAACCTCGACTGAAAACAGAGGATCCTCTGACCAGACGATGTTGTGTCTGGTGGGCAACTGCCCGATAGTTGATATTCGGACCGTTGTATACATTCAAATCGCAATGTAAACTTCACTTGCGCGATGCAGGATTTTGTTGAGTTGTAGATGGCGCTGCGGTTCTTTTTGTTGCGATGTATATTTGCTTCGTTGCTTTTTCTTGTGGCGGCATTGATGCCGCTACACCCTCAATTTTGCTCCTTTCATAGAGGCAACATCGGGTTGGGGATCCTAGCAAAGATCTGCCAGATACCAGCATAATGCCCTTGAGTCAATTGAGAAACGAGCCAAGAAGATCATTGGCAACGACACACTCGTCGAGTCGAAGCTCCAAAATCTTCAGCATCGACGCCGAGTTGCTAGCCTGTCGGTTTTTTATCGGTTGCATTTTGGGGAGTGTTCGACGGAATTGCATAGTTTAATTCCCCCAAGCCCGTTCCATCATGGGGCCACAAGATGTACAGCGATACGCCACCAGTAGGTACATGGTGGACATCTCACCTACACTCATAAAATGTTTTGGAAACGGTTCGTGGGTACAGCTAAGGAGTGGAATTCCCTGCCAAAGTCTGTGTTTCCAGATAGCTACAACCTGGGAGGATCACTATCTCACTTGATGGTAAGCGATGATGTGGTCTTACTTTGGAGCATGCTTGCCTAATAACCGATTCAATCTAGACTTAAAAACCACCAGGTTATTGCTAGCAGGAAACATAACTGTGGCAGATAATTTCCCTCCTTAGCTGCACTGTCGTACACGGCATAAATAAAGTATTCTAAAATCCTTTTTTTTAACCGTTCCTTAGGATTTCATCATGTGTCTATGACGGCGCATCGCCATACGTCGTAACTTTTCCTAATTTAGCATTTTGCCTTGCAGGTCAACAGCGTTCCAGAATGCTAGCAACACTCTTCAAAGATGAAAGATGTCAACAGTTACCAGCATACTCGATCTTAGAGAAAATGTATCTAGACCGTATAATCAGGCGGTCTCAACTGCATGAGTTTGAAGCTCTGATGCAGACGCACCAGAAGGCAACTTGTCATATTTATCATTCGGTACAGGCTAAGTAGGAACGAGCGGCTCATGGAGTGTGTGCTACAACCAATGTCACCAGCATGGCATCTCGATTTTATAATATTCACTTACGTTACATTTTCAATTCCCATCATTTAGAGCACACACTTACAGAATACTCAGGCGGGCACCCACGGAATGCCTCGTGTTTACTATCTATTATACTAACAACTTTTGCTTTTCCTATGTACACAGTACACACGTGCCGGTAGCGGTGTATTACACATCTGACCTTTTATCAAAGTTCTCGCTATTAATCACTCTTATCCTCTCGCCGTAATCAAAACATCAACACACATTAAAATAGCTTGGAACTAGCGTTATGTACTTTATGACCCGCCGCTACAATGACATACTTTGCATTTTAATACACCCATTTATTTCCTTGTTAACGATTTTTTTTTTGTTTTCGTTACAGGCTTCTACTTCGGATGGAACGACGATCCTGGATCGCGCAGTTTTTGAGCACAATCTCCTTTCGGCTAGCAAATTATACAATAATATAACTTTTGAAGAGCTGGGCGCGTTGCTGGAGACCCCGCCCGCCAAAGCGGAGAGGATTGCTAGTCACATGATCAGTGAAGGGCGAATGAATGGATATATTGACCAGATTAGCTCTGTTGTACACTTCGAAAGTAAGTCATTTTGGTTTACCCCTCCATATTTTATCATCCCTGCGCGCCGCCTCCGTATCAAAACGTCCTGTTTGCAAATCGTCCTATTAGCAGAGCGTCCTATTATAAAGTACAGTTATGCAAAAAAATTACTAGACTAATTACTAAGTTACAGGTTTTCATCGTGGCTCATTATTTCGCTTAGTTTAAAACTCAAACGAAATTGAGATACTATACCTCTGGTGTGGACACAACCTATGGCAACACCTTTTTACAATCTCATGTTCCAAGTACAGAGGCTTACCGGAGACTGTTGTAGAAGCAGAAGTTCAGAGACGGGCTGAAATCTAGAGCGGTAAAGACACAACCACCAGGAGACCAGGAATCATGAAGATGTATTTCCGGATCTATAAACTTGAGTAAATTTATTCCATAAATACTTAACTAACTATATACACTAGAAATAAAAATAAAATCTCCTAACTAAATAAACCTAAAATATGGCGTCAAAAAATTCATCCGCATCGCTGTCGACTGGAAGTGTAAACTTGAGTGGTAAAGATTCACAAACTACTGGAGGACCAGATATATATTTCCGGGGCTGGAACCACCGTGAGTGGTAAAGTAAAGACTTACAAACCACCACGAGAGCAGAATTATGGAGAAGAATTTCCGGATGGAGCCGCCGCGCAAGATAATTACATTTTTTTTAAATTTCACTCTGTACCTAATTCTAAATAAATCTACGCAGACGAAGTCGTTGGCTGAAGCTAGTATGGAATAACGTCCCTATTTTTAATAATATATCGCGACAAAAAAAATGTCGGTAAAATTTCAAAATCTTATATTTATGTGTGGTGGCTACTTTTCTCATTCTCTTATTTTTAGGACGTTCTGCTATTATAACGATTTCATACGTGGGCATCCCAGCAACCAATTTTTTGAAGACAAGTACCTATCAATCTTGTGGTAATGGGATTCCGAAGGTTAAGAAAATTGCCCACAACACTAGTCTGCAGACGTCGTTCATAACAACATTGTTATATTTACTATCTAACTTATTTGTCTCTATTTCGAGGATTTAACGAATTTTAATCGGTCAAGTGCCAATGGACATCGAAAGTTCTCAATATGTTTTGATAAGATAATCAAAAGAAGAAAAAAACATCGGATCATACGACAGAATCACATAATATTATAATCAATCAAAATCAATCAACGCATAGGCATAACGTAAATACTCTACTTTAAGATATAAACCCTAAACGAGTAGGTATTATGTCCGTGACTACCGCAGGACCACCAACGCCAATCGCTTCCATATTTGGTAAATAATATAATAAATAATAATAATACTCAATTGGTACTAATTAGTACTCGAACAACAGATTTGGTACCTTAGTAGTTTTCCAGAAAATTGAAAAGGTGGTCCGGCGGTAGTCGCGCTCCGTTCAGCAGGACCACCACGAGTGCCAAAAAAGGGGGCGTGCTACAGGTATTCCAAATAAACAAATAATTAGTACCCTTATATATGAATCATTTCGTAAAAAATCAGAACTGTAACAAAACTACTAAGGTACCAAATCTGTTGTTTGAGTACTAATAATTTACCAATATGGAAGCGTTGGTGGTCCTGCGGTAATCACGGACATGTAGGTATTCTACAATCCATTGCCGATAACGATAAGATAAGAATAGCGAAGAGATGATATGCCAAACGTATGCTAACTATACAAGGCGTAAAATTGCGAAAACAAAAATCTGCTGCTCCAAATATTTATTAACTCTCATAACTCTACCAACTATACATAATGGCAGATTTTTTTTCGTGAAATCACACTGATCCATAGTAAAAGCGGTTTCCATTAATGTGTAAAATGGAAAATAAGAGGTATCCAATTATTTCAATAACTCCTTGTGTACATTAGTTTCAATAGAAGAACGAAACGAATTTCCAGTATTAATGAACCTCTGCATTTCGATGCCAATACTGAAACGGTGCGGATACGATACGGAGAAATTAAATTACAGCATAAAATACTTTTAATTATAGTCGAACACATCTAGGCATTGCTAATAATAATGGGACGGCAGACGTGTCAACTGTTTACACTAGACGTAGACGTTAGCGCGTCATCGACCAATATAAAATTCCCGGCTGCCTCAGAAGTAAACAAGAGCCCTACGTTATACGTACAAAGCAAACTAATTAGGTACTATCGTTAGTGAAAGACAGCTTCAGCGTTTGTAGGAGTAAAGTACAATCGGTAACACAAGTGTTACATAGATTTGTCTTTTCCCATAACAACTGGCAGTGTATGTCAAGACCACAAATTGTAGAGCTCCGTATGAGTATTTAATTTACGCATGCTCAAAGTTGATTTTATAAACTGCAATTTCAGTGCTTCGTAAAATTATGGGGGTCGCCTTTAGTTAAATCTTGTCTACATTTCACTACACCACTTGTGCGGTACAGAGTACATAATATACCTTTTAAAATTGATCGATAGTAGATAATTTCCCAGTACAATAGCTGTGAAACATCTTGACTGACTGAAATTAAAAGGGCCGGAGTTCCGTGGCCAAATGGGCAAGGCCACGGAACTCAAATATTCGTTGCTGAATCATTTTTCAGGTAGTATTACGCGCATACTACTATGATGTCACTACTTGGTACCTATTATTGTGTCAAACCTCGACAAAGATAATAAACAGTTTCCTGTGTAACCTTTGAGTAACTTTTTTGTCACTGATACTAAAACATATTTTCAGCACGCGAGATATTACCGCAGTGGGACAAACAGATACAAAGTCTGTGTTACCAGGTAAACAGCCTGATAGAGAAGATAGCTGCTGCCGAACCGGAGTGGATGGCAAAGCTCATGGAGGAGGAAATGATACAGTAGCACCCTTGTTGTTGTACCCAATGAAATAGTTCTAACCAATATAATTCTTTTCAGTACCTATACACTTTTTTTTTGTCAATACCATGTCTTTTATGATGAAGATGACCTATAAAAAGTATTTGTGAGAAGTTGTTGCTACTATGTATAACGTCGTGAGCTCTGTCAAACGCAACCACTTTTTTTTTTTTTTTTTTAAGGATGGGTAATCATCAAATGACTTCTTCCGCTCTGGGTTGAGCGGAAGGGCGTGTCAGACTTTTACTGACTAAAACCCATCCGTGTTCCTTCTACAGCCCTTTGCGTTCCAGGGCCGCGGTGACTCTTTCGAACAAATTCCGCAACCCTGGCTAGTTTGGCCCCGATACGTCCGACATGGTCAAAACGTGCCCCACGTAGAACTTGCTTGCAGAACTTAGCGGCAGAATTAAAAGCTCTCTTCCTCGCGCGAACCCTGCGTGCTCTAACTTTTTGGTCGCGGGCCTTGACCCAAGCTTGGTAGGCAGACTCTTTTCGGGCCTCAGCGTGGGCGCACTCTGCATTATACCAAGGCCGGGTTTTGTGACCGAGCGGGATGTCGGAGAATGGAATGAAATATTCCATCCCCTGCCGAATCACGTCCACAATCATGTCGGCACAACAAGACGGGTCACCCGAGGAAAAGCACACATGCCGCCATGGATAAGACGCAAAAAAGTGCCGCATCTCATCCCAATCTGCTGACTCGTATCGCCATACTCGTCTCGTGCCTCTAGGGCTCTCATCTGGAGGAGAGCAGGTCGACACGGATTTCACCAGGCAGTGGTCAGATGTTCCCAGCGGGGCTGAGACCGATACTGAGTGACTGTTCGGATCAGTTGTCAGCAGAAGGTCCAAGCAATTGGGTGTATGGCCGTCAACATCCGGTACCCGTGTTGCCACATTCACCAGCTGGGTTAGATCTAGCGTTAAAGCAAACTTGCGCGCTTCTAACCCAGCATGGTCAGTTTTCTGGTACGGGAACAACCACTCTTTGTGGTGGGCGTTGAAGTCCCCCAGAAAAATGAGCTTCGCTGTTGGGTACCGTTGTTGGGCTACGTCAGTCGACTCCACGAGGAAATTGAACAGTGCTGTTGTCTCCTGGTCACCACTGTGCGATCGGTAAACGCCGATGTAGAGAAATTTCTCCACGCCAGTGTCCACAAGTAGCCATATGGCAGAAAAACCCGATTTCTCAAAGCAACGGAGACGACGACAACAAATGTCATCGCGGACGTACACACAGACCCCAGCCTGCTTCTTGAACTTGTGTTCAAGAGAGTAACCCGGGTAGTTGAGGTACGCCACGTCCAACGGGGTTGCTATCTTCGTCTCCGTCAGAAAAAACAGGTGCGGCTTCTCGGCCTCAAGGTGATGATGGACCGGATCGAGATTGGAGTGCAACCCCCTGATATTAGTGAGGTGCACTTTAAGTGGGAGGAAGTGCAGCCGTTGTTTACCCTTTTTTTTCTGTTTCACTTTTGTCATGTTATCGAGTAGTTGGGGGGAAAAGTCGAATTGTCGAGGCGCTGCTCAGTGAACCAAGTGGAACACTAGAGCTAATCCAACCTATGGGGAACTCATATGGAGACTGCGGGGACGCCCGAACCCCCCCGGATATGGCCACCGGGTCCTCCCATCCAGTCGCCGGCTGGCACGGTGGAGCATACCGGGATTTTTCGCGAGTTGGCGGGGCAGCCTTTGGCACGTGGCTGGCGTGCTACTTGGGCCCCCTACTGACTGCGGTCGGCCAACGGCTGGCACCGTGCTTCGGATCCCGCTACCCTCCAAAATGAGTTACCCGGCAAGTGTTGCCAAGAGACCAAGACCGGTTCTGAACAGCGCAACTGACAACTTCCTTCTCCCCCCAAAGGCACTGGCACTCCCACACACCGACGGAACACAGCAAGCTGCTTGGCGCCGGAATCCGGTGGGATGGTGGTCGCGAGCCAGGCGGCTCCTTGCGGAGCCTACCACCGCTTAGGTGAGATCGTTCAGCCGTACCACAGGCAAGCCTGTGGTGCCGTTGCCCGGGGTGGACCGCTAGGAGGTAGATCCCAAACCACCCCAAATAATTAACCCCACTCGAATCCTATCAATGTATTCCTGAGCAACTAGTTTATTTTTTTGCACAGTATCTATGGGAAACATTTAAACAGAACTATATCAAAAACCTTTATTGTACAACTTCAAATTATTATTAATATTAACACAGTTAAAAAACTTCGGAAAGCCACACTCATTGTAACGCACGGAGGACATACATAAGGAAAGGAATTAATAGCAAACGATCGGTAAAGGTCTAATAAAACAAGTTCGCGCTGATTTCAACAGACTATTCGTTTTTATTACCATTCAATCAATAAGATAATACACCGTAGGTGCTTATTTACAAGACAACTGGCGTAGGTGACGTTATGTAGGTTCATATTAATATTTAGCAAAACAAGGATGCGTATACGCCGCGTGCTAATACATAAGACATTAAGATCTCTAATAATAACATTTCGAGGAAAAAAGCGTCCGCCGCCTTGAAATAGAAATGATAATATTGACTGACGGCGCAAACTTGCACTAAGACAAGTAATGAGGTGTATGACAATTTTATTGTTGCGTTTTGAACGCAGAATACACTACACAGAGAACACTTGAAGATACTGTTTGATAAATTGATTGATAGTTACTTTTTCTGTTATTATTATATAACAGTAAATGTGGCATATGTATTATCTACAAGACTAAAAGCCGAAGCGCCTCCAATGCTTAGGGCTCGAGGTCGATGGCGACGCCCACTTTGTGTCCGCCAGCGTTGAAGTTCTGCCCGTCGATGGCCGCCGACAGCGTCAGCACGACACCTGCAAATAGTGATAGCGTTACATAACAACATCTCCACTGCAGTAGGCTTTCTGTGATAACTGATAATAAAGATAACGCATGTCACGCACATGAGAAAACGGGACAGTGATTTAGAGATCATATGATCTGATAAAAAAAAACAATGAATTTTTCACTTGTTGTATTATTTAATTTTGTGATCTCATTGCTGAATGGCAACATAGAAAATAAAAGTATGCAATTATGATTAAAGTAGCAATACCTAATTTTGTGTATCTATTATGATGTAAATATATCATAATGAACACACACACATGTATATGGTGAATTTATCTATTATTTCATCATTATTTAAGTAGTAATAAATATAATCTTATCTAGGGTTCAACAAAAAGTTATAGTAAAAGCTTATGCAATAGTTATAGAAAGTTGATAATGATTGAGTTTCACCTGGGCGAAGTTTCTGTTGGTATCCAAGACCAATGAGAGATTTGTTGTTGATCTTGGCATGCAGCGACGCGTCCGAATCCAACGCAAACTTGGTGCCAACACCGAAGAGTGTATCAGAGGAGCCAGAGGTCCACTTCATGCTGATACCGCACTCAATCTTGTCTGACACCTTCTGGTAGATGGAACCACCGAATTCCTTTCCATTGTCACTACATCCAATAAAAAAAACAACATTGTATGAAATCAAATCAAATCATGTTTAATCTAAATGACAACCAATTATTGTTTGAAAAGCTAGTTATGAAAACATTTGACTGAATTCAAAAGATATTTTTATTCAACAACTGAGTTACTAGACGATCTGTAAAAATGTAGGTGAAAAAAGGCAAGAGTTAGATCTTACTAGACTCCTTTAAATTTATGAGGAACAATTTAGCTCACTGCTTTACTGCTAAGCTAGTAATAACTGGTTAGCATAACAAGAGAGATGACATCCTTTGCTAAACCTTAACAAAGTAGGCCATGTGTTATGCAATCATATACAATCAATAGCTGTGACTCAGCTTGAAGTTAGGTAGTTATCAAGTGCCCTATAGACCTAGATTGAGCTTAGTGAATTTATTGATTTTTCTTATTCGTTTTTGCCAGCGGCGTCTACTGCGTGAATGTCGTAAAATCATATGAGTATTAAAATATATTTTCTCCCAAATTCGTTCAACCCTTGAGGCTTGATTGATAAACATCAAATTCATGAACGTACAGACTTTGCATTTATAAAGTAGGATGTTCATGTGTCTTTACACATAAAATTTTATAGAAAGTAAAATGACTTACACATTGGTGTGCAGGTTGAAGTCCTTGGATTGGTATCCAAGAGAGAAGTTGTTCTTGGAGAGCTTGGTCTTCTGTGAGTCAAACTGTCCATGCACACCAGCGAGCCAGCCCTGGTAGGCGAGGACGGCAGCCACATCTACGATGGGACCAGCCAGGTCCAAGTCCAAGATAGTGTTCACGGCAACAGTTGTGTTGGCAAATGAGGTCTTCAGTTTACCAGTCTTCGACCTAAAAATTACATTGTATATTAATTTACAGCATTTGAATCTGATTTTAATGAACAATTAAAAAAAAAAATTACAAATATGGATGTTATTTCATGCTTCCTTGCTTACCCTGTCTGAGGTGCAAAGGTTCCTTCGAGGGTAACTTTAAGTCCAGCAGCAATTTTATCTGCAATGGTAATGTCTGTGGCCAGTGTGTTGTCTGTGTTCCATTTCTCAGTGAATGTGAGACCATAGTCCTTCACTGCATATTTCGATGAAAGGCTACCAAACACCTAGAAGTCAGAATTTTCTTAAAATTTTGTATAAAGTAGCTTCTGCCAGCAGTTTCACCTAAATGAAATTTGAAAATTATCCCAAGGAAACAGTCTGTTATGACAACCTTTATAGTTAGTTTACTTTGGCCAGTATTTGTACCAAATTTGACATACATTGCCCCCAAGAATATGAATCTTCCATACAATTTACATCCTCTAAATCGTCTTTTGGGGGTTGTTGCGAAAAAGGAATAGTGACGATCTTTATCATTAACTTCGGCCAGTAAGTTTTAAGTATTTTGGCCCAAGGAGTAAGATTTCTCATACAAACTTTCATCCCCCTATTTGACCTCTTTAGGGACGAACTTCCAAAAACAATTTCTTATTGGATGCCTACACCATAAAAGGAATACATACTCCAAATGTCAAGTCCCTACAACCAGTGGTTTAGGTTGTGTGTTGATACATCAGTCAGAATGAAGCATTTTATAAAGAGATGACTTGATAAAGTTATTTTTAAATCTTGTACAATCTAATGTGCTTAAAATGAAATTAAGGAAATACTTGTTTTACCTTGCATACATTACTGTCATACAGTGATATTAGAATCAATTTTTAATATGATTAAATTGATAGAAGCTAGTAACAATAAATGAGATACAGGTATAACTATAAATATGCATTAGACAAGATAGCTAGCTCATTGATACAATTTCTATATGAGTATAGCTACAGATCATTACATATTCACATTTGTACCTTACATACCTTCCCACTTTCATGGTTGGAGGTGATTCCGCTGGTGAACTCAACACCCGTTTCACTCTTGGTCTTCAGGTCAAGTTTGAACACACCAAAGTGGTAGCCTTTGGAGAAGACATCATTGGCCTTCTTTCCAAGATCAGCATAGTAAGGGGTGGGTTTTGATTCCTCCTAAAGAAAATTTGATTAAAGATTAGGGATATGAGACTTACAAAAAATTACGTGGCTAGCCGGTCATTAACCTTAAAATATTAGGTAGCAATACTAAAAAGTCAGCTGTAAACCCTTATCACATGATCCAAGGTGAATCTTTACACGTTTAGCAAAGTCGCGAAATTGCAATCAGTGCCAGCTGTGTCAGGGTCGAAATTGGTTTAGTGACTTATTTACAAGCCACTACTACACAAGGTATTACATAACATCAATGCATTATGACTGAAGCTGTACTACTATTACACTCCAGCACAGACATACCATGAACATGAATACATACAGTGAAGTATATCTGTGAGGCCGTAAACTTGACCTTCGAGAAAAGGGACCAAGTTGAGCTCAAAAATCACATGCGTCAATTAGCCTGTACCCCGGTAGCGTTTCAGTTCAGCAAATAGAGAGTAATTATGTACAATATACTAAAAACAATAAAGACCTTGTCCTATAAATGATTCTCACACCCTTTCTAATTGAAGGTGGATGTAAAGAATAAATAAAATTGGAAAATGACGTCGATTGTTCCCCGTTATCACCGGCAGTCCCGCAAAATTGTAATTTCTCTAAGCTTTGAATGTTTTCCTATTATTCTATTATGACTGAAAAGCAATATGAGGAGCTTGAAGAATACTTACTGCCATGATGGAACAATTTCACTGTGAATTCCAGGCAATTTGCCGAGAAGCCGAGAACAAGACCTCCTACACTCTACCACACCACAAGACAATTTCAATTTTGACAAAACGTCGACAGAGGGCGTGATTTCCGGAACTCTCGTTATTGATAATCGTTTACTTTGTTTGTATAATAAATTTTGTAACGTTTTATATAATTTATAATGTTACTTAAAATATTACATGGTTTAATAAAGTATTTCTGGTGATAATTATGTTTTCAACACTTTTTCAGTAATTTATTGACTCTCAATGTGTTCAGTGACGTTTTGTGACGAGCGCACTGAGTAATTAGATGTTCTATTAACCTTTATTTCAATTAATTTTGTAAATTACTTTGTTTTTGAAAGCGTGAAAAATTTTATGTAAATTATCAGATGGTTTCAATTTAATTTTAAGTGATACATACATGTAGTGTTTGACAAAAAAATAAATAGAATCACGTTAGTTTTCGCCTGAATAACATCGTAAAATAAGCGCGAAATTGAAATAGAGCTGCACTGAGTCTACTTTAATATGTTCTTGATAGAAGGCCATGGAAGTCTTTGAGAAGTAGATCTACTTTACTAAATTACTCGATAAAGTAGATCAACTTTACCATTTTTACCTATTAATTATATTACTAAAAGAAAATTATTATTTTTATCTGTCAGTAGCAAAAGTTTAACAACAATAAATTTTAAGTAATCTAAAATGATTTGTGACGTTGATTTTTCAGAATATTTTCATCTGATAGCTAAGTATTGCATTTTGGTCTGTATAAAATTACTATTTTTTATATTTTCATCAAATAATAATAAATAATAAATAATAATAATAATGTAGATTAGGTTGTTATTTTTTTTTTCCCCCCGTAGAGAAGGCTATAAGGCTAGGGGTCTTTTGACCATATTGCCAAGTCTTACGTCCTTCATTTCTTGTGTTTTTTGAAGTATCTGGTAACAAATATATCGATTCGGCCTTCTCGGCAAGTTTCGTGTGAGGTAGTCAATACTACAATATAATTCTCAGCTCCACTTAACCGAAATAGCGCCTGTTTCAATTATTCCACATATTTTCCAGGTGCGTGGACACTTGAGACACAAAACTACACCAATTTACATCACAATATCCACTAGGAATCAATTTACGAATAATTAAAACAGCCGCTTAACTTCACTCGACAAAATCCCGCCAAAAAACCTTAGGTTGTTGAACGCATCAAAACAATTCCTCTTTTTATTAAACTTACTGATGATCCAAGGCCAAGCCCTTCGGCAACCATGCATAGAAATCCACATGGTTCTTCATCTGATCGGCTCTCCTTTGGGCAATTTACGGTTTCCCCATGTTCATCCTTGCAGGTGTCCACTGTACTCAATGTACCATCCTATAAATAAAATAAAGATTCTATTTTTAACCATGTTTTGACCTTTTGCGTTAAAAATATGTTGGATATTAATGACTAGGAAGGTATCTGTGTTTACCTAGCTACACCGCACCACCCATTATGCCATAGGTATTTTATCGAATGAATACCTCATCATGGGAGCGGTGGGGCCTGGAACAATGGAGTACCTACTGAGCAAACCGCGCCGTGCTGTCTCACAGACTACTATAGCAATTATGCTGGTCATGGGATCTCGTACGATGAAACTACTTACTTCTAAAATGCAAGGAGTGGTTTCTCGAAAAATTGCTGCGCTTACTATAGGAAATTTAATGTAACGCCAACACTCCACAAATACGGAACTAGCGTAATCAAATACTTGGTCAAAATATGACATAATTATGAAAAAAACATCAAAATTACTATAATATTGTAACGAAAAATAAATGACAAGAGAGGACGACTAGATCACTCTTTTGGAATTTTAAATAAAATAAATCTACTAGGCTAAATGCACTTACTTATTTTTTTATGAATTAGCATATGATATACGGTACTTCCGGTTCGACACGATCACAATCAAGTTGTACTCAAACGTTTCGACGACTAGGGGTTTCGGAACTCAACCCCTGAATGGTTGTGGGTTAACCGGAGGGTTGCTCAAGTTTTTTTTAAACTGCAAAAAAATATTTACCAGAGTCTTAAATTACCCATGTAAGATACCGACCGCAATACGAGTCATGATGAGTGAACGACCGGACCGTGCATTGGACCACCTTCCGCATGTTAGTCTATAGATGGAATATCTATCTTATTGGCATTGCTCCACACTCCACAGACGCTAGGTTTAAACATCTGCTGAGTGTCTGCACTTGACAGGCGTTTATTCCGAAGGAGAGTTACAAATTCCACGTTCAATTGGATTTGAACAGATCATAATACTGAAATTTTAAATACCAGCCAGGATGGGACATTAAAATATGAATTACTTAAATTACATTCTATCTATACCTAGAAATAGTCTCATTTAATGTCTAGATCGTTTCCGATTCAACAAAATAATTTCACTTTGACACTGAAAAATCTCACAGCATTTCCGGCTGGGATCGGGATCGCTCAATTAGCGATTCGACCGCTTGTTATTAAGTTGACTTGGACGGCAAATACCTACTTTTAGTAGTGGACGTTTAGAAAACTTATAAATATAAAAGACAATAGATATTACTGGAATGTAAACAAATATCGTATCTTATGGAAACGTTTCGAAAGTTCGAGCGGCCCAATTCTCGAATGGGCCGAAGTTTATTTTAGACGCTAATCTTGTTCGTCGGCATTTCGGCAAACAGTTTCGGACGCTCAATCTCAATCTGATCAATCGAAGGAGCACTTGTGTAGTTTACAAACGAAATGGGTGAAGACGTGCGTCATTACAAAATACAACAGAACGATAAATATGGACGTTATTTGATCGCAAATAAGAATTTAGTGGCCGGTGAATTAATATTTACCGATCCACCTTTTGCTGTGGGACCCAAACCAGGCAAGTGAAGCAGAATTATTATTGAAAATGTATTGTGACTAAAATCTTTTCGCCTGGTACTGCCACAAAACTGTAAGTATACCTAAGTATACTTACAGTTTTATGGCAGTAATGAGTGTAGCTCGAGATCCCTATGGTACAGACGCAAGCACATCAAGCTACAACAATCTGTCAAAATTCTTTAATAGATTTTCAACTTTATCGTCTAAGCATTAGTTTCAAATTTGATAGGGAAAATTTGACAGTTTCGGGTAGCTTGATGTGCTGGCCGTCTGTACATAATAATAATATTATGTACAGACGGCCAGTGGTGTCGGGAAGTGCCAGAGAAAATATTTCAATTCAATCTCATAAATAAAAAAAACATCCGCTACTATAAACCTCCCTTTTCTTCTGCCATTCTACTATCTGGCTACGTGCGTCCCTTATCCAGGTGGTTACCTGGACTTGACGATATCAACAACCCAACGTGCCTTTGAATGTAATGCTATAGGTACCTTCTTTACTAGGGGTTTATAGATAGTATCTCCTCGATCGTTGAGAGAAGCCCACCGGTTTCGGGAACAGAGTCCAAGCTACTGGCGGTCAGAGCTCCAGAGAGAGGAACCAAACAATGCGAGCCGTGTCCAGAAGTACCGCTTTTTTAATCAAGCCCTTGATCCAGCTGCCTAACGAGAGCCTCCTGAAGTGCTGATCGAGGCTCGACACGACGAGGACTCTACTCGGCGTGTCTTGAGCAGGGCCAGTTTCCCGCTCAGTGGAAATCTGGTCGTCTGGTCCTGCTCAGGAAAGCGGGGCGCCCTGCGGACTCGCCGTCCGCGTACCGGCCCATAGTGCTGCTCGACGAGGTGGGAAAGCTGTTTGAGCGGATAGTCTCAGCCCGCCTCGTCAGCCACTTGTGCGGAGAGGGGCCGGACCTGGCCGAATGCCAGTATGGCTTTCGGCAAGGGCACTCCACTGTCACGGCGATATCCCGAGTGAGAGTCCTGGCGGAGGAAGCGGTGTCGCGGGGCGGTGTGTTGTTGGCGGTGTCCTTGGACATCTCCAACGCCTTCAACACCCTGCCCTGGAGTTGTATTCGGGAGGCACT
>NDFZ01005067.1:143389-165986 GCA_002192655.3 Mamestra configurata | reverse complement strand
GCGGCATTGCCACGTTGTATGGCAATGCTTATTCTTTGACCAAGGTAAAAGCCAGCCCTTGGGTCACGTGAAGTGTCAACTAAGCGCCTTGAGAGATCTTTAAATAAGTTATGTGCACTCGGACCCCAAGACCCGAGAGTTTCAACCCCAAACGGCTCGAAAATATAACTACCAACAAGTTTATTATATTTCCGCCGCTTGAGGTTCTCTGCAGCCGCAGCGGCAGCGCCAGCACAGCACGAAGAGCTAGGAAGATGGGATGGCGCAAGAGTATCGACACAAGTAGCGTCCCACACTAATGGCCTACCCATCTTCCATGGAAATAACGACATGCCGTCCGGTCTCTTGCCATCGTCGCGTGCCAGGCCATTGGGTTCTAACACAGCCGGAACGCCGACGGTGACAAGAGCTCGTCGGATGATGTCGTTAAGATTCGCGTGCCGCGCAATGCGACCCGCGCTACGGCTGCATGACAGGCCGTGGTGTCCGAGGCTGTTGACAACTTCGCCACAGTGGCAGCGATGAGGAGAACAACAAGGAGCGCCAAGACGCAGGCAGGCAGCGAGGCGGAAAGTAGTATCGTCGAACATGGTGCCAATGTTCGACGACGGTAGTGCGTGAAGCCAGAGACCCGACTCCCACTCACCCACAGCCAGCAGGCGCGCACGCTCTGCAGTAGTAGTTGATGTGGCAATAAGTTTTTCCTGAACTTGCCTGCAGAGCGGCTCGTCCCACCGTCTCTGGGATGAAGGGTAGTCGGGCGGATTTGAATTCGGGCAAGCGAGTCTCCAGGCCTCCACAGCCTCGGTGAAGTACGGCACATCAACCTATAGGTAAAGTGTAGGTATTACAATGTTGTAGATTTTTTTTTCTATTCTGACTTCTAACATAGGTACCTACATAGTTAATAACAATTGAATAAAGTGAATTTTAAATCAATTGACTTTTGAATGCTTCTATTTGACTGCAAAATAATGAATTTACTGGACATAATTTAATTTAAATGCAATTAAATGTAATTTTTTATACTTACCTACAAAATGTGTACGCCGTTATTGGCAAAACATGGACGCTCACAACATCTATTAATTCAATACCTTGCATGTCTGATTGTGATTAGTCAGTTTATGTAAACGCATGTTTGACAAATAGGTACATTATTCTTATATCCTAAAGTTTCATTAATATCCGGTGCGTTCATGGACGAACGAACGTAGTAAAAAAATCTAAAAAGGAAATAAAATGTCATAGAATACTTTTGAAACAGTTTCGTAATCGTTTACATATCTTGTCAAAAGGTCTAGTGGACGTGATTTATGGATTGTGTAATGTGTATTGTTTACTAGAAGATTGAATACCAGCCAAGCAACGTTGACGTCGGCGTCCTAATTGTAATTTTAAAACGAGCACAAAAACTGTCGCGTTGGACAGTGTTCTGAGTAGAAAGTAGGTTAACCCTGGCAATGCCAAGGTATCGGGCTAAACAGCTCACACTAAGCTAATTAGAAGACTATCAATAATAACATCATTGCTTATATGTGTCGGATTTGAAGGGCAAAGATAGAAAGGAAAGAGGAAAAGTTTAAATCGAATAGGTATGTTGGTTGATCTTAGTTGGCTATATATCTACGTAGGCAGTGCTACTTGTTAATAAGGTATGTTCCTACCCACCTATTATGATGTTGATGCGTATCTCGTATGAATACATCATATACCTTCTTACCCCATCAAAGCCAAGCATATTTTGTTATAAGGTTGGCTTTGTCCCTGGTTTAGTTTTGAAGCATTTTTATTTCCAGACAACGACACCCCATGGACGTGCACTGACAAAAACTGTGGGTTCAAGACGTCCAATGCCGCAATGCGCAAGATGTTGGCGGTGGTGCAGGCAGAAATCGATCAGCTTGAAATGCTGGAGCCCGGCCCTAGCGCCATTGAGCAAAGAGAGGCTACTATTAATAAGGTAGGACCTATATAATGTTAGATAAATTGGGGGATCATTGTCGGGGTATTTGCGGGATCAGAAATGCGGAACCACACATGATTCCAATGGATTTGCAAGGCTGAAAAAATGGTTGTTCCCTTACCAGAAAACTGACCATGCTGGGTTGGAAGCGCGCAAGTTTACTTTAACGCTAGATCTAACCCAGCTGGTGAATGTGGCAACACGGGTACCGGATGTTGACGGCCAATTGCTTGGACCTTTCTGCTGACAACTGATTAGCCCCGCTGGGAACGTCTGACCACTGCCTGGTGAAATCCGTGTTGACCTCTCCTCTCTCCTCCAGATGAGAGCCCTAGTGGCATGAGACGAGTATGGCGATACGAGTCAGCAGATTGGGATGAGATGCGGCACTCTTTTGCGTCTTATCCAGATGCAGAATTCGCCCACGCTGAGGCCCGAAAAGAGTCTGCCTACCAAGCCTGAATCAAGGCCCGACAAGACCAAAAAGTTAGAGCACGCAGGGTTCGCGCGAGGAAAAGGGCTTTTAATTCTACCGCTAAGTTCTACGTGGGGCACGTTTTGACCATGTCGGACGTATCGGGGCCAAACTAGCATCGCACCCTCCGGGTAGTTAACAGTTCAGGTCCCTTTCCAAAGCGGTTGAAACGAACCAATGCTGAAACCTGATGGGTCGCTGGTCGCTCACTCTGCGAGTGATAAAGCAAATTTATTTGCATCTCTCTTTGCTAGCAATTCACGTCTAGACGCTGGCTCCAAGCAACCACCAACTGTACCTCGTTGTGACTCTTCGATGCAGAAGATCGCAGACGCATTAAAGAGGTCCGAAGAGTATTGTGCAGTCTAGACGTGGACAAGGCCAGCGGGCTTGACGGCATTCCAGCCCGAGACTTGAAGCAGTGTGTGCCTGAACTGTCTCCTGTGTTGATATGCTTGTTCCGCCTCTCTCTTGAAAATAGAACGGCGCCAAAATCTTAGAAGCTTGCGAATGTACAACCTGTGCCAAAAAAGGGCGACCGTGCAGACCCTGCTCATTATCAACCGATCGCCATTACCTCCATTCTGTGCAAGGTTATGGAAAGGGTACTAAACAGTAAGTTACCTAACTAATTTAACCTACCTTGAAGACAATGATCTCCTCAGTGACCGTCAATATGGCTTGCGCCGAGGATGGTCAACTGGCGATCTTCTTGTGTATGTCACGCACTGCTGGGGCGAAGCCATCGAGAAACACGGCGAAGCACTTGCTGTATCGCTCGATATATCGAAGGCCTTTGACAGGGTCTGGCACGCAAGTCTACTCAGCAAGCTTCCTGCTTTTGGCATCCCACCTGATTTTTGTAGCTGGATATCAGACTTCCTTAGCGAACGGTCGATCCGAGTAGTCGTTGACGGCTGCTCTTCTGACCTCATGGCTATTGATGCCGGAGTTCCTCAGGGGTCTGTTCTCTCTGCAACTCTTTTCCTGCTGCATATCAATGACCTCTCGAGCTCCTAGGCATGGAGCTGACACCAAGTCTGAACTTCGGTGCCACCATTGAGCACAAAGCCCAAACTGCGGCCAAAAAGCACGGCATCCTAAATAGAGTGAAGCGATACTTCACGCCTGGACAGCTTTTAACCCTTTACAAAGCACAAGTCCGATCCTGCATGGAGTTATGCATAGAGAGACAGCCACCTTTGGGATGGCTCTGCTAAATACCAACTTGCCGCGCTTGACTCGGTGACGCAGAGCTAAAAGGCTCATTGGCGATGTAAAACTGGTGGATGCCAAGCTTCACAGCTTGGCTCATCGCCACAAGGTTGCCTGCTTGTCAGTCTTCTACAGATTGTACTTCGGGGAAAGTGTCCAGGAACTCTACGACCTCATCCCACCGGCCCCCTTCTACCACCGGACATCTAGACTCACTGCAAGTTACCATCCCTACCTTGTTGCTATTCCACCAATTCGCAGTAAACGTTTCCAAATGTCTTTTTTAATGCGCACAGCAAAAGAGTGGAACTCTCTGCCTGCGTCTGTGTTTCCGAACGCATACAACCCTAATCTCTTCAAAATTAGAGTGAACAGGCTTCTTCTGGATAAGCTCGCTCCATCGCCGATTTGTCTCTGTTATCTATGACCTAGACTAGCGAGTCAAGAGCAAACCCATATTAAATAAAAAAGAAATTTTGATTTGAAAACCAAACTACTAAACCTACAAAATATTATTATTATTACAAAACCGATTTTGATGTAATTTCTATGGGACCAATCGGAACGTACCTATCCTTTCACATGAAAAAATATTTTTTCAAATCGGTTCATAAATGACGGAGTTATGAGGTAGGTAACACACATTAAAAAATACAACCGAATTGAGAACCTCCTCCTTTGGAGGAATGTATCCGATCGTTTTATGCCATGTTATGGGAGGGGATTCTCCTCGTGTGCAAATCCACGGGATTGATGACCTCAATGCAGATGCTGCAGGCTCGCAGGAGTTTTATGCGGGATTAGAAACCTTGGTTGGGTACCTATTATGAGAAAGATCTTCCCATAACGCCAACACAGTTCGAGCGAGCCTTAAGTTAAGGCGATCATAAAACGTGGGAGCGAGAGGACACGAGGCTCCGGAACTAAAATCATCAAACTTTCTAGCTGTTTCTAACCATCGGCGGAGGCCAGGGTCGGCTTCAAGTCTAACTGGCTACACCTGACTCCGTACCTAATTTATATAAAAAATTTCTTTTCCAGTATAAATCTATATTCCACCCTCAGCATGCACTTCTTCTATCCCTGAAGCACTCGCTAGCCCAGCTGTACGGCCGAGTGGAAGGGTACACCATCGATGAGCTGCCCGACCTCATGCTGGAGCGGAAGGCGGAGTTCTGCCGGCTCGTGCTCAAAACCCTCGATGTTATCACGCCGGGAGAGACCAGGATGAGAGGTAATGACGAGATTCTGTTTAAGAATGCTCCCTTGACTCTTTTAGGTAGGTATAGGTTCAGACTGCTAAGGAAGTATCAATAAGTCTGTGAAGTCTTTTAACTTTTTGAAACAAGGATTTATGTATTTACTAGCTGCGACCCGCGGTTTATCAGATAAGTACTCCGCGTGAATGTCGAAAATTATCCGAAGGGAACACACTCCCGGTATAAAAAGCCTATGTGTTAATCCAGGGTGTCAGCTTCCTGCATATCAAATTTTATCAAAATTGGTCCAGCCGTTTGCGCGTGAAGGAGTAACAAACATACACACACACACTCACAAACTTCCGCCTTTAAAATATTAGTGTGATTAAAATCTCTTTTTCAAGTAAATAAATATTATTTCAGGTAGGTGCGTTACCCAGTGCGTTTAATTCAAAATTTAAAATGATCAAAAGTAATAACTAGTAATAAGTCTACCTACCAATAATAATAACATAATAATAAGTTGCGTAGGTACCTATAAAACACAGTTAGGTATCATGTAAATTATGCATTATTCCGTGGCAAATTGTGTGCCAATTTAGAATAATAGGTAATGTCGCAGCCCAATAGCTTAATCAGCCGTTTACTTGGTTGCCTAGCCTTTTCATTTAACTGCACCGATTTTTTAGCGACCTAAGTGACATCTTTGGTTCAATATCGTTTTATGACTTGCCCATGCCCATGTCACTTATGTCGCTAATTAAACGGCGCAGTACAATGAAAAGGCTAGGTTTTTAATGAAACGGCTCATGCGACATATGCAAGTAATTTGTAATGTAATAAGTAAGTAGGTAACCATACCTCGAGGAGTCTAAGTTTCATTTCAAGATCATTTTAATATATTTATAGGTAGGTAGGCTATAAGTAATTACCTACTTGCAATATGTTGTAATGTTGCAGAAACATAATTGAATGCACACAAAACTTGAGTGTTAACATAACATGGCAGTTTTTTTTAATCTATTATAGGCCACTAAGGACCTAGCTACCATGCACTTAAGTAATAAATTATCCATAATCATCCGGATACATGATGCATGCATTATGACTTCGGTAATGTAATATGAAGTGTAACAATAATACCTGCAGCTGGATTATCAACTCTGGATTAAGCACCGAAAGTTTAAAATCGAACAACGCGCTTTTAACATATTTTTCCAGGTATGATGCTATACGAGCTGCACGCGCCGCTAATGTTCTTAGCAAGAAATGAATTCGGAGCTGGCCTCATCACTCAAGAGAAATTGAAAGAAAGGTTGCAAGAGCCCATCCAATGTCTAGCCGAAGCTGCGAAGATACTGATGAGAGAAGACCCGCACAGTCCTGAAGGCATCACTGGACAAATTGCTCAGCAGTCCATGGAACAACTCAAAGCCAGCCTTGAGTGCTTATAAACTCTAGTCACCGATTGCTTAATTTTGTATATTTTAAGTGCTAGGTATCCATTTATCTTTGATTTAATTAGATATTAATTTCATAGGTTTTTAATTTGTGTCGTAGGTAATTCTCCTAACATTTCTAGCAAAAAGCTATCAAAAGACAAAACAACAATGAACTCTCTCTATTCCAGTTTATAAATTTCTTTCAATAAATAATTTTTCTGATTATGTAAATTTCGTTTTATTTCATAATGATTTTCTTACACATTAGAATGTTATTTTCTTGGGTTTTTTGCTTGGTTCAGCAGATGTTAACTTATTATTTTGTATTCCTACATCTTCAATATTTTCTGAACTGTCTAGAGTGTGAAGTTTTACTGTGGACTCCTCCTTTTTATCCATCACCTAGAAACAAAGGCAATTCTCCTATTAGTATTTTTTTTTTAACTTTTAATAAGAATAAAGTGAACAAATAAAAAGATACAGAACTAGAAGCCAATAAGTAAATAGTGTTTTCGGTAACTCATAACATGAAATTTGGCATCTTTTCAAATGTTCTTCCTTTTGGCCAAACTTTTAAAAATATGTTCAAGTGGTACTTACAGTGGGACAATCTTTCCTCAAATGTGTGACATCACCACAAAGCTTGCAGGCACCACCATTGGGATACAGGCCTTTGGGGTTGTCAGGACACTGCCTCGCTATATGACCCTGTAAATAGAAATTAAAAGTAAATAACAATGATGGCTTCTCTGTATAAGTCAAGACCTTGGGTCCTGTTGATTAATAAAAGTCTGGTATTGAAATAAAGATTGAGATTGAGTACTATAAAGGAAGGGTGCTCATTTTGTGAGTTGTGAGTGTATGTGGGAGGGGGTAAAATCACTAATCGAACCTACATCTATTAAAAAAAAAACTGGGCAAGTGCGAGTCTGACTTGCGTGCAAAGGGTTCCAAAAATTTTTTATTTATGTAACATGTTTTTTTTTTAACAATATACACTTCTTATAGTTTTCCTGTAATCTATAGGTAAAGAACTATCAACTGCATTTTTTTTTCAAAATTTTAGGCCCAGTAGTTTCGGGGCGAATGGTCATTTTTTGTTGCTTGAATAACTTCAAAAATATTTATTTTTACATAATGAAAAAAATATAATTAAAATCCTTACAATAAACCCTTTAATTTGATATGTCACACAGTACAGTTCGAAAAACTTTTCATTATGTT
Organism: Mamestra configurata; assembly: GCA_002192655.3. Taxonomy (NCBI): domain Eukaryota; kingdom Metazoa; phylum Arthropoda; class Insecta; order Lepidoptera; family Noctuidae; genus Mamestra; species Mamestra configurata. The sequence continues at coordinate 158,465 of NDFZ01005067.1, read as the reverse complement.
CCTAGTATGTCCCCCATACTCATCATTTATTCATTTACGAAATGCGTCCGTGTTTGGGTCACAGAAGTTCATATGTGTACGATATTTAAACAGAATTGATTCAGTAGATTCGGAGAAAATTGGTTTTGACAGACGGACAGGCAGTCAGACACCCGAGTGAACCTATAGGTAGGTAGGTATAGGGTTCCGTTTCTTACAGATGTTCAGAACCCTAAAAATCTTAACTAGTTGAAAGGTTTGTTATTTCAGATGAACAAAGGCACATTAGGCAGTTATTTTGTATTGTTGATTGCTTGCACTAGGCAAAGAACAGGGTGGGCTAGTAGTTAGCTGATAACTCAGTATGTTAACTTACAGGTTCCCTACAAATGAAGCATGTTGCAAATCTGAACTCCTTACTCTCCTCTCTCTGAACTTTACATTCAAACTGCCTGTGTTCTGTAGAGCCACACTTGAAACAAACTCCGTCTGCCGTATCCCCTGGAATCTTAGACTTCAACTCAGGACAGTCGGATAAGACATGGCCTCCTTTCCTGCAGTTATAGCAGACTTCCCTCTTCATTCTTGCCAAAGCTTTCTCCGCCCTTCTTCGTTCCAGTTTCATTGTCCTCTGAACTTCGCTCTTTGGTATTCCTTTCTTGATCATGTTGGTTTTCAATTCTTGTAATCTTTCAGCATCTTTCTTCATGACTGGGAAGCCATCAAACCGGACTAGTTCTACCTCCCTACCATGTACAATTAGTTGGAAGCTGTTGTCATTTATCTCCTTCCTGCGTACAGGTTTACCATTTATTAGTTTTTTGTTCTTTTTATTTTTCAGTTTAGCTTCATTGTTAGGATTAGCAGCACTATTGTTATTTTTATTATTTTCTGAAGAAGGATTTGCAACACTAGTATTAGAAACGTCTGTAGGTTCTGCTGATTTTGCAGTTTGTTTATTCTTCTTTTTTTTATTCTTTTTGGGGCTTTCAACACTCTCTTCCGTCACTTCTGCAGAAATCTTTTCATTCTGTGGCTCTGTTGTTATTTGGGATTTTTTCTTCTTCTTAGGCTTTTTCCCAGCGCCCTCGGCACTCTCTGAAACATGGTTTTGTGGATTGGTGGCTTTTGAGAGTTCAGCTACACTGCTATCCTTTTTCTTATTCTTCTTTTTAGTTTTGGCAGGTGAACCATTTGTCTCTGGCAACTTAGCTACCTTCTTATTGCTTTCAGCTTCAGGAAAATCACACCAGGTTGCTTTTCTCTTTTGAGTTTTGTGTTCTTTAAGGAATTTCTCGTAGTTTTCTATTCGTTGGTGTTCAGCCTGAAATTAGACAATACTAAGAATAAACATAGGTTGGTACAGTAAGTTATGCAGTTGTATAGTTAGGTAATTTCTGAACATCATTCAAGATAATAGACTATTATATGGGACCTTATACCTTTTATATTTATTGAAATGAAAGTTAAGATAAGACTGCACTAGGCGGAACTGTGCTGCAGCGGAGCGACGCAACACTACACTTCAAAATATTGTTTCTAAGTTAATGTATTAGACATAATGCACTATGCGGCAGCAAAACTGCACTGCGCAACAAAGTTGGTCAACTAAGCAAAATTTATGTCGCAATGTGCAGTTGCGGTGCCGCTAAATGCGCTATAGGTAGAAGCGCGACTGCGATGCGATACCTCATATTATGAAGTAAAAATAAAATTGATGAAGAAAAGTTAATTTTATTAACAAAGGAATTTGGAAGAAAGGAATTTGGCTAGAGACTGCAAAAGTACATGATATTCTCCTTCTTCATATCGCGATTTCGGAATGTCATGAACCCACAGTCTCAGCTTTTTTCTTGATTGCATTAGCCTTTCTTCTTCCCCGCAAATTAGTGACACTTAGATCACATCCTCAGAAATTTCATCCATTGCCCACCAACTAACGGCCAATCACAAAACTGTCGTGCCGCAGCAGTTCTAGTGCGGTATACCTAGGCTTACCATACGTCCGGTTTGATATTTTGTCCCGGTTAAGTTAACACGTGGTTTGTACGACCGTGTTGCAACGTGTTGATATTATGAAAAACGAACGAACAATATTAATGACCAGTAGGTACGCGCGGGGGTAGGTGCGGTGTGCGGCCGGCGGCACACTGTATCCACCGCTAATTATTTTTTTTTAATTAATTAAACTTTGGAATTACATACACCGACTTTTATAAAAAAAATAAAAAGAATACTTAATAATTTCTTGAAAAAAGTTCACTCTAGCGAGAAGTACGAATGGCACAATAAATAAGTAGGTACCTTACTCAATATCTGTTTTTTAAATAATAAAACATTTTTTGGTAGTAGCCTGTGTTTTTCTTTGGCTTATCCTGTCCTGCTCCGCTCCTGTCCCGGTTTAGAGCATCATGATTATGGTAAGCCTAGGTATACCGAACTTCATCAAATAGTGACGCGTCGCTCCGCTGCAGCGCAGTTTCGCCTAGTGCGGTCTTATATACCTATATAATAAATATTGTACCTCTTTCCTTTTCTTGGATTCATCACCATCCTTTTTGGCTTGCAACAACTGCTCTTTCATAACCTCCCATGGAGTACTGTCTTCAGGAGTTCTTTCATTTGAAGACTTCGAGCCTTTGGCTCTAGCAAACCTTGTCATGTTGCAAGTATTCTAAACACACGCTTATTTCTTTAATATTATTCAAATTGTTTATAAATCGCACGTGTAAAGCAATGTTGAATTCATGGCATGACAGCTGACAAAATTGACGTGACGTTGACTTGATATTGATTTTAGAATGAAAAGACCAAGTAAAAAATCTACAGGTTTCAAATAAATTATATAGAAAACATTGTAGTGCAATCCTTACCAGATCGTATATTCGAATACAAAATATGTATAATCGGACGGTGTATTGTATCCGTGATCATGCCGTATAATGCGAAACAAAAGAATACGGCATGAAATGCAGGAGAGTAGAAATATGACGAAGTATTTCCGGGGCTGAAATTGTATGTGGTTGATTCACAAGTACCAGTCTGCGGAATAGAGTGTAAGCTGAAGATTTTTTTTTGTTTTTTGTTTGTTTGGTTACTGATTCGAAATGAAAAATAATTTTAGCGTTGGATAGCACGTTTCCTGAGGAAAGTTATAGGCTATATAATACTACGCTTACTAATAGGAGCGGAGCTGAAAAATGTGACGCAGACGAAGTTGCGCGGGTCAGCTAGTAACTAATAAAGGACTCAGGCTAAAATGTGGCTATAGTTCCTGATTGCGACCGCTTGAGTGGGTTGAGGTTCGTTCGGTAGTCGTATGTTCTTTCTTGCCGTTGGCGCCTTCGGTCTTCGGCCTGTGAACTTGGTTAGCTCAGAACTAATTAACCAGAATGCTTTCATTAATCTTCCTTTTTGTGTGTTTCTTTTGTTTTTTTTACAAACAATTTACCGAATTGATTTATAGAATGGTTATGTACTTAAAATGCGATCAAATTTCGTATAATTGTAAATACTTAACCGTATAGCCGTGATTTATTTGCTGGCAGCCCTGCCCACTAACACCTTGTTTGGCGTAACGTAAACAAACCATCCGCAAAGTTTTAGCCATAATATGCATCCAAATCGCTAATTCATATTCTACTGAGTGATTGAACAACTTTACGGTTTTAACTCAGTTAGAATCAGAAAAGAAATTAAGGTTGCTCTATAGTTGAAATGAAAAATATTGATCCTCATACTATTTAACAAACAATATTAGATTTCTATGAATAAGCCTGTTGCACGCTACTGACTTCCACGACTCCGCTACTGAATGTCGAAGTTTGAAATGTCGACGTATGTTAGTTCTAAAGTACAGGATCTCGATGTACGCCAGTTCGAAAGTTCACTGGAGCGAAGTATGCAAGGCCGACGTATCGTTAGTTAGAAAGCATACGAGTGCGATGTACGCCAGTTCGAAATTACCCTGTTACGAAGTATGAAATGCCTCCGTACTGTTACTGGTACTCCTACAACATTATAATTAGCAAATTTGTGTAAAAATAAATTTACTTCATGACCAATTTCGAGGTAGTCGTAGTTGGTCACAGTTCTAACCTTACCTAACCAGGGTAATTTCGAACTGGCGTACATCGCACTCGTATGCTTTCTGACTAACGATACGTCGGCCTTGCATACTTCGCTCCAGTGAACTTTCGAACTGGCGTACATCGAGATCCTGTACTTTAGAACTAACATACGTCGACATTTCAAACTTCGACATTCAGTAGCGGAGTGGACTTCCACCATTTAATTTTCAAATCAAGTCGACTAGTTGGATCGTTTTTTTAGCACATTTATAAAGAGTTACGGTTTTCAAATAAATCGATGTTCATCTCTAGACAGAGTTCTCTTTAGTTAAATGATAGTGTACTCTGTGGTTAAATGTTTACAATTAACAAGGTTTTTGTACAGTGTTGAGGTTATGTTCTAAAACCAGTTTGTAAACATTAGACTTATTCACGTCTGCAATTTTAATAAACGTTATCGAAGCTCATTAATTGCTGGTGAAGTAAGTAATAAGAGCTTTTCAGAGTTTTCTGAACTATTAGAAAAATCTGTAGCAAGGTTACCATTTTTAACAGGTAAATAATATATTTAATTTGAATGAAATTGAGGTGGCAGCACTTATCATTTATAGCTTTAAGTAAATTTTATAGTATAAATATGAATTTAAAAAATCAGTAAAGCTCTATTTCTATCAAATAGATTCAACCATATTGGTAGGTAAATTGCTATAACTAATTACATAATCCCCGCCAATTTCAAAGTGTTGTATCATATCTTTGCAAAGAATACCATATATCCACTTAACTAAGTACTGCGTTTGTAGCATACTTACCTATTAACGTATCTATTTGCTGTTAGTGATCTGTTCAGATAGGCATGTGCAGTGTTGATGCGAAACAGCTAGCTATCTTGATTACGATAGAAACGAGTACGAAACTACGAATGACAAACGAGTATCTAAAAATAGGTCTAGGAATTGGGTAACACCAAATGATGAACAGCCGCATTCGTTTTATAATAAACCATTTTAATTTAAACATAATAAAGTTACAAATGTTAAAAAGACAAACAATGGGTAGGATTGATACAGTTTACTTAACAAATAAATTATAGAGGCCAAAGGCTATTGCTGTATTGATCTCTTTGTGGCTTTACTCCTGCATAGAAATGCAAATAGCTTATGTGTGTGCTAATAATAAATCAAATGGAATGATCTGTCTCATAAAATACGGAAATTATTCCCCATAAATGTCTGCAGAACCGTTATAATAAATTGAAAGCGTTCCTAATCAAATCATATTATTATATTATGAATTATGAGGTTTGTATCAGGAATAAACATCGGCATTGTATTTAGATCTGCTGGCTTAGAAATAACAGGCGCACGGGTCGATCGACACTTAAGCTATGCTTGCCAAAGTCGGTCTGTGGTGGTTTTCTATTCACCTCGAGATCGAGACCCGTCAGTGCCTACGAAAACATGTTAATCTTGTTCAAAAGCTCGAGAGTCTGGAAGTGAGTCTTACCATGGGGTATCGTGATCCCAGTAACTGGGCTGTGAAGGCCGGATAGGCAATCGATCCTTGTAAAATGCTGGTATTCAGTTGCATTTAGTTAGTCTGGAAGCTGACCGCAAGGACAAGGCAGTTAGATATATGTAAAACATCTTATTTCAAGAATAATGGAAATATGAAATGACTACTCTAAAAATTGTGCTTAGTTCCTGAAACAGTGATTTAATATTGCTTGCTATATTATCGCGGCTTACGATATAATTCTACGTGACCTCGCTTCTTAATAAAGTAAATATAAGGTAGATTAAATTATTTCATAACGAATGATAAGACCGAGAAAACAGTAATACATTTTATAAACCTAGATAATAGCAATAGCTGCACCTTTAGCTGCATCTCCCCCAGACGTAAATTCCAGTGGCAGACTGTAATAATGCTCGACAGCCCTTTGTAGTACAGCATTTCTGGATAATCCCGATCCATTTCCAACAATTCGCTTTACATTGGCGTTTCGCAATATTTCTTTAGGCATCATGTGGTGTAAGTTTTGAATTAAACTTTCACATAAAGATTTAAATACGCTACCTAGATGTATATTAGAAAGATCGATATTTTCCACAGAAGCTTTAGCTGTTGGTGCCTGTCTTTCACCTAGCAAATGAGGAATTATTTTCATACTTGATGTCTGTGCTTCTAGACCCAAAGCGATTAGTTTTTCCCATACCTTTGACTGTGGCGTAGGAAATCCTAGTTCTAGCATCCATTGTTGGAGCATTTTGACAAAAGTGGCCAAAACATTGCCTCCGTTTAAAGATGCAGCAACCACCAAATATGTGCTGTGAAAATATGGTAGATGCTCGACCGTTTTACAGCCTAAGTCTGACATTTTATTTACTACAAACGCTAGTTGTGCAGAAGTCGATATGTTTAATACAGCATCCTCTCGACTTTCGAGTGTAGCAATTATAGAACATTGTAAATCACCCATAGCAACACTTACAGGCGTTCCCTCAGGAATCCCATTCCAAGACGCGTTTAACTTTCCTGCAAATTCTCTGCTTTTATTAATCTTAGGTAAGAGTTTCACTGGAAAGTCGACCGATTGTAAAATGTCGATATTCCATTCATTCTTTTCAGTGTTAAAATAGCCCCAACTTGCAGCGTTTTGGTCAGACATAACTGGAGCCTCCAAATCGCAAAGCATAGTAACAACAAAATCTTGTACTGTTCCAGAATATTCAAAATTTTTCAATTTTTCGGGCTTGTGCTTAAGCATCCACAGAAGGGTGGCGCATCCGTATCCCGAGTAACAATTAAGATGTGAATCAGGCTTTGGGAGTGTATCCAAAAATTCTGGTTTGCATCTTGTATCTTGCCAGGTATACAATGCCGACATATTTTCTCTCTTCGCTTCAAATCTCATTACTACTCCATCTTTTTCAACCTTTTCCCAGGCGCTAAACAATAGCAAAAAGGCATGAATTAATTAAATGAGTAAAATATAAACGCAGTAGTATGGATCTTATGGTAGGATTTATAGGACCCGTTAATTAATTTGACAAGTTTATAGAAGCACACAAAAGAAAACCATCTGGAATTACAGTGAAAAAAAAACAAAAAGCTGGGCAATAAAGTAAAATGAACTAGTGGCTAAACATTAAAAAATCCAGTTAGTGTTAATACGTACCCTTTCTTCCACAACAGAACTCCGTGCATTTGTCCACACACCCCAATTTTTGCGACATTTCGTAATACATCTCTCGGAAGACGGGAGATGCAGTAGTGAACAGCTGATACTATTTTTGGCACATCTTGCTTGTTACCTTCAATACCCTGGTCACTCGGTATGTTTGCTGCTGTATCCTTGTTTTGTTTAGCAACAATTTCTTTCGCGTTAGGATCGTAAACACAAACTTTCACTGAAGTCGTTCCAATATCCATACCCAAAATATAACTCCTCTCAGCCATGGTGCTGTTAAATAAAATAGAAATTGGAAGTTAAAAAATATCACACTCGATAAAGCAGTGACACGACACAAACCGCCCGGCAATTTGTTTCGATTGCCCGATCACGGCGGCAGCCCGCATGAGAAGTGGGTGGCGGGTGGTCTCGTCTGGTGGCAATGCGCCCGCCTCGGCCTCGTGTTAGTTATTACGTAAAGGTAGGTTTGTGTTCCTTATCTCATTGAGTGGCCAATGTGTTTATCAAACACTTCAACGATTCACTGACTTACAGCTAATAAATAACTTCAGTTGATATTAGTTTTACGATAACAGGTACAAATTGTTTTTTTTGTTTGCTCATGTAAACATTTGCGCACTTTATAGGTATGCTCTTTTCTCTGATTGAGCTAAATAATCAATCAATCTGCAAGAAACCCGAACCAGACTCCAGCAATTACTCTAGTATCAATCGGAGTCTAAATTTTATTGTGATAACAGTAGCTACTGACGTCAGAGTTCTGTCATCATGTGTCAAAATAATGAATTAACTTTGTTTACAATCAAAGCGCGACATCGAGTTGACGATAGTAGGTAATTAAAATTATGTATGTGCTTTACCCAGAATTATCTTGTGACCGTATTGTTTTTTAGACATTTTGTGTGCCAACTCTGTAAAAAAGGTGCAGTAGGATAAGACAGACATACATGACGTAAAATATCACCGATTCTCTTCATAGATTGTAAATAAATGTAGTCTCAACAAATAATAAATGTTGTCTTATTAAGTATTTTGATAATGAACTTGAAAAACGAAAACTTGCTGTCCTGTTGTGTCTTAAACAAATCGAACAAAATGTGCTAGCCTATATTCGTATCTCAATGACCAAAATTAACAACTAAAATCATATCTCTTTTTTCTCAGAACTCTAAATCATGGGGAAAAGAAGCAAATCAGACAACACTGCCAGTGAGCCCGGCTTACTAGTTGAAGGCAAACGTATGAAGAAAAAAACAAATAAGTCCGATTCTAGCGATGCAAATAATGATTCTAAGCCAGAGGATACAATTACAACTTCTGAGGACAAACAAGTTAAAAAAAGAAACAAAAATAAGTCACAATCAACCGAAGGTGTAATTGTGAAGAAAAATAAAAAAATAATATTTAACGACGACGATGATAAACCAGTCGAAGTTGATAATCTCCCCATTCAACGAAAACTACGTAATCAAGAAGAATCTCCTCAAGAAAATGAAGAAGATATCAAAGACGAAGATATTGACAAGTTCTGTAATGAATTAAACGAAGAAGATAACGAACAATACGAAAATTGGGTTAAATTAATAGAAGCTAAACTTAATTCAAATAAAAAGAAATCTAAATAATGTTATGCCTTTTTACTGTAGGCATTGCGAAGCTTGAAGTGAGTTAAGATCTGCACTTGCATGACAAAAAATCCGAATAGCAGTGGGCTACTTGGATTAAATGTAAAAAAACTCGTGAGTTTATTGCCATCTGCTGTTTAGCATGTAGTCGTTTATTTTGACTAGGAACATTTATTGAATTAGATACATAGGTAGTGTGTAACACATCCGCCAGCGTGAATTACTATTTGATACATCAATTTATCACCTCTAGAGTTCTCATAAAATGTTATGCCCTTCATAAATACAGAGCAAAATTAGGAAGCGACCTATTTAAGAACCCCTCGCTCCGACATTGTCTTATGAACAATGTCGTGACAATTTAAATTATTTGCCAACCTTGTGAGCTCGTGACTAGTGTGACCTACCTAGCTTCCTTTATTGTTTTAATTTTCACATAGATGATAAGGAACCAACAACTAGAAATTGGACCTATTAAGTAGATATTTGCACGATAACGCTCACTGAACTCTTAAACAGAGAAATAACGCTAAATTAAAAGTATGTACTTCAAAAACTGTGAAGCTGAATTTATTAGGATGTGCTCGTAGCTTGGGTAACTATGAATGCATTCACCTTACCGAACTACAGGAAACCACCGCACTTGGATAAACAGACTTCCAAAAGAGACGCGCGGGCGCATCGACTGGATCGTGTTACTGAGTTAATTGGATAAAAAAAATTACTACTATAATCAATCAGTCTTCCTTATTCAGTAGGTACTCTTTGTTGTAATGACTACTATATTCAGGTTTCCTTATTGAGAACTTTTTGTTGTAATGTTTTTTTTTTAAAACACGTCGAATTCTCGTTTAACTTACTGTAGGTACCCGACGTTTTATTAGTGATCTACTTATCGGGTATTAAATAAATTTTAAAAAAAGTGTGTAGGTACCTACTTCTCATTTGAATGCTGAATACCCTTATCCTACTTCTGCTACAACAAACGACCTTGTTAATGACATGTGTCTTTATTTTTAACCGAATCATAACAATCATGTTATTAGGTTGTTAACCCCGACATCTATTGCCACGGTAATTGCTCAGCTGATTTTTATTCTGCTGCTCAATCCGTAATTTTATTCCAGGTATGAAAGGATCCTAAATTATGAAAACTGTCGCTTGGGTGATAAAATGTTGTTTTGCTTTATTTTGAAGCAAAAAACAGAATTTTAAGTATATAAGTAAAACATGCAATAACATAAGAAGAAAAATGCTTATTACCTGCAATTTTGAATAGGTTTTACTCTCTTTGTTTAAAATTCAATCGCCTCGCCTGAGATAAATGTAATTTTAGCGTTAGCATATGTGGTACTGATGCTGTGTGAATTGCTATTCTTAAATAGATAGAGAACACATAATAAATCACGGACCTACGTTTTAAAAAACCGAACTTGAAGACAATAAATAGATTAACGTTGAACAACACTACTATTACAGAAACAGGTGTTGACATCAACTGTCAAGATGAAGATGACGGTTTAGTTGTCAGATCAACTTGCGAACTAAAGGTTCACAGAGTTTATTTAATGATTTCTCTTTGAATATCGGTCATCACCGGTACCAATAGTAACGGGATTATAAGCAAACAGTTTTGATCTATAATGATGAGTATAACCACCATCTCATTTATAAAACAATGATTTAAGTGTGCATAAGTTTCGTGGACAGCGGTTTGTTTCTATAAATCAATATCATTAAAATGGATCATAATAAGAAAACTGAAGATATGGACATACCAAACGTTGAAGGAAACCTCTTACAGCAACCAAAAGAGGAAAGATTGCCAACTCGAAATCCGCTTATGAAAGTGCGGACTTATGTGCTTGCGTTGCGTCCTTGGTCGTTGAGTGCGAGTCTGCTGCCGACCCTGCTGGGGGCTGCGCTCGCGTACCGTCTGCCCGGCGACAGTGGCTTCAGTTGGTGCACCTTGTTATTGACCCTATGTACTATTATTCCAGTTCATGGTGCAGGCAATGTTGTCAATACATACTTTGATTTTGTAAAAGGGATTGATAACCGTAAATCTGATGATAGAACTCTTGTAGATCATATTTTGAGTATAGATGAGGTAGTCTCCCTAGGTGCTATATTATATCTGGCTGGATGTGCCTCATTTGTTCCACTGGTCATTTTGTCTCCCGCCCGTATGGAGCACTTGGCTCTTGTATATTTTGGTGGATTATCTTCATCATTTTTATATACTGGTGGTATTGGATTAAAGTATATAGCTCTTGGTGATATTCTAGTTTTAGTGATATTTGGACCAGTGTCTGTAGTTTTTGCTTTCTTAGCTCAGACTGGTAGGGTAGACTGGCCCATAATTTACTATGCAATACCTCTTGCCTTGAACACTGAGGCTATTTTACATAGTAACAACACAAGAGACCTTGAGACAGACAGCAAAGCAGAAATTGTGACCCTAGCAATATTGATTGGGAGAACTGCTTCATACTTGTTGTATGCCTTTTTACTATTTACTCCATATATTATGTTTGTTGTGGCATCTGTGCGCTGTTCTTTCTGGTTTTTAATTCCAATGCTGACATTGCCAAGAGCTTTTGAAATTGAAAGAAGGTTTAGAAGCCCTGAGACCATGAGATATGTGCCGAGGCAGACAGCCAGGCTAAACTTTTATTTCGGCATGCTGTACATGATCTCATGTCTGTTTGCTTATCGTCTTCCATTCCTTCTTCGATGAAATATTGACTATTTCTAATTTATTAAGTAGAAAACATTAAATAAATCTTCATAATCTTTCTTGAGCTTATGAAATAAATGTACAAGAATGGCCTTTTGAATTATTGTTGCCTGATTATAGAAAGTGACTGACCAGTTTTGAAAGTCATGATATTGAAATTGTATATTTTTGTAATTTAAGACATTTAAAAAAGAATTGAGCACAAGCATTGTTGTTTCAAGACCTGTTTTTATTAAGATTACTAATAGTATAATAGTAATGAAAGTTATTTATCTAATTTATATTTCTGTGCTAAGTTTTCCTTTAAATGTAAGCGGAAGTAGCCTGCTCTAGGTCTCAATTTTCTCTTTATTTCATTGTTATGAAGATTCATGATTATCATAATTGTAAATGGCTTATTATGGCATAGTCATGTATATAGGTTGCTGACAATGAACCTTCCCTCTAACAAATGCTAAATTGTAGTTGTTATGCATACAAAAGTAGCATTACCCTACCGTTATTGTACAGACTGGAGCCTGAATTTCAATGATAAATGTAGTTACGACATGAGAGAATCATATCACATCTGAAAGCATTAGTGACTGCTTTAGTTTTATATTATGTTATATATACACTATTTTAAATATTATCTACCTCTTATAATGTTTAAGAGCTATTGATGTTTATCAAGATTTGTGGTTGTAGTACTTTTGTAATTTGAATACAATGAAATCTCTTATTGTGAATTGACAATAATTTATTTATTAGCTAGAATTAAATTTAGTCAAATATAATTCATGAAGAAGTGAGTACTTTTTTATTATTGTGATGACAAAAACAATATTATTTCCATTTATTTCATTTTATTGATATTATCAATGTAGGAGACCTCTATAATATAGAATCTTCATAATATAATGATAAATTACAAGTCAAATTATCATACAAGTGAGACCATGTAATTTAAAGAAATGGATTTCATTCAGGAATGCCTGTTCTAAAGTCTACATTGAATATATTGGCAGTGACTGGAGAAATGTGATTGACTTGAGATACATTGTAACACACATACTATATTCTGATACAGCGACGCTTCGACAGCGCGCCAGTCAACATTTGAACTCGTCAGCCCACTGTGGAAACATATTATGCATGTTTCAAGTTTGCCTTCGTCATCACAAACATTAAGTCAAGAGGACAAAACATTGCAACAGTTCCTTACATTGCAGGACGTTGACAGGCTTTTACTGATTCTAATCATACTATTAATTGAATTATGCTAATGATATTATAATGAATACTATTCCCTATCTCTCAAGTGAAAATCCATTTCAAATAATAACTAAAGTTAAAAAGGAACAAATCACAATGTATTAAATGACAATACAAAAATCATGTTTGCTAACAAAGACTAAACATAATATCACTATAATCAAATAGTAATCAAATCCATAATATAATTAAATACATTTTTCTAATTTTCATTTGCACAAAAATAAGAAGTCTTCAACATTCCATACAATTCCTATAAGTTTATATATTTATATCCTAATGTATAACCATTAGTTAAACTAATGCGGATTTTCGTTACAGAGATTTCCTATAAAATGCAGAAAGACGTCCAGCTTACAAGTTTCACACCAAATACTCTAACGTTATGCTCACGATTCTTTTCATCAAGTTTGGGGTCGAGACAAAAGCACCTATCTTACTCAGAAATGTCATGTTCTTGTATCTTAGAATTTAGGCCTTTACATCTATATGTGATGGTAATTTCAATAAACATTCGTATTTAGCGTTCCACGACGCCAAAGTTCATAGGTGAAATAATGATACAGATGTTAATTTAAGTTTTTTATTTTACTAAAATTTTGTTAATTAATTTCATGTAAGTAATGATATATAATTTCGAGATTCACGTGCATTGTTTGCGTTTAAGCTAAAATAGATGCCAAGTTCAATACTCCGTGAAGACATTAAAGCTTTAATTTAGTTGTAAAATATATTAATTTATTGGTGGTTAAGATAAAATTTGGTTCTTGTCACAAGGGGTAATACTAATGGAAGAATTTTGTGACAATACAAGACGAAAGAAATGATTAAATTAACACCTGTATGTGAATTGAAAATGATCCGTTAGGTCGGAAACGTGACAATACTCGTAGTTTCAACTTCACGAAACATTCGCACTGAATAACATACATGGAATAATCTCACATTCATGCATACGGACAATAGTCCCATCAAAGGCGGAAAAATCCGTCCGGTAGTCTTTATATATGGGTTACGTTATATACATCAGACTTTAGTGTTGGCCTTGGACGATTACGATGTCGACGATTTCTTCTCGCGCTGCCATTGAATGATCTTCTCTTTGAGCTCAGTTGCTGGAACATCAAAAGATACGTTATAGAACATGCGGCATTCATATGAAACGTTATATTATATCACATGTTCCATGCACAATATTGTAATGTTTTGTTAATAAATCTGTGGGTAGACGTAGTCGTACCTGGACGTAGTTGATCCTCGGAGAGAGGTTGTCGGTTGAAGGGGTCGGTGGCACTGTTCAACAAGTGACGCAAGATCACCGACCGGTCCATTATCTGAAAATTCAGTTTAGGTTAATTCAAGAAAGAGGCCTTATTTCTTTGATTAGTATGTAAAATTTCTGTGATTAGACTTATCTTGCTTTTATCAGCAAAACTTATAAATACTACGATGCTATTAAATATTTTTATCTACTTGGTCCAATATTTTTTGCAAATACAACGGCAATACGGCAGATCCGACATTTAAGAAAAGCTGGGCTTTACAGCGTCGTCTCAGTTCCTCATGGCACATTGGTCACATGGTGTTTCGAAAGCTCGAAGTGTAGTTTATGAGTGGTTAATGTAAGTCATATAATTGAAGAGTGCTTACCTTCCCAGAGGGTAATAAAACTGGGTCTGTCATTAGTGTGTCCATGAGCGGGTCCCTGAACTCTTCAGGAGCGTCAGCGAATTCGTCGCTTTTCTGTTGATTGGATACTGAAACAAAAATGCTTTTATGTATCTTTAAGTCATAGATACTGCAAATGCGAAGATCAAGCGTCAACGCAACGTAAGTTTCGAGTAAATCATATCGTCACGAAGCTAGCGTGGTGTTAAAACGACAACTACCGCTCGATGCAGCTATCGCTACATGTATTCGGACAGTTAATTAAATAAAATTAATATTATTAAAAGGTAAAATTGTATTGTTTGCAGGAGCAAATACATAATTATCTTACATCCAGTGTTCTTGCGGGACAAGCTACAAGACCGACGCTGCGAGAAAAAGCTAGTGAAAGATTATGATCTAACATGACATTTACATGGAAGGAAGAGGTGAAAAATCGTGACTGTCGAGAGGAATAGAAGAGGCCTTGCCCAGCAGTGGGACAGTACGGGATAGTATACTCTATTCGTTTAGGTAGTTAACTAAAGGTAAACAATCTTGATGT
>NDFZ01005067.1:122155-141790 GCA_002192655.3 Mamestra configurata | reverse complement strand
GGGGGGGGGGGGGGATCCTGTCTAGATCCCCCCCCACGCATAACGGACGGAATGGGAGTCTAAGTACGGATAACGGAGTCTACTCTTCTATACTCTGTAGTCTCTGGTCTGGAAGTGACATAAATAATAAAAAGTTACAATTCAGTGTCAAAGTCAAAACGTTTATTTCAATTAGGCCATTAAACGGCACTTTTGAACGTCATCGTTTACAGTTCAGTAAAATAATAATGTTACATTAATAAAGTGACTCTACTGTCCATTCGGAAAGGTAGATTCTTATGGAGAAGAACGGACAAGAAACTCCATAGTTACTCTTTTCAAATAATGATTTTACAAAATTTGGTATACAAAAATTAATTTAATATTATGTGAGGACGATGCACCCAGAGTATGCTACTTATAAGAACAAAGTATCACCAGCAGAGGTAAACTTATTAATTTCCTAAAGAAATTTAGGTAAATGGTACTCACATATTTACAAACATTGGAACCATTAATTAAACAACAGTGTGTGAGTCAACAGAAAAATAAAAACACAAAAAAAGAAACAGTATATCTATAAAGTTAATACATTAATCAACCAGTTTGACCTTCACCCTTGATTGTCCTATGGAGCAGGACCAGCATGTTTCCAAGCATTCTTATCCTGAATGTAATCTTCTAATTTGTAATATGCTTGTTCACAAAGTGTACTTTTAACATGAGTTTTAAATTTTCTTTCATTTAGTTCTAATATGTCAGAAGGTATTTTGTTGTAACATTTAACACAATACCCCATGAAAGAAGTGTGGACTTTAGCTAATCTAAAAAATGGTTGATCTAATTTGTCTTTATTTCTAGTATTAAAATTATGTCTATCACTAATTTTACTAAAAAGATGTCGGTTTTTCCGCACATACATAATATTTTCATAAATGAATTGGCAAGGGACTGTCATAATATTAATCTTTTTAAAAAGTTCCCTAAGAGAATCACGGCGACGCAGATTATAAACGGCTCTGACAGCTCTCTTTTGTAAAATAAATATGGATTCAATGTCAGCAGCCCGACCCCACAGCAAAATACCGTACGACATAATGCTGTGAAAGTAACTAAAGTAGACCAAACGTGCGGTTTCTACGTCTGTTAACTGTCTTATCTTTCTAACAGCATACGCGGCTGAGCTTAGACGACCCGCAAGAGATGTTATATGAGGCCCCCATTGTAATTTCTCGTCCAATGTGATACCTAGGAAAACCGTCTGATTAATGAACTCCAGTTTTTCTCCATTCAATATGATGTCACATTCGCTACTTTTAACATTTGGTAAAGAAAATCTAATACATTTAGTTTTTTTTTTATTTAAAACCAAGTTGTTTGCCGTAAACCAATTTTGGACCTGATGAATAGAGCTATTGACGTCGTCAAGATTTTGTGAACGTCGGTCTATTTTAAATATTAATGATGTGTCATCCGCAAATAATACCATCTTTGGTTGATTTTTAAGTAATTGGGGCAAATCATTTATGTAAACTAAAAAAAGGAATGGACCCAATATTGAACCCTGAGGAACGCCCATTGTCGTTTCCGACCCTATTGAGTTTACACCGTTTATCTGAACTTTAACCTGTCTGCCCATCAAGTATGAACTAAGTAAACCAAGGGCTCTATTCCTAATCCCATAGTGCTCAAGTTTCAACAAAAGCGTCTCATGGTTAACGCAGTCGAACGCTTTCGAGAGGTCGCAGAATATTCCAATGGCATCTTGCGACTCTTCCCAGGCGTTAAAAATGTTCTTTATTAGGGTGACACCGGCGTCAGTTGTACAACGCCCTTTGGTGAAACCGTACTGGTGTTCATGAAAGATGGAATTTTTATTAAAGTGACGTAACATCTGACTAAGCATTAACTTTTCAAACACTTTACTGAGAACTGGCAGAATTGACACCGGCCGATAATTGTTGGGTTCTTGAGAATCACCCGATTTGAACAATGGAACGACTTTACTGTGTTTCATGAGATCCGGAAATACTCCCTTGTCTACACTAGTGTTAAATATGACAGCTAAGTAGGGGGCAATAGTTTCAATGATAGATCTACAAACTTTTACAGATATTCCCCAAAGATCTTCTGTTGATTTAATTTTAAGATCTTTAAAAGCTTTTATAATGGCCTGGGGGTTTGTATGTTGAAACTTAAACTCCGATGGGCATACCTTTACATTCTTTCTAAGTAAGTCAGCAGCGAGCGTGGATGACGAGTTGAGAGCTTCTGTAGTTTTAAGAGGAATATTGGCAAAGAAGTTATCAAATTCCTGAGCTACCTCTGCGTCCGAGTTTATTTGGCCATGTACAGTATTTAAATTAAATTTAGTTTCACGCTGTTTCTTCCTACCTGTTTCGTTATTTATTATTTTCCAAGTAGTTTTTATTTTGTCGTCTGCTGATTTTATTTTATTGCTAATATGCAGAGCTTTTGCTGTTTTGCATACACTTTTATATGTTTTTGAATATTTTGCAACATACTTATGAAAACTTATATTATTCATATGCTGCTTTAAGCCATACAGTTCATATAGCTTTTCCCTGCTTATACGAATGCCTGGAGTTGCCCAATCGCTAAATAAGAACTTAGTGTAAATACTTTTAGACCTTAAAGGAAAAGTGTCATTAAATTGCGTGTTTAATATAGAAAAAAACTCGGCATAGAACTCATTAGGGTCGTCTATGTTAATAAAACTATGAGCACCTAGTTTACTAGCCAAAGTATAGTTAAGTTTCTCCAAATTTTTATCTGTAATCGGTCTAAATTTTATTAGAATTTTTTGTAAAGGAATGTAAGTGCAAAACGTTATTGTTTGACCGCTGTGATCAGATGGTAACTTATTTACAATTTCTTTATGTAAGTAATCACAATTACAAAATATATTGTCTATACAAGTTGAAGTAGAAGCTGTCACACGGGTCGGTTCAATAAAAACATTTGACAAATTAAATGAATTAAAAAGACTCAACAACCTGATAGTATTCGAGTTTGTTTCTAATAAGTTAATATTAAAGTCGCCACAAATAATTATTGACTTACTACTAGTACTTACTTTTTTTAACACCTCTTCCATTACAGTATCAAACACAGGTAGATTCTGGTAACTCGGAGGTCTATAGACGCATACCACAACATGCTTATCAAGCTCAACACAGGACAATTCAATGGTGTGCTCAACCGACAGTTTCACAATATCCCTTCTTTCTTTTGATTTAATCGAAGTTTTAATTAAAATTAATGACCCACCATGTATCATGCATTGTCGGCTAAAATGACTACCTACACAATAATTTTCATAATTAATGGAACTTACCTGGTGGTCTTTTAACAAATGTTCTGTTAGGCAAACTACATCAAACTTGGTTTTTTCTAAAAACATTTCTATCTCCAGTAATTTGGAAGACCCTCCCTTAGGATTATTACTATGAACTAAATTGCCAGAAGATACCTTGTTATTATTCACTAATAATAATTGGTTATTTGAAAGGGTAACTTCTGTTGTCTTGCAGTTCAGTTTAAAGAATTATCCGGAGTGATCCCCATAGCTACAATTGAGGAGTCTAAAATGTCTGTTTGGGTTCCATCAGGAAGAGAATACTCTATTTGATTGGTTGACGCCTCCAAGAATGTTGGTATTATAAGTGGGTCCTCCTTCGTACACAAGGAATCATAATAATTAGTCACTATGTTGTTAGTAGAACTAGACAACACAGACTCGAGAGTGTATAATAAGTTACCTCGTCGGCGGCGAGTGCGGCGTGGAACTGCGGCGAGTCGAGATGTAGGTAGATGTCCACCAGCTGACTCAACAGCCGCCGCGGCTCCCAGCCGTACTTCTCCGGCCGTCGGACCTGCGTACAACAATTAATGGATTAGCTGCTAAGTGAAAACAGCCGAACGGGCATTTCTTAAAGGTTAAGCAACGCTTCCCGGGGTCGGTGCGTAGATGGGCGATCATCAATAACATACCGAGACTCCTCCGTGCCTTGGAAAGCAAGTTAAGATGTTTGTCTCGGCTGTCATTTGTAGATTTTAGACATTCGTTAAAAAGCCAGAAAATTTAATCCCAGTCGTGCCAAAGAGTATCGTGTTACCGAGTTACAGGTTTAGAAGGCCCTGTCCTCCAAAAAGACGGGAATATTCTTTCTTTTATATCTATTTGTTTTTGTTTTGTTACCTTGAGGTTTTTGCACTTGGGCCCGCACAGCTGCTGCAGGTTGAAGTTGAGCATGGAGGCGAGGCGGTCCACCAGCTCGGCGCGCAGGAACGGCTCCTTGATCTCCACCGTCAGATACTCTAGCATGTCCACGGTTTCCCTTCACGAAACAATAACATCATATTTAATAACTGGCTTAAAAATCCTGAAAGAATAAAGACCTACTTTCCCAGATATTGGTATTATAAAAAACATGAACAAAGTGTTGTGGTCTAATGTATATGTCACCGGAAAATTGCAAAAGCCGTATATTCTAAAATATCGCGTGAATTGTACTACATACTACTACGAACACGTAATATTTTTTCTTAATAAGACACGGATATATTGGAAATATTGAATTTGGATGGGACTTCTTGTTTACAAAACGATTTTTTCATAATATATATCGAGAAATTATAATCTAATAACGGAATCTGCAATTTTCCGGTGACAAACATAAAACTCTTCTGTTACTGTTGACTGACTGAGTGACTGTCAGACAACGCACAGCCGAAACTACTGGTCGCACTAAGAGGATTTCAAAAATTCCTACGGGAACGGGATATGCTCGTGCTAAGTCGCGTACAAAAGCGAGTCAGCCATAAAGCGAAATGGGGAACTTGAACAAGCGGTAAATTGCCAAAACTTGGTTTAACCTTTTGA
The DNA here is from genome assembly GCA_002192655.3 of Mamestra configurata. Classification (NCBI taxonomy): domain Eukaryota; kingdom Metazoa; phylum Arthropoda; class Insecta; order Lepidoptera; family Noctuidae; genus Mamestra; species Mamestra configurata. Next base: position 136,905 of record NDFZ01005067.1, on the reverse strand, counting down.
ACGCCAGAGCATAAATGCATCGTCGTGCCCCCGACGCCAAGCCACTAATTCGCCGTATGTTTTGTCACATATTTGTGACGTTTGGCGTACAGAGCACGCGCTTGCTTGTCACGTATACGTGACAGTGGCGTTCAAAAGGTTAATATTGGTTTATCAGAAAACGTAACTTGCGTCATGAAATGCTTGGATCCAAATCTCCATGAATGGATATAGTCAGCGTTAGCTGATGCACTTATCGGTAAAGCCAATATGAAACCTTCACAAGTTCTAATAGCAAAACACCTATGTTATGATCAGGGACCATTCGGGATACAGAGGACAGAGACAACCCCGGTTAAGAGTTACGCCTTTCGAAGGGGTAAGCCGTTTACGAGGTTACCTTTATCATGATGTAACTCCTTGTATGGGTTTCAAGGAGTTCACATCATGATAAAAGTACTTCATAAACGGCTTACCCCATCGAAAGGCTAACTCTTAACCGGGGTTGTACGTCCCTGGATGTGATGCAATAAGGCAAACACATTACAGTTATTGTCAGTATTTCTAAAGGCAGGGTGCCAGAAGAGCTGTATGTTACCTAGCGAGCGTGAGGTAAGACCGGCACTGACGCTCATCCTGTGCTAGCGCCCGCGTGCGCGCCTCGCCGCTGGTGGAGCCGCTGGCCGCGCCCTCTTGTGCCTCGTGGATGCGCTTCAGGTACTGAGGACAACATCATTTATTTATTAAAAACTTCATGCAACACACATGTAACGATGCGGCAGGTTACAGTTAATTATTGATTCCCATTACGTGGATGTCGTGAGATTTGCTCTCGGTTACAATCAGCGTGTAATTTCGTAAAATGCTGGTGTAGAAGCTCACAGGGGACTGTTTTAGACAAGGAAGACTCTCTCATTTTTAAACGACTTCAAAAAAGGAGGAGGTTCTCAAGTAGGTTGCATTTTTTATATTTATTACCTCATAACTCCATCAATTATTACACAACATAAAGGAGAAAATCTAATTAATACAACGTTTAGAAAATGGCAACAGATCGTGGCGCAGACGATGGAACGTAGCCGATAAAAAATGGGGGGGCGGTCAACACAAAAAAAAATGGAGATTATATTAGATTCTATTAGAAGAACAGACAAGAAACTCCATAAATTTAAAATAAGACCAGTTTACCTTAGCTAGAAAATAATTGTATACATACCGTGAGACACTCGTCGAGAAGGAATGTAGTGTCGTTCATGAGCATGTTGATAAACTTCACGAACTGACGGCCCGAGCGAGACTCTTTGACTATAGCCTGCGAAAGTATTTACATTATTTTAATACATTAGATATTAAAACATTTTGTTCCAGCACTCAAGAGGAATTTTCTTCTTTAAAAAAAGGCGTATTTCCGATATTACAGCTTCCTAAAGCACATGGTTTTATGGAGAGGCTTATGCTAATTTAAACCTTATGGCTTATTCTGTTAAGATCAAAATTGAAGATATATGGGTTTCTGCTAAATTATGTCCTACTAAGATTTTTTTGCTAAGGACATTTTATACTAGCTTCGCCCGCGACTTCGTCTGCGCGGATTAAGTAAATATTCCACGAAATTCAACGCCACTCTGCCCACTTCAAAGGGTAGTTTTGGAAAATAAGTCTCAAAGATTTTCATGAATTACCCAGGCTTTTTGCTGCTGAAGCCATATGATCAGCACAACTGTTGCGCCCTTCATCCCGTAAGGGGTTGATTATGAAAACATAACCCTTCAGTGGTTGATTTCAGAAAAAAAAAACAGAAACACGTTTTCATCAAGATTGTTGATGCCGGCAGATTCTACTTTTTGGGCCAAGCGTTAAGATTGTTCCATAAAAACTTTAACACCCCCTTAAAACCCATTGGGGGGTAGTTTTGAAAAATGAATGATTACATTAGTTATTATTCATTTAGGTCAGTATTTATGCCAAGTTTGAAGTTTATAAAAGGAATAAAAGTTCGCTTTTATATTATATAGATGAACAGTTTTTCTCACCTGTTTATGAATCGGTCTGTCCCACATCCCTTTCAGTATAATACTGATATGGAACCGAATGGTAAACTTATCATAGAACTCCGTGCTCTGTCCAGTAGTTTCTATATCGGTGTAGAACTTCATGAGGGCACTGGGCAGCAAGGTCTGCGACATCGGGTGGTCCATAAACTTCTCGTAAACGTTCTTAAGCTTCAGAGGCACAGACAGGTTGATCACGAAGAGGACTTCCACGATCTTCGCGACCAGGTAGGGGTTTTTGAATAGGCGGGAATGGCAGATGGCGCTTAGGACCCAAGTTATTATTGGGTCTTCAATGTAGTCGGCCACTATTTGTGGGACATATCTGTAAATAATAATTCGATTGTTTAGAAATTATAAATAAATTATTTCTCCTCACAATGACAAGCTTATCCTAACTTATACATATTATTTGTCTAATTAGCAATGTGAGGAGCTGGTGTCTGAGTTAGGCAAAAAAATCCTGTTTTACAAACCACCAGGACACCACCTCACGGAAGAACAGATAGTTTTTAGTATCGTACCGCAATACTTCCTATTTTGTATAAGACACATTATTGTAAAGTTTCATCAAAATGTGTTCAGAAGTTTTTGCGTTAAAGAATATCGAATATCCATCCGCCCATCTATCTTCAAACACTTTTGAAGTTTGTAATACTCGTAGTCGTAGAATCTTTAAAATTATTCAAAAGGCAAAAATTTCTGATGCACTCATTTACAACTATGTAAAATTACATACAATAGTCAATAAATAAAAAAAAACGACCGTGGTAACATTTTGACTTGAAAACGCTTTTATTTGGAAGGGTTGTGAAACAAACGCACAAATTTTCGTTATTCAAGTGCTAAAGTGTTACTAGATTAACTGACGTGTGGTCGACAATGCAATATTAAAACACAATGCAGCATGGTCGTAAAAATAGTTATCAAACAGAGACAATAAAAAAACGTTCGCGGTCAGTGGACCCCAGTCAGGAACAATCGCTGACAGATACACTGACAGAAAGAGGAAGGCGTATGGAGTGGTATAACGGAAAAGTGTAACGTAACGTTACATTTTCTACTGTATCACACCTACCGCAAGCCGCGTTAAGGAACTTCGTTTCTAAACGAATATCAATCTGCACGAAGTGAGCCAAAATATTAGAATAGGGCTACCAATACACCAACATCAGCAGCGCGCACACTGACGCGTAGAACTGCGACTATCACAACTAGGTAAGGTACTCACTGCACAGCGAACAGCATGAACTCGGCGATGTCCTCGACGTACCACTCGGGAGTGGCAGCGAAGGCGCCAGCGAGCGCACCGCCGCCGTCGCGCGCTGCGTCCAGCGCCGACGTCAGCAGCGCGCACACTGACGCGTAGAACTGCAGGCTGCGGCGCATAAGCTCGCCTTCCAGAAGCGCTGTCTCGGCACATTGCTTTGACCTGTCAAACGATGTACGCGATCAGAACATGAATATTTCTGTTTCATTCAAGACGTGCATTGCTGGGCAAAGATCTTTTTCAAACATTGGCCATTTCTCAGATCCGCAATCGTAACCCGATTCGATCATTTATAATCCTTGTGAGGAGCATGTCGCACGCTGCGTCTTTTACCTACGTAATTGCCAATCGGGATATGCTACGTCTCACTGCCTATCCATAGTATCCATTCTGTTAAACCGTATTAAAGTCTTAAAATAAACGTCAATAAAACCGAAGGTATGATAATGGGCGTAGAAAACCAGCTGTTAGTCCCAGACTTCTCAATCGGCAGCAGTAAACTGAAACAAGTGGAGAGTTTCTGGTACCTTTGTAGCATGGTCTGGTGACCATGCTAATGATAATGATCAAACAAAGAAATGATTCCCAACTTATCACGGTTGCTTTCCACATTTGGATAGCCTAAGCATCCACACTCCCACATTATGGTGCTCCCACACTGCTGTTAAAAATGTTTGCAAACATTTTCTAACACTAATATATTTACCACTTTATTTTACATTACTTTTACTAACGTAAAGTTACGTAACGTAAAAGTAAGTAAATAAATGTGGTGACTTAACATTGTGATCAATAAATGTGTGTTTTAAAATGTTTACTAATGCCAGTAAACATCATCAACAGTAGTGTGGGAGCACCCTAAGACTACTCGAGTCCATAAAAGTCTGTCTAGCAATAGAACACTAAAATAACATCACTCTGGGATATTTGTGGGCACTCTATGGTGACACATGGCGGGCAGCTAATCAGGTATAAAGATTTGCGTCACTTTAAAAATTGCGAGTTGGAGCCTTCTCGTTGGGAGCAGCAAACCGCTCGAGACTTGAGAGGAGGGAGGACTTTGGTTTGGTGGTGATTTAGAATTGCAGCGGCGCCTTGAGCTTGATGACAAGCGTGACCAATTGAAGGCCCGACCTGCGGCAATTACAGGGGAGCTGAACCAGACGCCTTGATCGAAAACGGTGGGATCACATCATCATCATGGTGACACCATATTCAGGTGTTATTTTTGTGCTATATTTGCTCGGTAAGTTAAATAAGTGACTTTTCATTTGTCGATACGGCCCCGAGTGTGTGTTATATTGGTATGGAGGAGACCTTGACGCTGAGGTTAATTAAAGGATTTGTCCTGTAGCTGCAGCTTTTGGCAAACTGCAGCCTCTATGATAGTCATTCGGACCTTGGACAAATTCCATTTCAAATGCCAACATCAGATATTCGGATCGTGTTAACACTAACGTCCTGAACAGCCAGCCCTTGGCATAGAGGCCAATTTGATGAGGTGTCAACTGAGATGTTGATGTTGATGTCTTAAGGATGCAAGAAGAGAGACTAGCAAATCATATTTTCTATTCTGGACTCCAGGAAGGGAAACAAAAGCGTGGTGGACAGTTTCTACGCTTCAAAGATGTTCAGAATAGACACATGAAGAGGTGCAAGCCTTTGAGGATAGAAGGTCGGAATTAGACCAGAAACGCGACAACCTTAAAGCTAGACGACCAATAGCTATCATTTATCATGTCGTCAATGGTGTTCTGACATGTCCACTTCGGAGTTTTTCAGTCAAAGTGGGATTCAGGCAAATCTAGGCTCGCAAACGCCATGAAAAGCCAAGGAATGCGGTCGCTGTGGCCGAAATCGGCTATATAGCATCATTATCATCATCATTGCACCGCAGATGGGCCAATACCACATAGCAGATCTTCTTATATGGGTACTTTGTGTCGCGACTATGGATGCTTAGCACCCCCTGCCATGAGATGTTCTCAATCTCTGCAAAATCGTGGCTTGGCTAGTTAAAGCCAAGTCGTCCGCGTACAGAAAGCAGGTTGTAGTAGGGTTCACAGGTTCTGCCCTGGAGTTGTATTCGGGAGGCACTACGATATCATCGAGTGCCTTCCTACCTCCGCCGCGTCGTCGGGGCTTATTTGGCGGAAAGGTGTGTCACCTATCTGGGACGCGATAGTAGATAACTGCGCCCCATGTCGTGCGGTGTTCCGCAGGGTTCGGTCTTGGGCCCGCTCCTATGGAACATCGGGTACGACTGGGTGCTGAGGGGCGAGCTCCGGCCGGGAGTGAACCTGGTGTGTTACGCTGACGACACACTGGTCACTGCCCGGGGGAGCTCGCACAGGGAGGCAGCGTTGCTGGCGACGGCTGCGGTCTCACAGGTGGTGAGCCGCATACGGCGCCTCGGCCTGGAGGTGGCCCTCAACAAGTCGGAGGCCATTGTTTTTCATGGCCCCCGGCGAGCGCCGCCGCCGGGATCGCACATTGTGGTCGGGGGGGCCCGTATCGCTGTCGAGTCCACCATGAAGTACCTGGGATTGGTGCTCGACAGCCGGTGGGATTTCGGCCCCCACTTCCGGCGGCTGGCGCCCAAGTTGTTGGGCGCGGCGGGGGCGCTGTCAACGCTGCTTCCCAATCTGGGGGACCCGAGCACCGCCTGTAGGCGGTTGTACGTGGGGATCGTGCGATCGATGGCCCTTTATGGGGCCCCGATCTGGGCGGCTGACCTGACGGCCAGCACCATCACTGTTCTGCGGAGGCCGCAGAGGGTGATGGCCGTCAGAGTCATCAGGGGATATCGCACGATCTCCTACGAGGCGGCTTGCGCACTGGCCGGATCTCCGCCGTGGGACCTGGAGGCGAAAGTGCTCGCGTCACTGCACAGGTGGCGCGAGGGCGCGCGGGCGCGCGGCGAAAGACTGACGCAGCAACACTTGGAGCTGCGTCGGTCGCAGCTGCGCGAGGTCCTGGTGGCGGAATGGCGGGACAGGCTTTCGAGCCCTTCCGCCGGCCTCATCACCATCGAGGCCATCCGGCCAGTGCTCGACCTCTGGCTCGGGAGAAGGCACGGCTCCCTGTCGTTTCGTGCGACGCAGGTCCTCTCGGGGCATGGCTGCTTCGGGAGGTTCTTGTGTCGCATAGGCAGGGAGCCGGACGCTCGATGCCACCACTGCGTCGACTGTCGGGAGGACACGGCACGGCATACGCTTGCAGAGTGTGCAGCTTGGGAGGAGCCGCGCCGTGCCCTCATCTCTGTTGTAGGCGGTGACCTCTCGCTGCCGGCCGTAGTCCATGCTATGGTCGGCGGTGAGGAGTCCTGGGACGCGGTGGTCTCCTTCTGCGAGACAGTTATCGCGCAGAAGGAGGCTGCGGAAAGGGAGAGGGAGATCACAACCGCTCTCCCTGCCCGCAGCAGGCGCATCGGGCGTCGGAGGAGGGCATACGCTGCCCTCTTCCGGCCCCCCTAACTGGGTCCAGGGGCGGCGGACTTGGGGATGTCCGTCGCCCCCCACTCATCCGGACCCGAGGTGGCGGCGCGTGGTGTTCCCGTGCGCCCCTCTTTGACGTAGCGAGGGGAGTTAAACACCTCACTCCCCTCGCCGACGCGAGGTGGCCCGCAGAGGCGGGCCGGCACCAGCCGGGGATTGCGGATGTCGCTTACGTTCCCGCGATCCCCGGCGTAGGTGGGAGATGGAACACCGGGGTGGTTTTAGTCAGTAAGAGTCTGACAGACCCCTCCACCCGCCCCAGGGTGGAGGATTTCCCCCCGAGAAAAAAAAAAGGGTTCACAGGTTGGTCACTCATTTGAGTACATATTGAACAGAATGGGAGCCAACACGCAACCTTGAGGCAGGTCATTCTTTTGCGCTTGACGCATAGCAGGTGCATCGCTTCTATACAAAGTATTATTTATTTTCTATGAGCATTTGGCTCAATAGCGGACTTGTGACGAGACCCTGCAGTGTTTTGATCTTCTATTCTTATTAAAAACTATTTATTCCACTAACCAACTTTAATCAGGTAAAGGCTAAGTTTATTAGGTGTCAGTGGGCTATTGTCAAAAGAAACATGAGACTGCTCAAAAAATTACTTTTTCTCTACAAAAGTAACATTATTTTAACTTATGTAAGACGACGTTTAAATGATTTTTTGCATTTTCTTTTCTAAGCAAATAAATTGCTTTTGTTTTTTTTTATTTTATCAATAGGATTATATGTAAAAAAACCGGACAAGGGTAATGGAATCAAATTGAAATGAAATATCATGAAGGACAAGTTTTCTAAACTTGTTCTTGCGAAAAAACATAATTAGCTTTGTTTATTTACCTGTGAAGCCTCTTGATCTGGCGGCGCCACCTACGCAGCAGCTCGCGGTTACGCAGCGCGGAGAAACTGTTGCGCCACTGTGGCTCGGCTGCCATCAGCTCTTCGATCACCTTTTGAAGATCACGGAATGCTCTGCGGATGAATCTGAATTAAAAGCCTTTCCTACTTACATTAACTGCTCTTCAAAAAACAAAGATATTGATTTCGTGTGTGGTAAATGTGCAGGCAGCTGAGTTAAGCTTACTTTTGCTAATCTTGGAAAACTAAGTTGAAGTGAGCTTACAGTAAAGTGGCAGCCCCAAGTTGTAGGAGGAATGACAGTTCCCTTAACGCTCACTTCACCTAATCTTTCACGATGAGATGTTTGGCGCTCCCGCCGATTGTAATGAAACAGTTCTCGATGACTGGTTCCTTAAGTAAAACCCAAACGTTTTTTTATATCTATTCATTCGTTTTTAAATTTAAGTAATACAAAACACCTACACTGTGTTTTACACAATCTTTTAAGTACTAATTCTTAAAAAAATATTTACTGGGAAAGAGGGAGTAATTTTTCACTTTCTATTGAAAACTTAAAATTGTTCTCACTGCCTCTGTTAAGTCTTTTCACAAAAGCTCTTAACTTACTTTTAACCGCCTAAAAAAAAGGAGGTTATCATTTTTGTTTTACTTTTTTTTTGCGTTTGTTACCTCATAACTCAGTCATTTATGAATCGATTTGAAAAATTGGTGGTGTTAAATTACGACGAAACAACCAAAAACACTGAGTTCCGAAATTGAAGTTATTTTATACTCTGTAGTTTTTTTTTTTATATCGAAGTCGGGTTGTATTTTTTGTAAAAAAGTTTTTGAAGTTCCTTTTAAATGCACGTGCCCTGTACGCCAAACGTCATAAATATGTGACAAAGAGTACAGCAAATTTGTGACTTGGCGTCGAGGGCACGCGTAAGTTGTGATTGTTAATACTGGCCAAGTATATCTGCCGATGGCGATGGTATGGGCCTTTCTTCTATCCTAAACGTTTATTTATTTTCTGGTAGCAGTTGCTTTTCTTGCCAGACCAGTTTTCTTCACTCACCGAATGCGCCTCTGATGCGTGTGCAGGGCCGGGATGAGCGCCACGTGGTGCATGTGTAGCGTCAGGAACCAGCACACTGTCTGGAACTTCGCTTCGGGCCACTTGTGAGTCGGGTCCTTGTCTGATTGCAAGTAAAAGAGGTTATGTTAGAAGACGATAGATAAACTGAACACAGTTTTTCTATATTATTTGTTGTTTACAGTCGGTCAATGCGAGGACGCATTTTTCACTAGCTTCTGACGTTTTATAAGCATTTTTTTTTGTGTTTGTATAACGTGTAACAGAATAAACGCATTATAACCAACTTTTACTATGGGACCAACCACGAAATCGCGAAAAAAAAAGTCTGCTGTTCAGTACATTTTGTCGAGTTATGCGCACAGAAATGTATGAGGCAGTAGCTATTTAGTGTTGGTCCCATAGTAAAAGTTGTTCATAATAATGAGTACAGTGATCCCTAAAGAGATATTGCGTTTATTCTGTTACACGTTGTACAGCTTTCTTAAAACGGATTGCAGGGGCGTGGTGTGGGTAAAGGGGCGTAGTGGGATCCGGGCCTTAAAACCTTGATTAGGAGCCGGTTTTCTCTAAAGCAGACACAAGGCAAATGTATTGCAGCAAGGGTGGGCTCACGGTGACATGAAATTAACTAAAATCTAGTGGTTCACCTGTAGCGGCATCAATACCACCACATGAAAAACTAAAAAGCGAAATTTGTACGGCAACAAAAAGAACCGCATCGCCATCTAAGACGAATTAACAACGAAATCCTGCATCGCGCAAGCAAAGTTCCAGCGATTCAGTCCGAATATCAACTATCGGGCAGTTGCCCACCAGACACAACAACCGTCTGTTTCGGAGGATCCTCCCCTTTTCAGTGGAGGTATGCGGGACTTTAATCTCTGTACCGCATACCTCAATACATCGAAATACTTCTCAGATTTGGGAGGAAACCGGGCCTTAGAAAATGTAAAAATATTGACATTTCTAAAATCATTTCAAATGTTTATGTATGAGCGATGAACAACTGCAAGTAGTATCCACCTACCCTACAATTATACACCGGTATAATTGTACAACATTCTTTCTTACCATGAACTTCATTCTATGTCAGTGAATTAATAATATAATAATATAATATAATATAATATATCCTGGGACAACTCACACACGGTCATCCGATCCCAAACTAGGCAAAGCCTGTACTATGGCAACCAGACAACTGATAAACATACTTATATATTTCTAAATACATACATATTATACACAAAACTAAATTGAATTAAAACTGAATGGTCCATGATGACGTGTTGGGTCAACGTAAAATGAAAGGTCATTGAGCTTGCTCATTAGGTCATCATGTTCAAACGTAAGCACGCAATTCTGTTAGGATATAATCAGATGTGGAGTGCTGACAGGCATCCTACAGTTGTTGTGTGTTTATAACTGTACTGTGTTGCTCACTGTTTAGTGATGTCCGCATAGCAACGCGCTGTTTCACCGAGAACTAACGCAAGGGCTTATAATCGTAGCATGCGTTAGCTGTTATAACAGCTCATTTCTCCAGTTTTGTACCATTAACACCAATTCTCAATCATTCATCAAGTTCTGATGGTGGGTTAACATAACTGCAGATGTCGCAAGATTACGGTATATGATAAAGTAGCACTAAGTTGATCCTTGAGTGTCGATATTTGTCTAAAACATGGTGAAAATACAAACAAGCACCATTTTTACGTTGTCTAAAGGATGTTGGTCAAAGTTGAAAAGGAACTTAGAAAGTGAAATACTAATAGAAATGCTGATGCTGACAAGAAAGAAACTAAAACAATTCCTAATAAGTAAATGTTACTATTCCATGACTGAATTTATAGAGGAAAAAGAGTGATATCCGGATTGTATTGGTATAGATCATAATAATAATTGTACTGTATTATTGTATTGAACTTAGTTAAATTTTAATACTGTTTAGTAATTCAAATCAAATATGATTCTGATTGATAGATCTTGAATGGTTGTACACGTGAAATAAATAATTGAATTTTGTCCATTTCAACTGTTTCCGAATATATTGATCATATTTAGACAGTTTAGTAATAACGGCCGCACGGGTCGATCTCCAAGATTAAGCAACGCTTGCCGAGGTTGGTCTGTGGATGGGTGACCATCTTAACATACCGAGACTCCTCCGTGCCTCGGAAAGCACGTTAAGCCGTTGGTCCCGGCTGTCATTTGTAGATCTTTGGCAGTCGTTACGGATAGTCAGCAGCCAGATAATCTGACACCAGTCTTGCCAAGGAGTACCGTGTTACCCAGTTAATGGGTTGTGGAGGTCTAGTAGGCAGCTGCTCCACGTAAAATACTGATATTCAGCTGAATCCGGTTTGACTGAAAGCCGACCCCAATATAGTTGGGAAAAGGCTAGGCAGATGATGAATTATTGTATCCAAATAACATTTATAGTATTATAGACTTTTTTTACTGGATTTGACCATTTTAATTTTATTTAGTTTTTAATTTTAATTTTGCATGCCTACTTGGGTAGAATGTAGGTATGACTCAATTGTAACTTTCCACCTTTTTGTAATTTATACCTACTTTCCCGCAAATAAAGAATTTTATTTGATTTAAGCATCGATTGACTAAACATGAACTTAGGTCTTTAACATGTAAAACCTCGTTTTTACTTACTAAGTGAATCCAGCCAGTCCTGAGCCTCTTGCGCGGTGAAGTACAGTCTGGTCTCCTCGCGGACATTGACCCACGAGTCGGGTTGGAAGGTGTACAGAGGATACACACGCTCCAACTTGATGCGCACCGACAACAGTTGCAGCACTGAACAAACGTTCAGCATGAAGCCATCGCCTGAAACAAAATAAAATGTCGTTACTTCTTGTAATAAACAACGGTTTTTTTCTACAGGAAGAGGAGGTGGTGGTGGTGGTGGTGGTGGTGGTGGTGTACAATTTCTCTGTACTTAAAGAGACGTAGGTAACGTATCTTTTCTCCTTCTCAGACAAATCCATCCAAGAGGCGTCTGTAAAAGACCGCTTGTAGGCATAANGTGGTGGTGGTGGTGTGCTCGGGAAAAAGAAGAAGGAAGAAATTGGGGGAGGCCATTGCCCAGCCAGCCCAGCAGGTGTGACCTGGGTCCGCCAGATCCGTAGCGCGTTAGTTCTATAGACAACTGCGATGACTACCATAGAATAGTTGTTCATTTGGACAACAGCCCTCTTCATCAAAGGTGGCAGTCCTACCATACGCCGATAACATGATTCGCGGCGTCTAAGTTTGCATTTGTCATGTTATTACAACTTATTTTTTATTATTTACTCTTATTTATGTGTGCTATTTGGATGTTAATCTGGCAATAAACAATTTCATTTCATTTCATTGAAATATGACAATTACGATTACTTTAACGATCAACAGCACAAGTGCAGGTGTACTTCTAGTTTAACATTTAATTAATTGATGCATAACGGTTTAACTGTTACCAATATTGAAGGTGAATAACGCGTAGTTCTACGGTGCTTATGTTCTTCTAGTGTATCATATTCTAATACGCATCTTGTTCGCAGTATATTAATTTGTAATCATGGCACAAAAAACACCTTACTTATTCATGTCATTACAAAAATAAGAATACGTTTGTTTGTTGTCATTGTGAGTAACCAGTTCATAGAATACCTGCAATTATACTTTAAACAATTTTCCTTGTTTCCCCGTAATTCGTTTATTGACTGTGGTATTTTCGTACTTTGGCGCTTGAAAATAGTTAGGGAAACAAACACGACAGATGTTTTTTTATAAAAAGGTTTACTAGAATAGCATCTTTGTTTGCGAACAGTGCGTGTTTTGTCAATAAGAAGGTCTCGAAGTGAAATATCAGATACAAATATAACAAGCGTAATATATTTTGCGTGTGACCGAAGTCTGTTTGTCTCGAGCACATGACAACGTTACAAACATAAATATTTACTGAGAACCGTCAACAAGTAGCGCTTAATGTTTCGATCCGAATCTTGGAAAGTAAATTATTTGGACGAGTGCCAATACAAATTCGTCTAATAGACAAGGCGAGGTGAGCGACATTTGAACGAAATATGTGGTCTATTTTCGCCAGTCATTACTAGCAGGGCTCAACTACGCACATAACGCTTAAATATATTATATTGTTAGTGTTCTGATAAACTTCAGTAATGTCTTTATCAATTAGAGCCCCAACCGACCGGTATCAACGAGGTCTCGACATACATTTTTAAATAAAAGAACAAAGTAAAATTAAACGCAAAATGTGTATGCAGTTGGTGTACCAAAATACTCGAATGTTCGTAGTCATGAACGATATTCTGCGTCGAACGCTTTCCATGCTTTGTCTTGTTTATTGAGAGGCCTCAGAATCAACAGATTCGTACAATATAAAGTGATTTGCTGTTTCATGATAACATCTTTGCCGATAATTTTTTTTTCAGGAACGTGTTTGAACGTTTCGTTGTAGTGTGGAGATGACCATCCATAATTATGAAAATGAAAGGTTTGTTTATATATGTCACCGGAAAATGGAAAACGCCGTAAAAATTTTCAACAATTTTTTCTAAGTAAGACACGGATATATTGGAAAGTGTTGAATTGGTATGGGATTTATTGTATACAAAACGATTTTTTCATTATAGTGATATTATTATCTAATCAAGATTTATTACATACATCTTACGGAGCCTGCAATTTTCCGTTGACATATACTAAAGATCCGACTTGCGAGTCACGCTATGTTAAACATCAGTGGAATTGAAGACATATGATTAATGAAAATAATATGTTATTGATCCACATAATGGTACAAGTGTGGTTCCCTGCGTAGGGTCCATCATCATAACATTAATTTCTCCATAGGCCGTCATCAAAATGGAAGCTTCGTTGGCTGCTTCTTCTGCGACGCCCGTACTTTAAATTTAAGTATCGTCACATGTTGAAATTATTTTTTGCAATTTAAACCTGCTAGTATGTGAACCTACCTACTAAACCTGGATTAGGATTAGGTGACTTTTTTATCCCAATCGTACGTTCCCGTACTATAATTAAAAATTGATGTCGTTTTCTGACCTGCGCGCTAGGAATATAATAATATATCCTGGGACAACTCACACACGGGAAAATTTGAAATGATAAGTTGTAGAATAAAATAAGTCACCGGCCAGAGATCTCTCATCAGTCTGCAGCTGCGCTCTCCTCTCATTCCTCTGCAGCAGCGCGGCAAAGTAGTTGAGCAGCGGCTCCCTGGCGTCTGGGCACAGCAGGATGTTGTGGCAGATGGTGTGCAGCGTGTTGCGGCTGGCCTCCACCTCGCGCTGCAGCGCGAAGGCCAGGCTGCGGTCGCCCGAGCCCGTCGCGAACAGGCGCTCCGCCAGCCGCGGGTTCTCTTCGGCGAACAGCGATATCTGATGATGTTACATTTGTACCTGTTTACTGTCATTCTTATCTTATTCGAATGGGATCGCTGGCACTCGGCAGATTGTTGATATCGAGTGTCTTGTAACTGCGAATTGATCTTAACTTCTCGACTAAAACGTACACGAAGACTCATATCTGCATAAACAAATGCTGCAAATTTTATAGTCGTGAAAATGAAAACAATGCGTTTATCGAACATTTTTACACAGAAAGGAGTTTATTTTTAAGAATTCTGAGTATGTGATTATAATGGTTTCTTTAGCCCCGGTCGGTGAGAGAGATGCAACACCTGAGGATATCTGTTACATATGATGGCTCGCCATTATAGAACCACATCAGCCAACACAAGCTTCTACAATCGCCATATGACACGATTCCTGGCTACTCTCACCCAACTACTATTGTCGGTTCCCCTGCGAAGATCCTCGCTCCTCCTAGTCTGAAGGCATTCGACCTTAAAATTAAAAATTCCCGGTATCTACTCATGAAAACGTTCACAAGACATGTTAACTATGGAATATGCTGTTATTTTGATACTCACCGCAAAAAAAGGGCCGAAGAAAGAGACGCGGGCTAACTCCCTG
>NDFZ01005067.1:0-121477 GCA_002192655.3 Mamestra configurata | reverse complement strand
CCGGCGCGCAGCTCGCACAGCGCGCGCAGCGCCCGCAGCGCCGAGCCGCCGCCGCACGCGCCGCGCCCGCCCAGGGGCGACACGGCGCGCCGCATCTCCTCGCGGATGCCCATCACTAGTGGGATGAACACCTGCACACACATCCACAGTTTTAAACAAGCACGGCTTGGTATCGTGTCTAATGCAAGGATTGAAAGAAGAAAGAAAGAATGAGATGGAGTTTATTTGCGAGATTTGCCGGAAGAATAGAATATTTTACAATACAAAATTGGTAGTCAAATACAGCTTTTGAGCAAAAGTATAATAAATAATAGATTCATAGAATCTTAAAGGAGTTTAGAATTATTAGATCTGACTCCTACCCTCAACAAGAAAATAAATATAAAACTTTTGACACAACAATGAATTCACTGACCTCTTCAAACACTTCCTTATCATGATAGGTAGCAAGCAGAAGCTCGGGTATGAGCCCGGTCGGCGGCGATACCACCAGCATGTAGGGCAGCAGCGGCGACTTCCGGGACTTCTCCAGCTCGAACTTGCCCAGCAGCACTAGCACTAAGTTGTCCACTATTAACGATCTTAAGCTTTGAAGCACGTCGCTCAGCGGCGGCTCCGAACTTTTCTTCGAGTTTTCGCGTTCGTACGAGTTGACATTCGTGTAGAATCGCACTATGTAGCTCACAGCCAGAACTTGTGTCGGTATCGTCTTGGGTAACGGCAGTGAAGGTGCGGGGCAGTCCGCCTTGTCAACTTCTGTCTCTGAACCAACCTGTCCACCAGTCAACATATCGTCCCCGCAGTCTTCACTAGGCCTCTTTGTAGTTTCGGTAATCGCAATGAGTTTCTGGTTGAGGGGATCTGAACCATCCGCTATTTGACTAATAACGTCAATCAAAGACTGTGATGCCACTTCATGTAAACTTAGTTTTGGGTTGTCGAGAAGTGATGCTGCGACCGACGGTACAAATATCCCTCCTGAAATAAATATATTTTGTGAAAAAGAGGATCCTGAAGAGAATCCTGATTTATAAAATCTGGTTATAAAAAAATCAGGAAGTCTTTATTTTGATGATACCTTTGTAAAACAGGAGTTTTAATGTTTCAAATAACTGTTTTATTGTGTGTGTATCCCTTTTATTTCCCGGACATATATTCACAGAAGTGTAACAAGGTCGCCTGACCGCGGCGCATAACCAGCTTAATAGCGTCTAGTGAACAAGGTGAGCTTGCTCTATTTCAGTGCTGTATTGACCAGACGCTTTATAGGACCATTTGTAAAACAAACCTGCACTGAAATATGAACCATCATGCTATCGCTCCCTCCCTGGGAGCGATAGCATGATGGTTACAGGACAGAATAGAGGAAATAACGTGTTGAGTCGTAACAAGGGATGAGGGCAGGAAGATGATGTAGAACAAACCTGCACTATCTTCCGACCAGGACACCTGCAGGATCTTGGCGATGATACTCCTCATTTGGTCCTCCGTCAGCTCAGTGCAGCTGACTGTGCGCGACCGGTGGATCTTGCGAGCTGGCGACGCCGTCGGGTTGTCATTGTCATCCACCTAACAGAAATTATTCTGATGTTTAATAAAGCCTCTTAGTCTTTCAAGGAATTGGTTAAGGCTGACATATTTAAGTACCCACTAGGATATAATCGTCAAATAAGTGATATGTAGCAGCAACAGTTTGTCTTGATAATATTTAATGAAGTTTTTGATAATTTATTGGTTGCTTGGACGCCCAAAATAATAAACAATAAACATTATACATACATCTTAACTTTGAAGGGAACAAGGCTTCAACATTTTCTTTTTTATTAATTTTGTACTTTATTTTATACTTTGCATGGAAGTCAAGCATGGAGCTATATGGCGGCCATGGATAGCCACTACTTGTATTAAGCTTATAAGCTTGTTGATACTTCTAAGCTTACAACCTAGAAGTTTTCTCTCCTTCACTGTCCATTAGATCATTGAGAACAAATTCCTTTTCCTATTTCGTCTCGAAGCTAAGCTAATATGATTGCCTTTAACATGTAAACTTTTCTTTATATTGCCGTCACCTGTAAATTTTTGGGATAGTCGTCTAAGTTGCCTCGCCTGCGCTTCATAGCCCTGCCTTGGGGGCGACGTTCATCCTCCGGCACACACTGCGTTTCGACTTTATATGAATCTTATTGTCATAAATAATACATAGAGATTTCAGAACACTTCTGAGTGCCATATTACTTAATATAATATGTTGGTCAGGTTCATCAGGCTAGCTATTGATATTTTATATATGCAATTAAACAAATATATCCCATGGGATCATACTCTTGGGATGAAAGTATCCTATGTCATATTTCAGGCCATGGTTTACCTGTGTGCTAAGTTTTATCCAAATCCGCTATGCCGTTAAGACTGAAGAGGTAACAAACAGGCAGACAGATACATAGACGGACAGAGTTTCACTTCACATTTATAATATAATTATAGATTTTAGCCTCCAAGCCTCATGCTATTATGCAATTGTTGATAGTTATTTATATAGAGACCATTAAAGAAACATTCTGTTATCAGCAAAACAATCTTGAGCTATATCAAATCCAATTTTTTTTGTGCTTCAGAATTTTAAACCTAATGATCTCATGTCACCTGTTATGATTGGACAAACATAATAATAACAAGTAATCATAATAAGTTGGCATAAGATTTAATGACATAAAATAGAATAGGCTTTTTAAAATATGTTTTGGAAAAGAATATAATAATTCACTCTCATTACGACAACTAAAAATAATAAGCAATAATAAGATAGCAAATTCAATAGTCACCGGGGCAGACTGTTTAATCCTAGGTATGAATACTGGCCACTTCATAAGATTTTTGTTCAATAAATGCAACTACCTACATATAACAACATAATTCATCACAAGTGTTGCATAATGCTATATTCAGAAAACAACACCATTTCAACAAATAGAACACATTTCAGAAGTTAAAACTTATGTCACCTAGTGTAGATTGTATTATTATGTAAGTAACTAACCTCCATTGGTTCCTGCTGTTGTTCTGATTGTGAATTCCTCTCTGACACATCATCGACTTCCATAGAGAGAGACCGTCGAGAGCAACTGGGGGAGGCATTACTGGGACGTGGCCGTACTGGTGATGGCTCTGCAAATTGTGCTGGGGATATTGACCGTGATGTGCTGTCCTCTCTCGTCGAAGCGCCTTCTGACCCAACCACTGTAGACTGTGGTAAACTGGCCACTCTCACTGATCCACAACTCAGCAATGTGTCATCACCCATGGAATCAAAACTGTTGTACTGTCTAGTTTGTGACAGATCTGTCATTTTGGTATCAGGCATTTCATCTAACAGATTGTCTGCCTTTTCTGTGACAATTAAGCCATCAGGTGTTATCTTTGTCTGGTCTTCTACTTCATTTTGAACTCCATCTGAATAATTTGGTTCTTTGTTTGTGTTAGCGTCAGGGGTGGAGGGTTCTGTGGAGCCGCGGGGAGCTGGTGCCGGGGAGAAGCGAGCTTGTGAGGAGGTCTGCAGGTCTGGCGAGGGCATCGACGCGCCTGGTGTGACCGGAGGGCTGGCGGGCGACGGCGCCGAGCCTGCGCCACCGAGCGCGGCGAGGCGCGCCAGGCGACGTCTCCGTATCTGCAACAACCGACATGAGGTCCTGCAGCACGTGTGTGAACCTTATGCGCGCACAACGTCAAACACCAACGCTTTGTTTTGTTACGAAATTAGATTGGCCATACGCATTACGCCAAGGTTCGTTTACAAAACAAATTTTCTACTTACCTCTTCTTGACTCAGCTCACTCATGATTGAAGATTACTTTTATGCACGTTGAGCAATAACTATTGAAACCACTATTCCTTTGAATTTAGTTTCAAAATTTTGGATAAGAAAGAAGAGCAAGCCACACAACGGCGAGTCAGTCACCTCGCTCAGCTGTTTGACGTTTGTGGTTGGTACAATGACGAGAAAGTATTGAAAATACACGCGTCATCCTTGTCCGAACTCCAGCCCCAACAAAAGCTTGATATTTTCTCTCTCTTTCTTTCACCGTCAATTTACTTGAACCAGAAAGAGATAGTGAATGATGTTGGATCTAAACTACATCTATGTATGACAGGCTATACGCATGTTTATTATGTATACTGAAGCGTATTCGGTTTCACGGCTTTCTTTCCAAAGCCAGATAGATTATTTAATTATAACCAAATTGCAATCCAAATATGATTACAATTTTATTTTAAACGTAGTATGTCGATTTATGCAATGTTTCCAATTAACATCGGAATGGAATGTTTTCTGATTGGACCAAAAAAAAATTGAAATAATTCCGTTCGAAAACTTTGCTCCGCTTCTAAAAATGTCTGCCCCAAATATTTTAAAAAAATTAATAATTGAATAATAATGATTGGAAATTTTGATTCGGTTGGTCTTCTTCTTCGAATAAAACAATGATAATGTGTTTGTAAGAAACGCTGTAAATCTCCATTTGCCACTAAAAATAATAATTTCAGAACGAAAGTTATGTGGTCAATGGCCGCATGTATGTATTGTTAATTTGTTTACGTTTGGATTGTTAAAAAAATGCTCTAATACTGTTTACATTTTCTTGTGAATAGTTTAAGTAAGCGTAAATTAATTCTATCTGTGTGTTTAGTGTTACAGATGAACGAAATAATATTGATTAAATAATGTGAAGTGCATTTAAAGTTTGTCAATAATGTAGTTCTTTTGATGGAATTATCTTTTAATTTGTTGGTGGATTGGTTTTGTGACTAATATTTATCGAAATGACGAGTTATCAAGTATCCGATTTGGTGTCGGGGCTGAAGTCACGCCATGCGGAGACGCGACATAAGGCCATTCGAGAACTGTTGCATTTCACCAAAACAGACCTTCGGGAGATGTCCCAGGAGTCTCTGACGCAGGTGCTCGATGACTTCAACCAACAGATACATGCGCTCACCTCCAGCTACGACAACAATGAGAAGAAAGCAGGAATCCTAACCATAGGTGTGTACTTTAGAGGTTATATTATTATGATTTAGGCACAACATTATCAATCTTCCTTATAATAAGGATATTACAATGTTGTCCTTGTGTTAGAATTACGTGAATTGGATATTTCCCGTTAATTCAAGGCATGCGCAAGAGTCTAAGGGTAAACTAGATTATTTGTTGTTCTACTAACTATCAAAACAGCTTTGTTATGATTTGAAATTTTAATAAACAAATCAATATTATTGCATTTTGTTGTAGTCTGCCTAATTGGTGGAGATACCGAAACAACTAAAACAAGAAACATTCGCTATGCATACTACCTCAGAAATGTTTTCCCATCAACTGATTTGAATGTCTTGGAGCTGGGAGCTAAGACCATGGGTAGACTTGCTGTCACACTTGGCATCAAGAGAGGAGAATATGTGGAGTCTGAACTGAAGAGGGCATATGAGTGGCTAGCAGAAGAAAGAAATGAAGGGAAAAGGCTATCAGCTGTGATGATACTGAGAGAGCTGGCTATATCTATGCCATCATATTTCTTTCAACATATAAATGGCTTCTTTAATTACATCATGATACCTTTAAGAGATCCTAAAGAGCAGATCAGGGAAGCTGCAGCAAAGGCATTGAGAGCTGCTCTAGTAATAACTTCCCAGAGAGAGATTCCTGAGCAGAGTAACAAAGCTCACTGGTACATACAGTGCTATGAACAGTCCATGCTGTCATTTGCTGAGCAACCAGGGAGAGAAAGGGGCTTGAGTAGGGATGACCATGTTCATGGGGCACTCTTGATACTCAATGAACTGCTAAGATGTTCCAATGCTACTTGGGAGAAGAAGTATACAACACTGATGCAGAAACTTGATTCAGAACAAGACATATCTGATGAAATGACCTCGCTGAACTCAAAAGTACAAAACTCTTGGACAGCTCAACAGTTTCCTGATGATAAAAATCAACATAATCTTGTTTATGAATCAAGCATTTGCAAAAAACTGATTGCAGAGCAATATGAGAAGATTTGTTTAGGTAAGTGAAACTATTATAAAAAAAAAGATAAAAAGTATATTCCCATTTACAATGGATTTGCACTCGAAAATAGCTAGTATAGTAGCTCGAAAATATATAGTATAGTAGCTCGAAAATATATAGTAGAAATTGCAATATTTTCAGTTGCATTTCAATATTTTTTGGGGGAAAATGAAAAGTATTTATTTATTTACAGATGTGATGGCTCAGCAAATATCAAGAGCACATAATGTTCATCAACTCCTTCTGTTAATGATACCACGACTGGCTGCTTTCAACAGAGAAGCATATGCAAAGAGGCATCTTAAATCAACTATAAATCACCTTATAACCTTTTTGCGTGGTCGAGAAAAGGAGAAAGCAATGGCGTTCACCACATTAGGCCTTATTTGTGTAGCAGTAGAGTCCGATGTCCAGCAGTACTTGGGCAGGATCATAGAAATTATTAAATTGACTTTACCACTCAAAGATACCCCCAAAAAGCGTAACGGCTCCGACACGCCATTATTTAATTGCGTAACATTGTTAGGCTTTGCCATGAAAGAAGACGTCGCTAATGAAGTTAAAGAGTTGCTGGACCCAATGTGTGCAACTGGCTTGAGTCCACAACTCACAACGTGTTTCAAAGAACTCAGCCAGAATCTACCGTCACTGAAGAAAGAAATTACCGATAGGCTACTTAATATGTTGTCGTTAATATTGCGGAAAAAGCCTTACGCTCCAAGTAACGGCGAGAACCAAATAGTTCACATGTTCACGACGGCTATGTTGGTGGAGCCGCACGACGCATCTAAGTTAGTTCTAGCGTTGCGCACGCTCGGATCGTTTGACTTTGAGTGGAATAATACACTGATGTCGTTCATAAGAAGATGTACAGACCATTATCTTCTAAGTGAACAGCATGACATCAGAATAGAAGCTGTAAAAACTGCGTCTAAGCTCCTAATAAAAGCGGTAGAAAGATGCGCCCAGACTAATTCGCGGACTTTGACCGTAATCGTTGATGAGTCTCTCGGCAAATTGTTATCCGTGGGGCGCTCCGACTTTGACCATGAAGTTCGTTATAGAGTACTGGAAATATTCACCAATCCTATTTTCGATAGATATTTGGCGGTGGAAGAGCATCTTAACTGTCTTTTTGTTGCAATAAATGATTCCAACAACGATGTTAGTGAATTAGCACTGTGTTTAGTCGGAAGGCTAAGCAACGTAAACCCTAGTTTTACCATACCGACACTACGCCAACTGTTTGTGCAAGTATTGATGGAACTGCAACATTCAGAATCAACTCGTAATAAAGAACAGGCCCTTCGAATGGTGAACAATATCATATCCCATGCACCAAGGATTACGCGCCAATTTGTAGATACAATACTTAATGTTCTCGTACCGAAGTTAAAAGCAGAAGCAGATAACCCCATTATGGTGTCCACAATATTGAAGGCGATAGGCGACTTAGCAGAAGTGAATGGGGGCGGAACTGCTCTCAATCAATGGTTGCCGGAACTCATGTCGTTCCAGGTTGGTATCCTCTCGGACCCAAATCAACCCGAAAAGAGAAGCGTTGCCCTTTGGTCGTTCGGTCAGGTAGTTAGCGCGACGGGTAACGTCGTTACTCCTTACATGGAATATCCGCATCTAATGGACCTGCTGCTGAACTTTTTGAAAACAGAACAGCAGCCCAGAGAAAGGCGAGAAACTATTCGTGTCTTAGGCTTGCTGGGAGCCCTCGATCCATACAAGCACAAGGTCAATCAGGGTTTGATCGATTTCCAAACCGTATCCACTTTGATTCCCGTCTCTGACACTACCCATGAAAATATTGAAGTAAATATCAGTGAAATGGTAGTAAACATGTCTCCGCTCATTCTTGATGAATTTTACCCGGCTATTGTTCTCACGTCGCTGATGAGAATGCTGCGCGACCCGATGTTGACACAACATCACACGAGTGTGGTGCATTCGGTTACATTTATTTTCCAATCTCTGGGTATCAAGTGCGTGCCCTACATATCTCGTGTGACGCCATGCCTCCTCAATGTGATACGAACAACAGACAACAGCACCTTCCGCGAGTTCCTGTTGACTCAACTGGCGCAACTCATATCCGTAGTGAAAATACAAATACGGAATTATTTGGAAGATATATTCGACATAATCAAGGAGTACTGGACACCAAACAGTCAGCTGCAGCCGACGCTCATAATGTTGGTAGAACACATCACTGTAGCGATTGGGCCAGAGTTTAAAGTGTACCTTCGGAAAATTCTGCCGAATATTCTGAGGGTTCTGAAGTACGACAATAGCAAGGATAAAGTTTTGACTGAAAAGCTGTTACTGACCATACAGAAGTTTGAGAATAACTTGGACGATGTGCTGTTGTCCATAGTGCCTGCTGTGACCGCGCTTTTCGACGGCAGACACATTCCGCTGTCGATATCGAAGCTTGCGATGGAGACTATAGAGCACTTGTCAATGTATTTGTACTTCAGACCGTATTCGGCTGTCATAATACAAGCTCTGGCCAAAGTTTTGGACAACAATCCGTCGTTGCGACAAACCGCTATGAATACGCTTTGCGCGTTGATTGTTCAACTGGGCCGAGAATACATTGACTACATACCATCGGTGGATAGAATACTGATAAAGCATAAGATACAATGTCCTAACTACATCGTTTTGGTGACGAGGTTACAAGCCATATCAACATTGGCGTCTGATGATGATTACTTGGATGAAACCCGACTTCGATTGAGGAATCAAAAGACTGATGTGAGTATACACTCAAAACTAAATAGACACATTTCTTTCACAAAGCGTGTTGTTCTTAATGTTTTCTTCCTATTTTTAGGTGGTTGGCCCAGGCGACAACCAAACCATACAGAAATTATCATTGAATGTCTCCAATTTACGTAAATGTTGGTCAATAAAGAATATAGTTTCCAAAGAGGACTGGATGGAATGGCTGAGACAGTTGAGCGTCGGCTTTTTGACGGAGTCTAATAGCCCTGCTATAAGGTAAGCAGACACTTGACACCTTTTGTTTTTTAGGATGGGAAATCATCAAATGACTTCTTCCGCTTTGGGCGGAGCGGAAGGGAGTGTCAGACTCTTACTGACTAAAACTCATCCGTGTTCCTGTTCTTCCTAATCCCCTTTGCATTCTGGGACCGCGGTGGCTCTTTCGAACAAGTTCCGCAACATGCACTTAACACACACACATGTTGCGGAACTTGTTCTTTTATTTTTTTTATTCAGAGTTCAAAATTTGCGCAGACATAAGACTGTAACGTGTGGACGCACTACTAGCTAGTCGTTTCTTGGTAATAAAGGTCAT
The DNA here is from genome assembly GCA_002192655.3 of Mamestra configurata. NCBI lineage: Eukaryota > Metazoa > Arthropoda > Insecta > Lepidoptera > Noctuidae > Mamestra > Mamestra configurata. The sequence continues at coordinate 112,082 of NDFZ01005067.1, read as the reverse complement.
TTCAGTAATCGTGATTCGTTTAGGAAACAGACCTTGTTTTAGGACGAATGATAACCAAGTCTACCACCTACTTTCAAAATGAAATCGAGTCCTAAATGCTGTTTGCGACATCACTAATGAAACTGGGACACGCAAGTTTTATTCATTAAGTTTAGTTTGACTAACTTGTGTAATAAGCTGTAACGCTTGTCCATTTCCAGAGCGTGTTCAACTTTAGCCCAAAACTACCCTCAATTAGCAAGTGAATTATTCAACGCGGCTTTCATGTCGTGCTGGACGGAACTCGACGACAAGTCGCGGAAGGAGCTTGTCTTAGCTCTAGAGCATGCTCTGACGGTGCCCGATGCGCCGGAGTTGGCGCTGGCTGTTCTCAATCTGGCTGAGTTCTTGGAACATTGTGAGAAGGGAGCCTTGCCTATTCCTATCAAGTTGTTAGGTGATACGGCTATCAACTGTAGAGCGTATGCCAAAGCGCTGTATTATAAGGTAATATGAAAAAAAAACGTGTTTATGTTGTACAATTGAATTTTTGAAGTGAAATGATTATTGTTGAAAGCATCTCCGTAATTTAAACTCCACTCCAAAATGCGTTTGATAGTTGTAGTTAAAACAACGTCTATATTTTACAGGAACAAGAGTACAAAAGAAATCCCACCAAACAAGTCATAGAGGCACTCATACATATAAATAACAAACTTCAAAGAAACGAAGCGAGTAACGGTCTGCTCGAGAAAGTTATAACACAGAAGAAAAACGGAGACACCTCCCTGAATGTTCACGTTAGGTGGTACGAGAAACTGCACAACTGGGAGCAAGCACTCGAACTTTATAGCAAGAAGTTAGAAGTAGAGCCACTAGACGAAGAGTCTCGATTGGGAACGATGAGGTGCCTCGAGGCTTTAGGAGAATGGAGGAAGATATACAACCACACTGCCGAACAGTGGGACAATGCTACCGGGGACACCAGGAATAAATTTGCTAAAATAGCAACCGCAGCGTCTTGGGGCTTGCAGGAATGGGACTCTATGCGTAAATACGTAGAGTGCATCCAAGAGGATAGCCAAGACGGCGCATTTTATAGAGCTATCCTCGCTATCCACGAAGGGCACTGGCCTGAATCCAGGCACTATATCGACTCTGCTAGGAGCGTCTTAGACCTAGAGCTAACATCTGTAGTCGGCGAGACTTACCAAAGAGCATACGGAGCTCTTGTTAACGCGCAACTTTTGACGGAACTTGAAGAAGTCGTTACATACAAACTTGTAGAGGAAAGACGAAATCCTATTCGTAAGAGCTGGTGGTTACGACTTCAAGGCGGGCAGCGGTTGGTCGAAGACTGGAGGAAGATGCTACAGATTCGCAGTTTAGTAATGTCGCCTCGGGAAGACTTCCAGACTTGGCTGAAGTTCGCGTCTTTGTGTAGGAAGACTGGCGCCATCAACCAAGCTCACAAAATAGTTCTTTCAATATTAGGATGCGATCCTATCACGAACCCTGATGTGCTACTTCGAATGCAGGATCCCAGAATAGTGTTAGCTTATAGTAAGAACTTGTGGGATGCTGGAAACAAACGTTACGCTTATGACGTCTTACAAAGGTTCTTAGATAACTCGGAACCGGAAGCGGATAACGATGAACACTGCAGGCTACTAGCACGTTGCCATCTAAAGTTAGGGTCCTGGTGCGAATCTCTTCAAGAAATCAACGAGTTGTCCATACCTGAGATACTAAGAAACTACTTCGCAGCGGCAATGCGTGCTCCGGATTGGTATAAGGCGTGCCACGCATGGGCTTGTATGAACTTCGAAACAGTTTTGTTCTATAAACAACAAGACAATATTTCCGAGAGTAGTTTGGCTGGAGGTTCTGGTGAAAAGAAAGTGTCCAGAGCAGACTTTATTAATGATTACACTATACCTGCTATTGAAGGTTTCTTCAAATCGATTAGCTTGTCGAATGGTAGTGCGTTGCAAGATACTCTAAGACTACTTACTTTATGGTTCGACCACGGCCATCACCCTGCGGTATACGACGCGCTGTTCGAAGGTATCCGGCAAATAGATGTGAAGATTTGGTTGCAAGTGATACCACAGCTTATAGCTCGCATTGATTCACCAAGAAGTTTGGTAGCCAAGCTGGTTCATATACTCCTCATAGACATAGGCAAGTTGCACCCACAAGCGTTGGTTTATCCTCTGACAGTCGCGACCAAGTCCTCTCTTGTAAATAGGAAGAATGCTGCCAACTATATTTTGAAGACGATGTGTGCACATTCACAGAAGTTGGTGAACGAAGCCGCTGTCATATCAGAGGAACTCATAAAGGTAGCCATTTTGTGGCACGATCAAGTGTTTATTGCGCTGGATGATGCTTGGAGGTAAATATTCCTTCACTCTATTTCCATAATTATGTAATGGTAAAATTAACGTTACTAAAATAAACTATCCAACCAGATAGTTTATTTATGATCAGATAGTGTTTTCTATGTTTTTAATAAATGTTTAAATAATTTCAGATTATATTACAGTGAAAAAGACTACCGTGGAATGTCCAAGACGTTAGACAAAATGCATGCAATGCTGAACCAACCACCGGAGACATTAAAAGAAGTATCATTCCTACAGATGTACGGAAGAAATCTACAGGAAGCGCAACGATGGTTAGAACTGTACAAAGTAAGCATTTGCCATTTCTTTGTAATTAAATGAAGTATTTAATTACTATTCTTCTCATCATCAGCCAATAGATACAGGTCACAGCTTGACCAAGGTCCTTAAACACGCGCCTTGCATCGCGCAATCGTTGCATTATTTTGTAGCTTAGCAGGTGAATCTTTTAAAACAAATTTAACCTTTTGAACGCCATTGTCACGTATACATGACAAGCAAGCGCGTGCCCTGTACGCCAAACGTCACAAATATGTGACAAAAAGTACGGCGAATTTGTGGCTTGGCGTCGGGGGCACGCCGATGTGTTTAGGCTCTGGCGTTCAAAAGGTTAAATAATGTGTAACAGAATAAACGCAATACCTGAAAAGGGGTCATTGTACTCATCATTATGAACAACTTTTACTATGTAACTAACACCGAAATCGCGAAATAAAAATCTGCTGTTCAGTACATTTTGTCGAATTATGCGCGCAGAAATGTATGGGGAAGTCGATTTTTTTTCACGATTTCAGAGTAAGTTGGTCCCATTGTAAAAGATGTACCTACATAATATGTACATCTTTTACAATCTTTTACAATACTCATCATATTATGATGAGTACAATGACCCCTTTTAAGGTATTGCGTTTATTCTGTAACACGTTGTATTTCAGGCGGTTTCTGACTATGCCTGTGTATGATGAATATGCAACTTAAGATTTATATCTGTCACCGGAAAATTGCAGACTCCGTAAAATTGTAATAAATCTTTATTAGATTAAAATTTCTCGATATATTATGAAAAACACGTTTTGTATATAATACATCCCATCCAAATTCAATGGTTTCCAATATATCCGTGCCTTATAAGAAAAAATAGTTTACAAATTTACGCGATATTTTACAATCTTACGGCGTTTGCAATTTTCCGGTGACATATCCACTTAATCATATTCACTCATCACCAACCCCCAGTGTGAATATGTTCGAATTCTCCATTAATATAAAACCCGATCACACAAACCTCTTCCCAATTTCAGGAGACTGGTGAAGACCGATACCTAAACGAAGCCTGGGGCCTGTACTCCTATGTGGTCCGTCGCATCGATTCGCAATTCCGCTCTCTGACGTCACTGGAGCTGCAGTACGTCAGCAAACGTCTTTATACGTGTAAGGACTATGAGTTGGCCGTGCCAGGGTCCTATGTGCCCAATGAGAAGGTCATTAGGATATCGCATATACATAGCCATTTACAAGTGAGTATTTTTATCCAATTTTTAGTTTCAGTTTAGACATTTCAGAAGCACGTGTCAATCATTGCAATTTAAACCTTATGTCAGTGACATAACGCGCTGTGGTTGTCGAAGGCCAAATCAGGTTGCGGATCCCAATCGGACGCCACTATGAGCCATGGCGACCGAATGGGACACGCAACAAAACTTTCTAAAAGTATTTCGAAGATTGTTTCTGCCCCACTAGGAATTACTCCTGTTTCGTGGGTGCGTTAACAAACATACAAACTCATAAACACAAATAGCCGGACCCGGAACGACTATCTGTAGGCCATTCAAATATTTGTTCCGTGCGGGAATCGAACCCGCGACACGCAGCGCAGCAGCCAATCGCTAAACCACTGCGCCAATCGTGTCGTCTAAAAATATAAATCTCATTCCTTCAATAATTTATGACCCTAAAACTTAGAAGTTATACTTATCTAGGTAAATAATAAACATTTTAATATTTTGAAACTAGCTTTTAACACACCCAAAAGTAAGATGATTCTACACCCAAAGATATGTCCAATATTTTTCGATAATCTAACTGACGGACTAAATAGAATCATATTTTTTTAACCTAGGAAACATCCCTATTCTGCATTTTGCTAGTGCGGGCCAGTTCGTTCGGTAGGACAATATGTTTTCAGTTGTGTACACATTTAATCACCTGACTCGATTGCAGCATGACCTATATTTTGTAACTAGTTATATCAATACTTACAATTTCACAGGTAATAAAGTCAAAGCAGCGTCCTCGCCGCCTTACGATACAAGGTTCCGACGGCAAGCAGTACATGTTCCTGCTCAAAGGGCACGAGGACTTGCGACAAGACGAGCGGGTCATGCAGCTGTTCGGTCTGGTCAACACGCTGCTACAAGCCGATACCAACACCTACAGACACGACCTAGCCATACAACGGTACGCCGTTATACCGCTGTCAACTAACTCCGGTTTGATTGGATGGGTGCCCCAGTGTGATACTCTTTACAACCTTATTAGTGACTATAGAGACAAGAAGTCTAATAAAATGGCGTTGAGTACGGAGCAGCAGATCATGATGAGGATGGCTTCTGATTACCAGAAGTTGATGTTGAAGCATAAGGTGAGTTACTTTGAACTTATTGTTTATGTATGTGGGTCCACTGCAGGTCAAAGGCCTCCATCTCTTTCTCTTTTCCCTTAATTTTTCACTAAATTAGCCACTTGTCAATAATCCTACTTTTGCCCGCGACTTCGTACGCGCATATCCAATTTTTTCCCGTTCCCGTGTAGCATATAGCCTTCCTCATGAATGTGGCTATCATATACAAAAATAAATTTCCGAATTAGAGTGGCAGTCCTAGAGGTTAGCGCGTGGAAACAAACAAACAAACTCTTCAGTTTTATTATATTAGTAGGTATAAATTAGTAGCGGCTAATTTAAAGTGTTTCTAAGTTCCCTGGCATTTTCACAAAAAGATAAAACCGACTGCCAAATAAAAAAAAATACTACAAAGTATAAAATAACTTTAATTTTGGAAGTCGGTGTTTTCGGATGTTTCTTCGTATTTTAACACCGACTTCCGAAATTAAAATTAGACCTTTCACATGCAACAAGAATTTTTTAAATCGGTTCATAAATGACGGAGTAAAAAACATAAAAAACTCCGAATTGAGAACCTCCTCCTTTTTTTGAAGTCGGTTAATTACCTTTTTGTCATATTCATACTTACTTCAAAGACTTTGACGTAAATATGAATATACGGACATTGACTAATACTCGTACAGTAACTGTTTTCTTTATGTCCCTCGGCAAACTTCGTGTTTCGTCAGTCGTCGGATTTCTATCAGAAATAGAATAGAGAAAATAGTTGTACTGTATGTATTCATTCGCAACCTGTCTGATAGACAAAGTTCAGTCGTAAATGTAAAAATACTGATGAAACAATCATTTTAATCCAAACAGGTGGAAGTATTTGAATACACCCTCTCGCAGACTCCCGGGAACGACTTATCCCGCCTCCTCTGGCTGAAGAGCCCATCAGCTGAAGTGTGGTTCGAGCGGCGCACCAACTACACGCGCTCCCTGGCGGTCATGTGCATGGTGGGCTACATCCTGGGGCTCGGGGACCGACACCCCTCCAACATCATGCTGCATCGAGTCTCCGGAAAAGTCCTGCATATAGACTTCGGAGATTGCTTTGAAGTAACCCAGTCAAGGGAAAAGTTCCCGGAGAAAATACCTTTTAGATTGACAAGGATGCTTATTAGTGCTATGGAGGTAAGTTTTTGTTTTATTGAATAAAGAACTCAATTGTAAGAGAGATGGAGTAAATAATGCCTTAAAAAAGAATCTTAGATATTAATTCCAATAAAATATGATTAGATTTATATTATTATACCTAGATTAAACACGAGAGTTTTAATCTAGGTAAGTATATAGTTAACTTTCATCTGACCAGATAATGATGATAATTTTAAAACCTGGCATTATTACATGATGACATATTAAGATAAGATAGCATTTTAGATTTGTTCTGAATACCTACATATTTGCACATTCAGCGCCGAATTCACAATCAGAACGGAATTAAACGCGCTGTTAATTATCCAGATTTGAAATAAAAACTGACTTCTTTGTTATGTAATCAAAAATAATAAGTGACACAAAATTCCTGCAATAACAGTGCATAATCTACATGAGCTAAATTATTTGAATCATGATATAATTTTTTCTACTCAAGAATTTTTAGTACCAACGTTTAGCAGCATCGTAATTTAGCGTAAAGACGCATTAAAGTCAAACGGATAAATAACGAGTGACACAATACTGGCAACTGCGCCGTTTACTAAATCCATTTGATCTCGCCGACCTCGACTATAGCACAAATTGGTTCAGTGGATCCACCATGAACTATTTAAGCTACTGTTTGTTGTTTTGTAAATTGTTTAATCAGCCACTAAGGCTGCGGACATACCGAGAGCTGCTAATGAAGTTGGATAATAAACTTTATGATAATAATCATAAAGTGCTTAGATATCGACTTAGACATCAAACAGCTCCTAGTCTTCGAGCGCTCAAGTGCGCTCCGCTGGTTGCACTTTAATTAATCTGACCTGCTTTAAAAACAAAATAATTATGTGTCCAATGTCGTGCCTTTATTATGTTTAAGTTTAAAAAACTTTACAAATACAAAAAATACTATGCAATATGACTATCTGTTTTGTAAAACTGCATGCGTGACGCGTTAAATATAATTCTCCGGCCATGACCCGTCATGGCCATGAGAATAGAAGTGACCACTTAATGATTAAGAATAGAAAATGGGATAAAAGACTGATCGTTATTTTTAATTTGAAACAATATCAGGCTCAAGTTCAAGAAAATTATTTAGATTTTTTCAGGGGATCATACATATAACGTGCGTTTTTTAACCTCCCTTTTTGTCATAGGTAACCGGCATCGAAGGCACATACAGTTCAACATGTGAATCAGTGATGCACGTACTGCACAAGCACCGAGACAGCGTGATGGCCGTGCTAGAGGCTTTCGTTTACGATCCACTCCTGAATTGGAGGCTCGTTGACAACGACCATCATTCACTCACCGAATCCTCCTTTTCTTTAGACATAGACTCATCCTACACGCTTCCAAGTCGGTCTCGCAATCATCTACACTATGAGTCTTTAGAAATACCCCCTGAAGCGAACCTGAACAAACGAGCACTCTCCATACTCAACAGGATAAGAGACAAACTGACTGGAAGAGACTTCCCGCATGTGGAGGCAGTGGTCAGTGTTCCAAAGCAAGTTGACTTGCTCATCAAACAGGCTACAAGTAATGAGAATTTGTGTCAGTGTTACATCGGCTGGTGCCCTTATTGGTGAGTGAGTGATGGACTAGTATTTGTTTAGGCTAGTGTGTATTATTGTTATATTGAGTTTCAATGCAACGCATTGTAAAACAAAAGAAGCCTAGTGCGGCCGGGCAGTGTGCGATAGTTCATTCAAAATGTTATGTCAGGAAAACAGATTGCTAAACAAATTGACTATAAAATTGAACTGTCCTTAAATTCAATTCACATCTGTAATTTTTTGCCAAAAGTACAAATTTACTATAACACTGCAAATTGACGTCGTACCATTCGATTTTTTACACGAGTTTTCATAACACATCTGACATTGGCAGAAAAGTCAACATCGGAACCATTACAATTAAAAAAAGTGAAAATAGACTGTATGTCAATCTGATCAACAATCATGTTCCCTGACTGTAGAAAACTGTATAGGGGCATTTTTGCAATGCATTGCGTTGCTGTTGCGACCAAATGTGCGCTAGCCTCTAACTTAGTATTCGGATGCGCTGAGAGCGTTTGTAAGTGATTAAATAAACTCGCATGTTTTATGTAAATAACTTTGTTATGTCAAATGTAAACAGTTTTATTACTACGACGATTATATTGTTTTATCTCTATTTGCACCTTACTATATAAACGTGTTTATAATGTAAAAATATAGTCACTTAAATAAGACTAATTATTTTATTAATGTTATGATATTATTAGTATTTATTAAGGAAATTACGTTCTAAGTTTGTTATACTTTGTTTATGTTAATTATGAGTAAGTAATTGGCGAAATGTGCTTTCTTAGTCAGACGATTCACTACCTAATTACCAACTTATCTCGTTAGATAGTGTCTTTATAAATAATCCTATACAAAATATTATAAACTTTATAGCATTTATTCAACGCCTCCAGTATTTTATTTTATTATCTTTACCACCGAAATGTAGTTCAAAAGATGTTGTCAACTACGGGTATTTAATGAGACATCCACGTGGAAAATATAAGATTGTTTTTTTTTTAATGTTTGCACGATAGTACTTTGAAAACGTTCGAAGTTTTACGATATTTTTATTTCAAACACGGGTTTTTAACACGAGCAGTAACTCAAATACGAATGCTGTATATGTAAACATATCCGATCCACGTTGACGATAGCGTCAATCCTTCTTACGGCCGGTCTCAATAACGTGTCTACCTTTGACCAACTTTCAAATTTTCTTCTTAGTTTTTCATGTAGCGGCAGTGATGCCGCTACAAATCTATCTTTGACCAACTCTCAAATTAGCTACCAACAGTAGCTGAAACGTCATGTTTGCCTTTCAGCTACTGTTGGTAGCTAATTTGACAGTTGGTTAAAGGTAGAATCGTTATTGAAACCGGCCGTTAGAAGTCAACGTTTGTGACAGTTGCAGTTATAGAACGCAAGAGTTAGACTACACGAAACACAGGATCTTATGTTCGAAATCTCGTACTAAATATTCACTGTCCTACTCGCACATTTTACGACTGTAACAATCACGAGTCTTGACTGTGATGAACTTTGATGCAGCGTGCGTTAAAAATCTGAAAAATTAAGGCATTATAATTTTTCGTTTCGGTATTTGACCTTAACTTTAATTGCATTTTTTTTTATCCAAAGCGAATGTTCGTTGTTGGTTCTGTTATTGTAAATACCCTATCAAGTATAAATGATTGCTTCACGTCAAACGCGTCGCCATTACGCTGTATATTGGACCCATACTATTAGTTTAAGTTTGTAAATACATTACGCAATAAAAACGTTAAAGCTTTTCCTTCTCCTCCTTGTTTTATTTCATATTTTATTGAAAATTTCAGGGGTATTACAAGTTGTCGATATCGATATAATTAGATACTTAATACATGTCACTTCGCTCTAAAAATGCAATGTTACGCTATAATATTATCATTCTTATAGCTAACGTATGCCAGAGGCAGTATATGTGATAGTTTTGTGCAGAGGACTTTGTCGTGCGATGGTTTGCCCAGATATATGTCAATGTCTCCGTCTGATGATCTGAACTCACTGAGGGTCTGTCTGCATACCCCACAGGGGGCGGTGAAGTCCTGTTGATGGGCCACCACGGCCACTGTCTTGAACTTGAGGTATCCGTCACATACTGTCTTCCCGACAGCGGTCCGTTCAGCGCACAGCGTCGGCGACAACACCGAACTTTCTATGTTACATCCTGTGTAAACTTTTTCATCTACTTCAGTTAATATCGCGGCTCCGACGGCGAAGTTGGAATACGGACAGTATGACTGTTTTCTTACTTCCACAGCTGCTTTCAGTAAATTTTGTACAGTCTCACCTGTAAACCGATTAAACTTTATTAATCCTTTTTTTGTAGCAGATGCTTCGTTGTGATTTTTAACTAATAATAATAATAATAATTTATTTGCAATAAAAAGGTGTACATTTAAACAACATGTGGTTACAAACAAACAGATGGAGACGTTATACACTAATATGTTTGGAGACTCTAGCACCCTTGCTAAGTTGACAAGACAACTTGTATTAAAGGTGCTAGGCCCAACCCTTTCATGGGTGCCTAGAAAAGAAAGTTTGTCTAATTTACGAGAACTGATTTACATTTTTGCTGCAGGTAGATGGACAGACAAATAAATCATTTAGCAAAACAAGGAAACAATGATAAAATAAAAAAGATAGGTGTAGAGTGTGGGGGTGTGTGTGATTGGGTGTAAGGGTGAGTGGGTGTGTGGTGTGTGTGTGGGTTTGTGTGTTTATGTGTGATAATGCGCTGTTTAGATTTTACCTAGTTGATTAAGTCGTCAATAAGAGCTCTGTGTCGTTATAGTTGAGGGTCTGGAGCCAAGAAGATAGTTTCTTTTTAAGAGATATATTTGGAATGAGTGGAAGTTTAATATTTTATTAATTTTATTATAAAAACTGTACCGATAATGACGATGATGTATTAAATAGTTTAGATTTTGATCGAAGAGGGCAAATTTTATTATTGCAGCCTGACGGACAGACGCCCCAGCCGAAGGCCGAGGCCAACAATATCACGGTATGGTTGAAAGGGAAGATGTGAAAGAAAGGATCGCCCTCGCAGCTCAGCGGTATAAAATAACTAGAAAAGTGTAGCGCTGAAATGTAAGAGGGCTCTTAATGGAACCGAGATACTGCAATGACAAATGCCCAACTGTGTCATACGACGTTTTTCAACACCATCATCATCATATCAGCCGAAAGACATCCACTGCTGGTCATAGACCTCCCCTCAAGGGGGGGAGCGGGGGATTTGCCATAATCGCCACGCTTGGCAGACAGGTTGGCGATCGCAGTGTAGCTGTTCAGGTTATCAGCCTAGTTTAAATATTTACAAAACTATAAGGCCACAAATGGGTTGCGCCTCTTTGCTGGTATTTAAAAAAACCGCTGACCTCAGACTGTATGTCGAAATTAGAAAAAAAGCACCTGAAGAGAAAAAGGAAGAAAACCTCTTGTGTAAAATACCTACACTAGATTCTGAACTTAACAGTAGAGGCAATAAGAGACAGTTTTCGAGTAGGTGTGTTGAAAATGTTTAATTTTTAATTCTAGATTTTTTCTTTTTGAGAGTTCCATTAGATATCTAATGGCTAAGAAAAACTGAACCTCTAGAACTAGAGGAGTATTGATGTAGTGCTGTACACCTTTTCAAATCCTATACAAACATGGTTTTGTTCGGGAACCAAAGCCAAAACGTTCAACCACTGAGCTAATCGATTTGTCAATAGATACAAAATAATGATGATGTCGATTAAATATTACTTATTGCAGTCACGAGCCACGACTATAACGTGGGCATAAATTATAAGGAACACGTGGATAGTTAACGTTAGCAAAACCTATTTTTGTGCTAGTTATTTTATTATGCACCAGCTGCAGTTCAATGAAAACCTTGTCTATCAAAACAATACCGGCCTATACCTACTCTGATTTGCGACTTACATAAACAATAACTTTAATCGGCGTGGATGCCTGATAGATAGTTAATTAATCAAAATATAAATAGGTATCTAAACCTAATCAATTTTATTAGGATACCTACTGACAGATAGATAAAATTCACCTTCTTTTTGAAAACCTATTTTTGATTATTTTACCGACACTGTATTATTAAATCTGTAGATATTTTCATACCAGTTTTAAATTACAATAACAAGGAAATAGAAGGTAAGTGTTTCCGTATTGATCTAACATTGAAACTAACATACATATCTACTTGTTATACTACACTTGAGCCAACTCGAAGGGTAACAAGTTGGCAGCCAGATATCAATGTTAGATAGAAGGCATGCAAAACTTGCAAACTATAGCTGAACACAATAAAATGAAGACGTTAACATTAGACCATTGTTTTGAACAGAGATTGAGCAAGATATATCTTGCTCAATCTCTGTTCAAAACAATAACGGACGGTATAAAAAATTGTGCGTTTGACAATAAATATTACAAAACTTACTCAGTGAGCTGAAGTCACGAATTTCGTAATTAGCCATGTGCGCGAGTTCGCGTGGTATTTCGTACGGAGCAGTCGAAGGGGCGCCCAGCGCTCTCTGCGGTCACCGGCCAACTGATTAAGTCAAACGATCGTCGATTAGATAGTGCTTTATGATTGAATATCCCTTGTGACAAACAGCGTGGTGTTTCTGTTTCAAATGACCGGCGCGCACTGGAAACAATCACTTTCTTCACGCATGAGGGGATCGCACTTGTGTTGCTGAATCCGGCAAGCGAAGTAGTTATAGCGTTTTCGCTATTTATTTCAATTTTAAGGTAAACTGACTCGTGTATTGAGTCAGTTTTCCTCTAGGTAAATGGGTCATACTCAGAAAATGTGTACATTTGGTATCTTTTCTTGTCCCGCTACGTCATATTAAAGTCAATATCTAATATGATGAAACATCTCCTTTTTTTCCCCCCTTGTTGTAACCTTAATTTTCGTTAAAAGAGTATATTTTTTGACTGTCAAAACATTGTAACAAATATCATCATACATTTTTTTAGTGTCATAATGACCATGACACATTTTCAGAGATGAATTGTTACAAATATTCATCTCTATATTTAACATTGACTATGGCTATATTATTCTTGATAAATCAAGTAACTAAATAGGACCAATTTTATTCGCAAATTATTTATAGAAAATAATATTTTAATTAAATTAATTTAGTCCCAAAATTAGTTTCGTTACTCAGGGTTAGCGCGCACATGTGAAAATGTACACTCAGCACCAGTCTCACACACACACCACACATACACACCACACACACACCCTCACATACAATAAACTACAATTGATCGTGTTTATTTTTTATGTTGAATTTTCTTCCTTTTGTTTTTTTTTCTATTTGTTTATTTTGTTATAAAACTATAAGTTTAAGTTTATAATGTAAGAGAAGAGCGGAGCCTTCAACTACAGGCATCTTCTATGCCTAAATGGAGACTCCTCGACATGTAATCTAAGCTAAAATGATTCGAAAAATAAACTTATTATTAAACTTATAAAAACTTAATAAAATTTGAATCGCAATTATTTAAAGTGGTATGAATATTTTGTTTTATTCTGGCAACACTATTACTTACGTCTAAATCACTGTTTTGTTTTCGCCGTAGTCGTGAAGTCGAGACGTGTATTCAAGTGAATAATTACAAAAAATACCTCAGGGTGATAAACGACTATTATTGTGGTAAGTTATAATATTTTTGTTTACTTACTATGTTATTTTCTTATTTTTTGTATTATCTTAATGAATACGCGCAGTGCTTGCGTGGTAAACACGTGGTTTACGTAAAAATATTTTTAGAGGTTATTATATAGGTATTTCTCTGTTTTTTTCTCATTTTCGTTATATTGCGTTACGTTACGAAACTGAGAAATTTTAAGCTTAGTTCACAGAAACAAAAAGTTCGTAACTATAGTTACCGGCACGTAAGTTGGTCAAAGATTTTGGATTGAGGGAAGTTCGTGCACGCACAATTTCATGCATTTTTACAAGCGCAAACTTTTTCCACTACGAAAATCTTTAGCCAACTTACGTGACTTGTCTTTGTAATCATCACATCGACATCGATGTCGTGATCACAAATAGGTACCTAAATAAGTTTTCTGTAGTTACAACCTTTACTTTAAAAATAAAATAACGATATCAGGAAATACTTTAATTAATAAATAAGTAAAACAAGGAGCATAATTTGTTATAAACCACTTAAATTCGTTTCAGTAAAATACCATGGCTCCAGTGTCAAATGCCGAAAGACAAAAAAGATACAGAGAGCGTCTTAAACAAAATCCAGTTAAGTATGAGGAAATGCGAAAAAAACATTTAGAGAGAGTTAAATTAAATAACTTTAAAATTAAGGAGCAGAACCAAAGCCAAAAAGTTAAAACAAGACAAAAGTGGAGAGAATTAGTGACCCGACTGCAGCAAACACACTAACAATTCCAAACGAGCATATCATAAAGAAGTGGAAACTTAAGAAAATCAAACTTCGAAAAGAATTAAAACGTTGCCAAGATGCATTCAATATGTCGTTAAAAAAACAACAAACCATGAGAAAGCAAATCTACCGGCTAAAGCAAGTAAGGATTATTTACAAAAACCAGTCATGACGACAAACAATTGAAGAAGAGCAGCCATCGACACCTACTGAATTAGAAATTCTATCAGTCTCTCAGCTTAGTTTACAAAGAGTCTACACATAAAGAAAATGGAGTTATTAAAAAAAAATGTAAATAATTCTTCAACTAAGAAGTAGCGTATGGCCAAAAAAATGGGACTTGCTATCGGAATAAAAGGGAGAATTCGCACTAAAATGTCTTTTTCAACAAAAAGGGAAGTTACTCATTCAACAGATTCACAATGTTTATATGCGAGATGATATAACTCGTGCAACAGCGGGCAAGAAAGAATGCAAAACTAAGGAAAAAACTAAAATGCAAATACGTTTTTTAACTGACTCTATATTAAATTTATAAACTATCTATAAAAAAGAGGGAGCCAAGCATCTTATTCCACGTTAGTTAGACACCGTCTGTTTTACGTGTTGCCTCCAAAACTACATAACAGAGAAACGTGTGCCTGCATACGCCATGCAAATATATCTTACAAATTAACAAAGCTTTACAAACTTAGACTTTTAAAAACAAATAAAATTGAAGAACTTCTGAGAGATATTGCTTGTAATCTAAATTCTAAAGAGTGCATGTACGGAGATTACCAATTATGTGTCACTAAGAAGATTGAAATAAAGGATTCATGTAATGAAAAACCGTATGTTGGCTACAGTGGTGCGTGAAAACGGTTCCTTACAGAAAGAAACATGAAGAAGGCGTAGAGATTGAGGCATTGACTAAAAAATTTACAAGAGAAGTAGTGACTCATGATTTGAGAATTTTTGTGCAAAAATTTCAAGAAGAGGCTAAATTGTTCAAACTACATTATTACAATATGATACATCAACAAAAATCATTTCGAGAATGTATTGACAATATTATAGAAAATTACGCTGTTTTAAACTTGATTTTTCAGAAAACTACCAATGTAAGTATAATGTAGAGACACAGAGTATGCATTTTTCTTCTTAACGTAATCAAATAACTTTGCATACTGGTGTAGCATACCTTAAAAATGAAAATCCAGCAGGATTTTGTTCAATATCTCCGAATACTGAGCATAGCCCGACAACCATTAGGACTCATCTTTTGCCAGTTCTACATTCAATAAAATATCAAAACCCTGAGATTGATACTTTACATATGCATTCTGACGGCCCAATAACACAATACGTATAGACTTTTTGATAAATTAACTAAGCAATTTAAATTTATTTTAACATGCTACATGGTCTTATTTTGAGGCTGCACACGGTAAAAATGCAGCAGACGGTGTAGGTGGAGTACTAAAAAGAACGTTAGAAATGCACGTAGGATACGGGAAAGATGTTCCTAATGCTATTGAGGCTTTTAAACTGCTTAAACAAGAGACCAACGTAACACTGTATCAGATACAGATATAAACTTTATAAAGGAAACATGTCCCGTAGCAAATTTGAATCCTTTAGTAGGAACTATGGCTGTCCATCAAATTAAAACCACCGATGAGCCTGGAATAATAAAACATAGACATGTGAGCTGTTTTTGTGGCGATGATAGAGGTAATTGTTCTTGTTTAGACGTAAAAATGCATAATCTGTTTAAGAAAACCCCAAAAAATAAAAAGACTAGCTAATGTTGAAGGAGAAATAAATATTGCATCGCCAAAGATTTGTTATAGGAAGAAAGAAGATAATAATAGAAAAACAAGTGTTAGGGTCAACTCACATCGAAAGAGCGGCGAAGGGCAGCGAAGCGGAGCGCAGTTTCAGTTTCATATGAATTTTAACTTTATTATCATTACCATAATACTTATTATCGCATGAGAAACTCTAACGAGTCGCGCGGATGCCCGCGGCGCCGCAGGAATTCCAGGGAATTCCATAAACGGAGCCGTGCGACTGCGTGAGAAGTTGCGGGAAGTCCCGAGAATGTTCGAGCAGTCGCGAGCGGCCGCTGGCAATATCCCGCCCCTCGCGCCCGTTCCCCGCGCGCGTCTCTTGCGCGCGAGCATTCGCATTCATTCCTTTCAGTGCAACAAATACAGAAGTGATGGTGGATGAAGAAAAGCTTATTTGTTTGGTGCAAATGTACGACTGCCTATACAATACCAAATCAAGGCATTACAGCAATAAACACATGAAAAATAACGCTTGGCAAAAAGTGGGCGCTGAAATGAATATGTCTAGTGGTAAGTATGTATTTCTTTAATTATTTTTATTTGAAAATTAAAATATAAAATTTTAATGAAAATTAAAAAAAAAACTTTAAATTATTGCGATGTCGTCAGCAAATTGTAGAACTCGTTAGTTTACATACGGCGCAGTCTTTTGTAAAACTTCACACCATTTTGTTTAATTTTCTCTTTTGAAAAACCTCAATATTTTGTGTTAGTATTCCGAAACTGGTCTCTACAATACGTCTTGCACGGCTTAGGCGATAATTAAATATTTTCTTCTCGACGTCTGTCGACACTTGGCTTCCAGGAAAAGGTCTCATTATGTGTTCATGTAACGGGAAAGCTTCATCTCCAACAAAAACATGTGGCAATGCTTCTGTCGTACCTGGCAAACATTTATTAGGTGGTATATATCTAGTGTATTATTATTCAATGATTGTCCTAATCTGGAGCTGCTTAAAATGCCACTATCACTATTGCGACCGTATGCTCCAATATCGCCTACAACGAATCGGTAATTTGCATCAGCTATGGCTAACAAAACTACACTGAAATTTTTTTTGTAGTTATAAAATTGATTGCCGCTGTTCCAAGGTGCTCTTATATTAACATGTTTGCCATCTATGGCTCCTATACAGTTAGGAAAAATCCATTGCGTTTCAAATTCTTTTGCTACTTTGGTCCATAGCTCAGCTGTCGGTTTAGGCATAACACGCGGCCGTAAACACTTCCATATCGCGGAGCAAGTTTCGTAAACAATTAGAAGTACAGTACTATATCCCATTCGATACTCGTGAGCTAGCGCTTTGAAACTGATAGCAGTAGTTAAAAATCTTTAACAAAATATGTATAATTATTATCACCAGTTAGTTACACATATTCACAAATCAAGAGTAACAGCCCCGGTAGTTTGTCTACTTCTGTCCATGTGTATATATTAATATCTAGATTATTATGTTCCATCATAAAAAATTAAAAACCATAAAAACATAACAAGATTGTTATACTTATTAATAATTATATTACTGCCATTTTCAGTGGAGGATTGCCAAAAGTCTTGGAAGAAATTACGAGATAGTTATAGAAAGGGCATTTCATTAAGAGAGAGTAGAAGTGGGTCAGCTAGAACAGTAGGACGCCCATTAAAATTTGAAAAAGAATTAGAATTCATAAAACCCTTCATAAAAAGCAGGAAACAAATTTCAAATTTAACGAGTTCGCTAGAAGATTCAGATATTACCACAGATGGTGAATATCAGTCTATGTCACAAAGACCGTCACCACGGCCACAGTCGCAGATATCAGCGTCGCCACGGCCACAGTCGCAGCTATCAAACCGGACCTCTTCATCCAACGAACAACCTCTCAAAATGTCAAATTTATTGTTCAAACAATATATTGAAGGAAAGCAAATAGAAGATGACCCAACCATTAGTGTTTTCATAACCATGGGCCGAACTGTGAAAACAATGCCTAAAAATATTCAAGCCAAATTAAAGGGCGAAATTT
Source organism: Mamestra configurata (assembly GCA_002192655.3). Taxonomy (NCBI): domain Eukaryota; kingdom Metazoa; phylum Arthropoda; class Insecta; order Lepidoptera; family Noctuidae; genus Mamestra; species Mamestra configurata. The sequence goes on along the minus strand of NDFZ01005067.1, from coordinate 94,015 downwards.
TCCGCCTTATAAATGAAACGGAAATAAGACTTGCCGATGACACCGGTGGTAACATGACACGAAATACAGATGAATTCAACTTATCTGCCACAGAAAATAATACAACCATGCCATCTTCTTCAAAGTATCCATTGGAAACAACCAGTATCAGTCCTAGATCTGTGACAGAAAATTACAATGAAACAAACATTCCAACCACATCCTTTTCATACACACCATCAATAATACCGGCTGCAGAACAAAAATCTATTACATCTTTTTCATACAAACCATCTAAAATACCGTCAACTTCAACAAGTTATCAAGAAACGAACACAGAAAATATCTACGAGACAAACTCCCCACTTCCGATTTATTCAAACTTAACTTCCAGATCTAGTTCACTCGACCCACCTCCGTCGCCTTATATACCACGCGTTATATCGAAATCACAACGTCGTATCGATATCGGTTTCGTAATCCTCTTCGCGCAATACAGAATCAGAGGATCTTCTCTGATTCTGTATTGCGCGAAGAGGATTACGAAACCGATATCGATACGACATTTGACTATTAAAAAACTGTTAAGTACCTAAATTTTCTTTCAAAATATTTTTTGTTAGAATAGTGTATTTGAACAATAAATAACAATACAATTGAACCATATATTTTTTATTTATTTATTCACCTGAGGCAGACTGACAGTCTTTCTTCAGCGGAAATAGCCAATCTATAATTGGTATTTTGTTTTTGAATATGTGGCCTGAGAATTTCCAATAAACTTTCAAATTTGTCATAGTTCATTTTATAATAGTCATAATGAATGCTAGGATACAGATGTAAATTTGTGCAAAATGTTTGAAATTGGCCAAACAGACGTCTTTTCTTCCACAGGTCGTGTACCCAAAAGTTTCTTTTTCTTTTAAATCTTTCCCTCCTTATCTCTTCGGCCTCTTCCTCTTCTTCTTCAATTATATGTGCAATAATAATTAAATCCAAAATACCCATTTTCACTGCTTAAACACAAGTTTCCTCGAGTTTTGTTGAAATTGAACTGCGCATAGGAGAGCGACCCATGAATTCATTGCGGATGGGCTCGGGAAGGCGCGCGGATTCCCGCGACTGCTCGAGAAGTCGCTGGAATGCTCGAGAATTCGCTGGAATGCTCGAGAAGTCGCGGGACTCCGTGACTCCGCGCTTCGCTGCCCTTCGCCGCTCTTTCGGTGTGAGTTGACCCTTACAACAGGTCAGGGATGGCGAACCTATGGCACGCGTGCTAGTCGTGGCACGCAGCAAAATTATTTGGAGACGCCTATACAAGATTAGGTACTTAGCATCTTGAATGACTAGGAACAACAGAAATCATGCTGAACTTTAAATTTTATTTGAAGAAATTAAGATAAGGCAAGGCAATAGGCATTAAGATTGCTTTATGAATTTATAGTTACTAAAAAGAGTTAAGTTAATAGCGTCTAGTGTTATTTTTTGTCCATTAAATCACCAAGTCAAGATTTTTGGCGGCACGTCATGGCAAAAAATATTTTTGTAAGTAATGAAAATGGCACGATCGCTAAGAAAGGTTCGCCATCCCTGCAATAGGTTGTTACATTTTTATCTACTTATTTAAATATGTATAGTTTTGTTTATCAAAGTAAAAGGTAAGTACTTAATCAACTGTTATCGGAGCAGGAAGCTATCATATCCTACATACTTATATTATATCTACTCTTAATCATTGTTATGTTGATAAATCCACTCATTTTCAAAACAATTAGAAGCTAACAGCCCACTCACACTTTGAGTGCAGACGTATCAACGTACCTACTCAGCTTATTTAATAATGATTGTTGAGTTGAGTGTTGATTGGAGTTTATAGGTACTTACCTGAGACTGTGAAATTGTGCTTTTATATTAAGTAGGTACTTCCTAAGACCTTATCTGGGGGTTGCGGAATTTGTTTGAAAGAGTCATCGCGGCCCTGGAACGCAAACGGCTTTAGAAGGAACACGGATGGGTTTTAATCGGCGAAGAGTTTTAGAGAGCAGAAGAAATCATTTGATGACATCCCCAGGTAAAAAATAAAAAAAAGATTGGGTTTTGATTCCAAGGTCGGGTTTAGTGATAGGTATTGTTTTTTTCCATTTCAGATTTCTCAGTAGTTTCTATCCCGGAGTATAAATTTGTGCCCGGTTGATGACAATAGGCGAAATGTGTGCGCACATTTCTATCTAACTCTCCGGGACATACATGCGGCACGTTATTTATGTAGGTAACCTAAGTTAGTTATCCTAACTTAGTTATCGTGAAAAAAAAAAACATCGAAATAACAACAAATCGTTTATTCAGTGAAAAACAATCTAATATAAGACAATAAACATAGCTTATTTACAAGTAGCATGATAATATCTTTTCCTCATGGAAACGATGTTAATTTTATCACAAAATAGGCACAATTTTATATTTTCTATACAAGAATGTTACATCCCATTTTGTTCCTATTATAACACAACCTTAACTAAATGTTGGCGTTATATGAAGTTTTACAACGTGTAACAGAATAAACGCAATACCTCTTAAGGGGTCATTGAAATTCCGCTCCAAGAGAAAGACGGAGCTATACATAGTGTATAGCACTATCCCTTTTACATTGTCGGAATTGGATGGCATTAGCACGTCATAGTAGGGCACCAGTAGGTACATTTTGTCGAGTTATGCGCACATAAATGTCCCATAGTAAAAGTTGTTCATAATGATGAGTACAATGACCTCTTAACAGGTATTGCGTTTATTCTGTTACACGTTGTATTAAAACCTAACTTTAAATAGGTAATGTCTACATATCTATAGTGTCAATCAAATAAGCTAAACTGAAATAAGTGAAACTGAAGCGATGTCATCGATGGTGACGTGATGGATGACGATTAAAAATTAAACGTCAGCTAATTATTTACTCAAAATAAAAGTGTGATTCCATCACAGCAACAGCAGGCGACGTATCGCCGCGACACTACTGGTTTCTATGTATTTCTTTGAAATAGCGGTGCGTTGCTAGATACGAAGTTAAAAAGTCTCTGCTGCTGCCGGTTGCAGACGGCTACGGATTCACACCTTACGAGTTTAGAATTTGTATTATCGATACTACAAATCCCCACGTCACATCCGCAGAGTTTCGCAAGCTAATAATTAAACTGCATCCTATATTCGCGACCAGATATAGTATTTTAATCTGAGCGTCGCTATTTGGTCGCGCTAATTAAATTGCACCCCAATGTATTTAGTGGTATAAATATACGGCTAATGCTATTCACTGTTATAATAAAAACGCGCGTTAATCAATTCATAATTAATATGAAACAGTTACCCGCTATAACTGTGAATCTGGCGATAGCCCTTCGTCCATCTTAGGCAACGGCATTGCGATGCGTACCATTCCAACTTACCAAGTAGGTACTGACGCGCAAAGTATTCTTTGGGATAATTAATTTGCGAATCAGTAGCATGATAAAAAAAACATTACCCTCCTTCTGGAGCATTCAGATAAAAACATCACGATTTTTACAACCGCGGACAAATTGGTCAATTTTTAACCTAACTAACAAGATTGAAAAGTGGTCTACCGCCACTGTCCGCGATTGTACTTACCTTTACCTCTCCGCTTGGTTTGTAACTTAACGTTATAGTATAGATAGCGCTATCCACAAAGACGTGCTCACTCAGGAAGAGTATTGAGTTACCTAGTCGCGTACAGTGATAACAAGTGATCGGAATACGTAGGGCAAATTTGTGGGATTTCGTGACGCGGTCAATTTAATTTAAAAAAATTAAAGTAGGTGCTATATACATATAGCTGGCGATGGTTGATAAGAGCGGTAAATCATTGTTACTATATGCGGGAGAAAGAGACAAATTATATTGAGTAAGCGTTGCCTCTTTCTTTTCTAATAAACATTGTTGCTGCTTTATACAAAAAGTTATTAGAAGTATTTTACTAAACACTTCACTATATTACAAAGTATTGTATAAAGCCGCAAAACTATTTTTATTATAAAGAATTTCAAATTATAGCAATAAAGTAAATATTTATTTTTATCAGTTTTAATTATAATAAACTAGCTTTTGGATGCGGACCGCTCAGGACCGGGATGGTTGGCGATCTCTGGGGGAGGCTTACGTTCAGCAGTGGACGGCAATTGGCTGATATGATGAGCTTTTGCCCGCGACTTCGTACGCGCATATCCCATTTTCCCGGTTCTCGTAGGAATTTTGGGACGAATTATACACCTAAACCTTCCTCCTGAATAACCCCATCCATTAGAGAAAACCGCATGAAAATCCGTTCAGGAGTTTTCGAGTTTATCGCGAACAGATAGACAGACAGACGCGGCGAGGGACTTTGCTTTATAATATGTAGTGATGATCGCTTCCCACAAGGCTTAACCCTATTAATACAAAGTTTAAGGTCATTCACCCGAAATTGCACTACCTATTCCGATCACTGGTGATAACAAAACCCCCGATCATCATTATCGGGGATGGGACTATCTATAATATGTTTCTTTCTGGCTAACCAACCACTTACACTTTTCTAAACTTCCGAATACCCTCATATCGCCCTGTTACAATTTCTATACAACAGTATTCGATGGCGTCATGATACAATTCTGCTAATCTACCCGCATTCATTTCTTTAGCTTAATTACACTTAATTTAACAAATGAGTTACGACTACATGCTGAGTGCAGTTACATAAATGCATTACAGTAGTTGAGAGATAATTATGTGACACGTTTACATAGTGCGTAAATTAATCATTATCCGACTGTTTATTGCGATCCATTTCGATCACAAAGTAGTAAATAATTGCTTAATTAGTGATTTATGATGCAGTAACGATAAGTATGCAAATATACACTTCTCATCAAAAAAATCGAAACACTTTCGTTTTTATTGTTTTTGTCCTAATTTTTTACAAAAGAGAATTAATTCCATGAAAAAAAAAACATTATTGTGTAGCTGGCAGTTTGGTCATTACAGTAAGAAGAAAAAAATCAAAATTCGAAATTAGAATTTCATTTGTTTATCCTATAAATGAAATTAATCACTGTTTTGAGACAAATGTGTATTTAGGGTTGGAGTACGTTTCTCGTTTAAAAACTAAAATTAGCGCTTGTCTTTAAACTTTTTGTTTCTTATTTCATTTACTGTGACTTTGGGACGTCTGAAAAAACTTTTTTTTCTAAAACATATGGATACTTCGCCCGCAGAAGCCGCCCAAGTGGTGGCATTGCTGGATTCTGGACTTAGTCAGCGTGTTGTGGCTGCAAGATTGCATCTAAGCTTATCATCTGTTCATAGAGTCTACAAACGCTATCGGGAGACTGGTTCGTTCACGCGCCGTTCAGGATCTGGCAGGAATCGGGTCACTTCTGAGCGAGATGATCGATTTATTGTAACAACCTCTTTACGAAATCGACGCCTTAACGCTTTTCAACTGCAGCAGCAGCTTCGCGTTGTACGAAGAGTAGCTGTAAGTGACTCTACAATAAGAAGAAGGTTGAAGGAACGCGGATTGGCACCGCATAAGCCAGCGAATGGGCCGAAATTAACTGCAGACCATCGAAGAGCGCGCCTTAACTTTGCACGCGAGCACCTAACTTGGTCATACCTTCAGTGGAGCAAAGTACTGTTTTCTGATGAGTGTAAAATTATGCTGTATGGTAACGACGGAAGGAACAAGGTCTACAGAAGAGATGGAGAACGCTTTGCACAATGCTGCATTGAAGAAAAGGTCAGCTATGGTGGCGGTTCGTGGACGGTTTGGGGAGGAATCAGCGCCGACGGTAAGACAGAACTTGCCTTTGTATCTGGGCCACGGCTGCCTGCACTAAACTCTCATCGGTACATCGAACAGTGTCTTGAACCTCATGTGATGCCCTATGCACATTTTATTGGCAACGACTTCATATTCATGCACGACAATGCTAGAGCTCACACCGCGGGCGTCGTACGAGATTATCTTACCGAAGTCGGTATCTCCATTATGGTATGGCCAGCAAGAAGCCCGGACATGAATCCCATTGAACATCTATGGGATGAATTAAAGAGACGAATTCGAGCAAGAGATCCAGCCCCAGAAACACTTAGCCAGCTGCAAAATGCAATCCAAGAGGAATGGGATAATATACCACAACATGTGATCGTGACTCTCATCCGATCGATGAAGAACCGTATGGAAGCAGTAATAAGAGCTCGCGGAGGGAATACAAGTTATTAAATAAACGTTTCTTACATTTTTTTTCATTTACGCGTGTTGTTTTACCCATTTCCTTCATATTCCATACAGGGTAAAAATTACTCATTATACAAAATACGAAACCTATGAAGACTTAATTTGAATTTAGAACATTAACATTAGGATTTAAAAACCTCATACTACTCACTATTAAATGACATTTTACATTTATTCCTAAATATACACATTTTTCTGATAATCCTTATCAAATCATAAACTGCGAGGTGTTTCGATTTTTTTGATGAGAAGTGTATATAGTGGATTAACCTCTGACTTTATATTTCTATAGTTCTCCTGACCGACTTCGGCCATGGTGGCCAATCTCAACCGAGACTAGCCATCGGCGCGGGACAAACGTGTGGGCAAACACAGGTGCACTCTCTCTTCCAATACTCTCATATTCTGATTGGATGGCAACCCGACACGACCGGAGAGAGATCTGGCGCAGGACCAACGGCTTAACGTGCTTTTCGAGGCACAGGGTTGTCATACCACCAACTTCTACTCCGGGCTGTCACTGGGAAATTCGTGTTGGAAAAACCCAATAACACTTTTTTCCCAACCTGGAAATCTAACCCAAGACTCCACGCTCGGCAGTCGCGTTTTGCGACCGCGAGACCAACGGAGCAGTTAAAACTTATATAGTAAGGACAGGCAAATTGGCCCGTCTACACCGAAGCAAACTCGCCACGCGATCGGCAATTATTATAATTCGGTAGAGTCGTGTGCGCGATATTGATGTTGTGTTTCTTGTTTGGCGAAGGCTTCTTCGTATACAATGGACCGCCATGAGGACGAATGAGTCCATACTGGTAAAACACAAAATCACCAAACGGCTTTCTGTAATATGCCAGGAGCGTGCAGCTTCAGCTTTTCGGGCATATTATGCGTTAATCCGAGCATAATCTGGAAAGGCTTGATATTAGGCCAGGTCCAAGGAAAACGCGCTCAAGGTAGAACGCCGGCAAAATGGCCCGACGCCATAAAGAAGGCTATTGGAGGCAGCATGTACAGAGCGGTCCACACTGCAGAAGGCCGCATGGCTTGGAGATGCGTCGGATGTGGTCGCGATCCTCAGCAGTGAGGGAACGAAGAAGAAGGGCGTCTAAGCAAACGTTTGGACAGCCATATTGTAGCTAATTAAATGTATCGATGTAACTTTAAACGCACCGCAAACGGACCGAACGCTATAGCTAAAAAAACCAGCAAGCTGAAGCTGAAAGCGGCTAAGCGTAAGCTACCAAGTAGCCTGCTTTCTTGCTACCTGTTACTTGTATTCAGTCTTAAGAGATCTATGGCTGCTACGGTTTTACTCATCGCATGCTTGAAGTAGTAGGATGGACCGAAGTACAGTGAGAGGGGTGGAATATCGCGCAAGTAGCGAAACTCGTTGACAACTGTGTGCGGCAAGTTCATCTTACTACTTACTGTTGCGAATGCGAAAGTGCCCGATCGGCTGGACGGATCATGAAATGCAGAGAGATAGATTATAGTCTGGAATAGCGGATAGGCTATCATTTATGAATTATTTGTGGGCGAATTTACGTACAGCAGCTAGAATAAAATATCGAAAATGCAGTCCGCTACTCGGTGGCAGCGATTTGTGGCTGTAGCGTGACTCGTGTGCAATCAGACTTATTGGCGGTCGTATTTCATCTATTTACTACTTTGTGCTTTCAAACTCTTGATACCTCCAGAACGTTATCTAAACCCTAGGGGCGGTAAATCCAGCTAGCTACGTTAAAAAATAGTTAGGTATATGTGCATTCACATTTTCCAAATACACAGATACAATGATGAGAACTGGTGCACCACGGATAAATGAATCACAATACATAAGGCCTGTTTCACCACCTCCATACTTTCCCTTTAATTTATCTTGCTCTTTAACATTTCTGATTTCTACTTTTTGGTAGAAGATGAAACAGGCCCTTACAAAAATTACACAGTATAAAAAATGCGTGTTTACATATGCAATCCTTTGGCATTACCAGAACGGGCACCATCCCACATAGCACTGGCACAGATTCTCGTTACTCGTAGCTTGTTGTATGAGCAGATCTACTTGCTTCTGCACGGAGACTATCTCATCGATGTGCGGGAAGTCTCGGCCGGTCAACTTGTCTCGAACCCGGTTCACGATAGCCAACGCTCTCTTGTTTAAGTTCGTCTCCGCTGGTTGGTCGAGAGCGTCGTTAAGACCGATGTGTATCCTGCTCCTGCTGGGCTGCGGGGAGGATGCAGGGTCTGAAGTGGAGCAGATTTCAGCATCGGCTCTCGAACGGCGCCCAGCGTCTATGAGCCTCCAGTTCAGCAGAGGGTCATACACGAACGCTTCTAACACGGCCATGACGCTGTCCTTGTGACGATGGAGCACTTCCATTACTGACTCGCAGGTGCGGCGGTATGTGCCTTCGATGCCGGTTACCTGTGAATTTAAGAGAAGATTTAGGTCTGGAACACAAAAACCATTTACCAAGCATACGATAAATCTGAGTAGAAAACCTCGACGGAATTTCTTTCTAGTCCCTGGATTATGCAATCACTGGAATTTCTTTTGATACGCGTCATTTGTGTATTATTTATTTATTGTCATGTTATAGGGGACTGTTAAAATCCTCTTTGTCGTACGCCTCTATAAACGATGAAACATGTACCAGGAAAATTACTGTAGAAAGAAAGCTACATAGCATAATTATAAATCTTGAAGAGCATAATATACCTATACAAACAGTACGTAATAATTTACCAAATTTAAATTCAGAAAACCTTGACCAAGGTTATCTAGGGAACATATGATAACGATTTATTGATTCTGATATATCGATTATAATAATCGGTAAGTTTTGTCAATTTGATCTTTTAATTCGACGTTAACAACAAGTTTATTGAATTTAGATTAAACTAGATAATTTTTATTAGGTATAATTATTATCTTCGAGATGTGGAAGTTTATGGGGGAACTAACCCAGCATTATAGCAGTGTGAAAATTTATTTGATCAGTTAAAAAAAATAAACGTCTTTTAATCCTACCTCCATTGCATTGATGAGCATCCTTGTTAATCTGAACGGAATCTTTTCTGGGAACTTGTCTCTTGTGACGGCTACTTCAAAGCAGTCTCCAAAGTCTATATGCAGGAACTTTCCAGTGACTCTATCCAGCATGATGTTGGAGGGGTGTCGGTCCCCGAGCCCCAGGATGTAGCCCACCATGCTCATGACTGCCAGGGAGCGCGTGTAGTTGGTGCGCCGCTCGAACCACACTTCGGAAGATGGACTCTTCAGCCAGAGTAATTTCGCTAGGTCATCGCCTGCTGTATGTTCCAAGGCGTGTTCGAAGACTTCAACCTAGAAAAAATACGTAGATTAAGGCAAAATTTAGTATTTTATTATTTTTATTGTTGCTTGTAGATTTTCAATAGCGATCTAAGCTTTGGAACGTGAACTAAGTATGTAGCTTCATAATTGACTGACCGACCTTGACGATTCAAATGTGCCTGTGAATGGTTTAATTGAAATAAATGCTTTTCATTCAAACATCTGACTAATTAAACTAAACTAAATAAATTGGTGACCCCGAATGAAGACAGTAATATTTTAGTCATGGCTGATGGTGTCGCCGAGCGAAGAACGTTGCAAAACTCACACCGAGCCAAGAAGATGTCAAAACAATCTCAGTCGGGTTACGTTTGAGACCATGCTTAACAATCTAGTGCAATGCAACTTGATAAAAATTACGTGGTACAAAAAAATACGACGATAGACAAAATGGAAGAATAGATGAAAGAAGTGAATTTCGTATGTTCAAGCAATCATCAACTATTCAAAAATATCGAAACGATAGAATCGCATAGCCAAGAAGTTGTTGCATTGAAAATGTATCAAGAAGTCTAAGAATAAATAATAAGAAAACTAACCTTTTGCATCAACATCAGTTTGTCGAGATCGGAGGCCATCCTCTGCATGATTCTGTGCTCAATGTTCAACAAGCACTTCCTCTTCTCCCTATAATCCCTTAAAACATAGATGATATTTTATTCAGTTAGTCGGTTACATTGAATACTTTACGGTCAAGAAACATCCCAACTAGCAAAGAGATCGTATAATCAATTACTCTCACGACTCTGGATAGAAAAACACTCGTATGAATCTTCTTCTTCCTTTTATTTCAAAAAGCCGTCAATAAGTTGCTTTTTTGGTTTTTTTTTTGCATTTATCGCTTTTTGGGTCTACAAACATGCCTAGTAAACGTGGACTCCACGAATTAATATCGCATTTACTCGATAATTGTATAAAGATATCTCTCGATCGCCTTCATACAACCGTAGGTGTTATGACAGCTCTTTGAAGGCAACTGAATTGCTAATTTGTCGTCAAACTAGCTTTTATAGCACTATCTTTCGTTTAATAATTACAGCATTATTGTAGAGTTAAAGCTGTTTATTCAACAAAATAGCAACTCAGTCACTATAACAGATCTTAATGTCATATGATAGTTTTCATTAAGGTTTTCATTCGACTTAAATACCTATTGAAGTTGAGAAAACGCTTTAAAATGACCTATTTCAGCTCCAAAAGTGCACTAAACATTATTAGGAAGCCATCATACAGCGTAATAGTGGTAAGAAAGCTCAATAAAAGCTTTTTCAAAACATTGCTCAAAAATGCATTTACGAAGTTTATGAACATTGTTCGAAAGTTAAAAACTACGCACAATACAACGGAACGTGCGGTAAAATAGGTACTCTCATCTAAGTACCTATTTTACCGCACTTCTCGTTGTTGGGCCGTGCGTTTCCGTTCCGGTTTTTTTTTATTTCCATAAAAATATAAGAGTTCCACCAAGGAGTTTCACATTACTAGAATAATTTAGCTGAATGATCGAACCTCATTGGAAACGCTTTTTCTCAGATTGTTGTTGATAAGATCGTTGCGACACAAAACACAACAAGTTTGTTTCATTACCTATTGTACTTTTTGAAAAACGTTGTATGTCACACGTGCGGAAATTAATTTTTACAGGACGATGTCGAGGGCTAACCAACCATAGTCACGCGAGGTTTTAAGATAAATAAAACAGTCTATGAGTGCTGCTTGGTTACATTCACATAATGAAAGAGTCGAGTTATTGCAATCGCATTGCTAGGAAATTTTACTGTACGGTAGCGCAGGCATAATAGGTGAGGAGTTTCTTTATTCATCTCTACATCTATGATTATATCATTTAAATTGGTAGAATAGCCCTTAACTTAAAATAACCAGTATATTTTTGAAGCATTTCGTTGGCTGTATGTTTTTGAGAAACCACAATTCAAAACGAACCTTATAAGCGAGTGTAATGTATCACAGTGCGGCACCCATCCGATCAGGCCGGAGTTCGTCGACAGCGGAATGACAGCATATCTCTGAATGGCCAGATCTCTACGGAAGGTGTCGGGGTCGTTCTGTAGCAGCGTGTTGACCAGACCGAACAGCTGCATGACCCGCTCGTCTTGTCGCAAGTCCTCGTGCCCTTTGAGCAGGAACATGTAGTCTTTGCCGTTGGAGCCGCGGATGCAAAGGCGGCGGGGACGCTGCTTTGAGGTTATAACCTGTGGGAGAAATGAATTGAAGTTGTTGATAATATATGGTGACTATTGGAACAATGGAAATGCAGGCTTAAATTCGTGACAATTTAAGAAGTCGGAGTTGACAAAGGGATACAACATTGCTTTACTAGTTAGTATGAAAGAGACATGAAATAAACGGTCATCAGTAACAGTGACGTCACACATGCTACAACATCGTATCTGACAGCCTGGATGTGCTCACATCCCTAGAAAACAAACATATAGTAAATTAAATTTTGAGCCTCGCCCTGGAGAGTATATCGCTGTCTAACAGAATCATCCTCCAGGGTATTAAGGGGCACAGTGGATCCTAAGGCAATGACAGGCAGGCAATGGCAATGAATTTGCAAAGAGAGGTTTAGAGATGGCAGTGTTAGGCCATATCCATATCTCTCTCAATCTTTTTCACAGTTTCTTACATGGATTCGCCAGAGATCAACTGAACTTCAATACAACAAATGGTACAGATTGTAGGCAGTTAGAAATGGCATTACCAAGTCCATAATATCCGCGACTAACAACTTAGGCTACTCAGCCTAAGTATAAATAACCTCAGAATAATAATAGGGATAATTACCGGCTATTGCCGCCTAAACAAACATCTCTTTAACATAGGTGCCACGGACAGCTCACTCTGCAGGGGCTGCAGAGTGGCACCCATTTACCTAGTTTAACACCGAAGAATCAGCCGCCCCCGTCATCCTGGAATGCGAGGCCGTGCCTATCGAACGTGAACAAATCCTCGGAACGACGAGGTCACTCCGCGAAGCCTGTGAAGCTCCTAGGAAACTTCTGTGCTTCTGGGCGTAGCTAGGCTGGCTATCTTAGCCAGGACACCTACGCGCAACGGACTCTACTCTACTAATACTATAACATCACGGCGAGCTCGAAGTCGCGGCAGTTGAGCAGGCGCGGGCTGACGTACTGCAGCTCAGTGACGTCACACATGCTAGTACGTAGTGCACTCACCTGCAGACTGCTCTGTATGTGCGCGATGCGGATGAGGTCCTGGTCGGGCACGTAGGAGCCGGGCACGGCGAGCTCGAGGTCGCGGCAGTTGAGCAGGCGCGGGCTGACGTACTGCAGCTCAGTGACGTCACACATGCTAGTACGTAGTGCACTCACCTGCAGACTGCTCTGTATGTGCGCGATGCGGATGAGGTCCTGGTCGGGCACGTAGGAGCCGGGCACGGCGAGCTCGAGGTCGCGGCAGTTGAGCAGGCGCGGGCTGACGTACTGCAGCTCAGTGACGTCACACATGCTAGTACGTAGTGCACTCACCTGCAGACTGCTCTGTATGTGCGCGATGCGGATGAGGTCCTGGTCGGGCACGTAGGAGCCGGGCACGGCGAGCTCGAGGTCGCGGCAGTTGAGCAGGCGCGGGCTGACGTACTGCAGCTCAGTGACGTCACACATGCTAGTACGTAGTGCACTCACCTGCAGACTGCTCTGTATGTGCGCGATGCGGATGAGGTCCTGGTCGGGCACGTAGGAGCCGGGCACGGCGAGCTCGAGGTCGCGGCAGTTGAGCAGGCGCGGGCTGACGTACTGCAGCTCAGTGACGTCACACATGCTAGTACGTAGTGCACTCACCTGCAGACTGCTCTGTATGTGCGCGATGCGGATGAGGTCCTGGTCGGGCACGTAGGAGCCGGGCACGGCGAGCTCGAGGTCGCGGCAGTTGAGCAGGCGCGGGCTGACGTACTGCAGCTCAGTGACGTCACACATGCTAGTACGTAGTGCACTCACCTGCAGACTGCTCTGTATGTGCGCGATGCGGATGAGGTCCTGGTCGGGCACGTAGGAGCCGGGCACGGCGAGCTCGAGGTCGCGGCAGTTGAGCAGGCGCGGGCTGACGTACTGCAGCTCAGTGACGTCACACATGCTAGTACGTAGTGCACTCACCTGCAGACTGCTCTGTATGTGCGCGATGCGGATGAGGTCCTGGTCGGGCACGTAGGAGCCGGGCACGGCGAGCTCGAGGTCGCGGCAGTTGAGCAGGCGCGGGCTGACGTACTGCAGCTCAGTGACGTCACACATGCTAGTACGTAGTGCACTCACCTGCAGACTGCTCTGTATGTGCGCGATGCGGATGAGGTCCTGGTCGGGCACGTAGGAGCCGGGCACGGCGAGCTCGAGGTCGCGGCAGTTGAGCAGGCGCGGGCTGACGTACTGCAGCTCAGTGACGTCACACATGCTAGTACGTAGTGCACTCACCTGCAGACTGCTCTGTATGTGCGCGATGCGGATGAGGTCCTGGTCGGGCACGTAGGAGCCGGGCACGGCGAGCTCGAGGTCGCGGCAGTTGAGCAGGCGCGGGCTGACGTACTGCAGCTCAGTGACGTCACACATGCTAGTACGTAGTGCACTCACCTGCAGACTGCTCTGTATGTGCGCGATGCGGATGAGGTCCTGGTCGGGCACGTAGGAGCCGGGCACGGCGAGCTCGAGGTCGCGGCAGTTGAGCAGGCGCGGGCTGACGTACTGCAGCTCAGTGACGTCACACATGCTAGTACGTAGTGCACTCACCTGCAGACTGCTCTGTATGTGCGCGATGCGGATGAGGTCCTGGTCGGGCACGTAGGAGCCGGGCACGGCGAGCTCGAGGTCGCGGCAGTTGAGCAGGCGCGGGCTGACGTACTGCAGCTCAGTGACGTCACACATGCTAGTACGTAGTGCACTCACCTGCAGACTGCTCTGTATGTGCGCGATGCGGATGAGGTCCTGGTCGGGCACGTAGGAGCCGGGCACGGCGAGCTCGAGGTCGCGGCAGTTGAGCAGGCGCGGGCTGACGTACTGCAGCTCAGTGACGTCACACATGCTAGTACGTAGTGCACTCACCTGCAGACTGCTCTGTATGTGCGCGATGCGGATGAGGTCCTGGTCGGGCACGTAGGAGCCGGGCACGGCGAGCTCGAGGTCGCGGCAGTTGAGCAGGCGCGGGCTGACGTACTGCAGCTCAGTGACGTCACACATGCTAGTACGTAGTGCACTCACCTGCAGACTGCTCTGTATGTGCGCGATGCGGATGAGGTCCTGGTCGGGCACGTAGGAGCCGGGCACGGCGAGCTCGAGGTCGCGGCAGTTGAGCAGGCGCGGGCTGACGTACTGCAGCTCAGTGACGTCACACATGCTAGTACGTAGTGCACTCACCTGCAGACTGCTCTGTATGTGCGCGATGCGGATGAGGTCCTGGTCGGGCACGTAGGAGCCGGGCACGGCGAGCTCGAGGTCGCGGCAGTTGAGCAGGCGCGGGCTGACGTACTGCAGCTCAGTGACGTCACACATGCTAGTACGTAGTGCACTCACCTGCAGACTGCTCTGTATGTGCGCGATGCGGATGAGGTCCTGGTCGGGCACGTAGGAGCCGGGCACGGCGAGCTCGAGGTCGCGGCAGTTGAGCAGGCGCGGGCTGACGTACTGCAGCTCAGTGACGTCACACATGCTAGTACGTAGTGCACTCACCTGCAGACTGCTCTGTATGTGCGCGATGCGGATGAGGTCCTGGTCGGGCACGTAGGAGCCGGGCACGGCGAGCTCGAGGTCGCGGCAGTTGAGCAGGCGCGGGCTGACGTACTGCAGCTCAGTGACGTCACACATGCTAGTACGTAGTGCACTCACCTGCAGACTGCTCTGTATGTGCGCGATGCGGATGAGGTCCTGGTCGGGCACGTAGGAGCCGGGCACGGCGAGCTCGAGGTCGCGGCAGTTGAGCAGGCGCGGGCTGACGTACTGCAGCTCGAGGGACGTCAGCTGTGGCAGCTGGCGGCTGATGCGGCGGAACACGTGGTAGTATAGGTCCCAGGCCTGGTTTAGGTCTCGGACAAGGCCGGATTCCTAAAAACAAACACAGCTTGAGTAGGTTTTATATGTCACAGGACAAAGTAATTTGCACCTTAAATCTAGAAAATAATAATAAATTAAACAGGTAGGAAGAAAGAGCGTGAAACTACATTCAATTTAAATACTGTAACATCCCGCCCTGCCTTTTCCTGCATTTGCGTAGTTCAGAAATTTCAAAATTTCTTTGCTTTTTCTTTTAGAAATAATGTAAAGGTATGCCCATGACTTATGATCCCCTGGCAATTACAATTATAGATATAAAATAATAAAAGCTGAAAAGATCTTCCGGGAATGTCTGTGGAAGTCTGAAGATCTATCACTGAAACTATTGTATGTCATATTATACACTAGTGCAGACCAATGAGTATTTTCGGATCTCAGGATGTACCGATGTTACGTCACTTTAATAAATATTCTATCTTTCATGAACCGCAGAAAGGTTTCACCAAAGGGCGTTATACAACTGACTGGCCGGTATGATAAAGACATTTGTAACGCCTGGGAAGATTCACAAGACGCCCCCTGGAGTCTTTTCCGATCTTTCGAAGGCGTTCGATTGCGTTAACCATGAGATGCTTTTGTTGAAACTCGAGTACTATAATACTACTACAATACAGCCCTTCATTTACTTAGATTTTACTTGAAAGAAGGACTGGTTAAAGCACAGGTTAATGGCGTGGCGTAAACTCAATAGGGTCTGAAATGAAAGTTCCTCAAGGCCCAATATTGGGTCCATTCCTTTTTTTAGTTTACATTAAGGATTTACCTCAATTACTTCAAAATTAACCTAAGATGGTGTTATTTGCTGATGATATTTTGATATTTAAAAAGGTCAACAGACATTTAATCTTAACGACGTGAATAACTCGATTCATCAGAGGGCCTAGTACGAATGTTTTGACGTATAGTATCGTTAACGTAAGTCAATTTTGAATATAAAAAACTACAACTCCCATAGTGTTTTAGCTTAATTTTATGCGACATACAATTTGTATCATACAAATAAATGCGTATAGTATCCAATTCAAATAAATATTATGTGCGAAACGAGTATTATAGCTGTAGTAAAATTTTACGTCACGTTACTACACGTCAAAAATGTTCGTGCTAGGCCCTCAGGTCCAAAATTGGTCTACGGCAAACAATGTGGAACAAAATGAAATAAATAAAAAATATAACATTAGATTTACTTTAGCAAATGGTAGTAGTAGCTAATGTGTAATTCCTAGGAATCACTTTAGACGGGATATTATAATGGGATCCTCATATAACATCTCTTGCAGGGGCGGCTAACCTCAGCCGTTTATGCTGTTAGAAAAATAAGGCCCGCCTGCGCAAACCAGTTATATTTAACTCCGAGTTAGTTGCTAACACGAGATTGAATAATAATTATTCGATACATAATGACCTCCGGTTAAAATTAACTTGGAATAAAAACAGCTATTTTGATTTAAAAACCAAACTACTGAACCGATTTTGATGTAATTTCTATGGAACAAATCGGGACGTATATTCTTTCACATGAAAATATGTTTTCAAATCGGTTTATAAATGACCGTCATTTATGAACCGATTTGAAATTTTAGTATAAGGTACCACACATAAAAAAAATACAACCTAATTGAGAACCACCTCCTTTTTTAAAACCGGTTAAAAATAACTCTGTTTGTACAAATGGGCCTAAGATGGTTAACATACATACATATGTAAAAACCGTGCGTTTGGTTTATTTAAGTTACTTTCACAGTAATAAATCGTACGGTATTTTGCTGTGGGGTCCGACTGCTGACAATCAATCCATATTTATTTCGCGTAAAGGTTAAGCAGCTGTAGCAAATAACTTGAGAGATTGTAAACTCTCGATAAATTGTGAACATTTAGAATACTTTTTTCGTATCAAAATTTTATAGTCTATAATATATCCGTGTCGGTTCGAGAAATTGTGGACTGACATAAGTCTACAATTTGTCCGCGAAAAAAACCAGCTGTTCAGTACATTTTGTCGAGTTATGCGCACATAAATATATGGGGCAGTCGATTTTTTTTTCGCGTTTTCATTGTTGGTCCCATAGTAAAAGTTGTTCATAATGATGAGTACAATGACCCCTTAAGAGTTTTGCGTTTATTCTGTTACACGTTGTATGGATAGAGCGTACTTAAATGGACAAATAAAAAAGTAATTTAGTGAAAAAATTTAACCAACTTCGAAACTGTTATTTATTTAATTAATAACAAAAAAAGTTTTATCCTTTAAAGTAAATGAGTCAACTTTTTTTTTGCGGTCGGTGCCAGACTAACTGCGATGGACGGGATACCGATATACGGCATACGATATACAACTACCAAGTGACAACGTTTATTCCAAATATCAAATATTCAAGATAAAACTTTTTTAGTTAATAATTAAATAAATTACAGTTTTGAAGTCGGTAGCAATTGCTGGTGTGGTAAAAAAAGGGATACCACAAACACGGAACATACCTTGTATCTGTTACACCACTCTTGCGCCTCATTCAGATCTCGTCCATACGCCTGGCTGAACGACACCTCCTTCAGCGTCTGCGGGCCGCGCTCCAACATAGCGTGCAGGGGCTCCAACGTCTTGAACATGGCATTCACATCGTTCTCACTGAAATACAACCTCGAAGCTTCTTCTAAAGCTTCGTGCCATTGCTCATGCCACAGAATAGCCACTCGGATAAGCTCCTCAGATATCATTGCAGCTTGGTTCACTAAGTTACTTGAATGAGTACACATTGACTTCAAAATCTGATTCGCTGCGTTCTTCCGAGCTATGAATGAAGACTTAGAAGCTACAGTCAAGGGATAGACTAGCGCTTGAGGATGTGATTTCCCAATATCGATTAATAGAGAGTGTATCAATTTCCCGACGAGCGCTCTAGGCGTGTCGATTCTTGCTATTAGCTGAGGTATCACTTGAAGCCAGACGTTGATTTCGATGGTTCTGATGCCTTCAACGAGAGCTTCATGAACGGCTGGGTAGTGGCCGTAATCAAACCATAGGGTTAACAACCTAAGAGTATCTTGGAGTGAACTGCCGTGGGATAGCTTTATGGACTTGAAGAACCCTTCGACAGCTGGTACTGTATGCTGTTGAATACATTCAGGAGAAGGCCTTCTTTCTGATTGACCACCAGTTATATTTGTGTCCTGGTGTTTGTAGAACAAAACAGTTTCAAAGTTCATGTAAGCCCAGGCATGCCAAGCTTTGTACCAATCAGATGACAGATCCGTGGCTGCCGCGTAATTCCGAAGAATTTCGGGAATAGAGAGTTCGTTTATACCGAGGAGGGATTCACACCAGGATCCTAACTTTAAATGGCATCGAGCAAGGAGTCTGCAGTGCTCCGCATCGCCCGTTTCAGTCGAGTCAACGTATCTTTGAAGTTGGTCATACGCCAATTGTTTGTCTCCAGCGACCCACAAATGTTTGGCATACGCTAAGGTCAGTCTTGGCTCGTGAGTTGGAAGCGGCATGTCTCTGTTCTTACTGGGATCGGTTCCTAACAACATTACTAATGTTTTGTGAGCTTGGCGAGGAGCACCGCTCTTTCGGCATAGTGAGGCGAATTTGAGCCAAGTGGCCATGTCTTCTTGTGGTGTTAGTACCAAACTGCGTACTTGCAAAATCCTTCTCCAGTCTTCTACTAATCTTTGGCCACCTTGCAATCTCGTCCACCACGCTTGTCTGATAGATTCTCTCCTCTCCATTACCGATTTATAAGTAATGACTTCTTCTAACTCCGCCAGTAGTTGGGCGTTCACTAAAGCTCCGTACGCTCTCTGATAACTTTCGCCAGCCACAGCAGTCAACTCAGAGTCTAACAAAGTACGTGCTTGATCAATGAATAATTTTGATTTGTCAAATGCTCCATTGTGGATATTAAGAACTGCCCTATAGAATGCACCATCCTGAGTATTTTCTGGGAGGAAACTGACGTATTTGGCCATAGAGTCCCATTCGCTGAGACCCCAAGCGGAAGCGGCAGCAAGTCTTGCCGCTTTGAACTTTTCTTCATTGGTCATTTTGACCCATTTCTTGGATACTGTGTTATATAACTCAACCCATTCTCCTAAAGCTTCAAAGCACCTTAACTCCCCAAGATAAGAGTCAATATCGCTTACATCGTCGTTCAATTTATCGCCATATAAATCAAGGGCTTTCTCCCAGTTGTGTAGTTTCTCATACCATCTTATTTGGACCTTAAGGTTGGCGTCGCCGGCTTCGCGCTGTGCCATGACTCTTTCGAGCAGGCCTTCTGCGGCCTCTTTTTGTTGCAGTTTGTTGTTGATATGGATTAAAGCCTCGACGACCTGAGATGTTGCGCCGTTACGGAACTCTTCCTCCTGCAAGAAAACACACTGCGGTTAAGATTTAAAAAAATATATACTGCTGGTTTAAAAGGAGGGTTCTTCCTGTATTTGCAAACATACGCAACAAAAACTTTAAAAAATTGACAGTTGACTTTTATTAGCCAGTTAACACAAATAAACACACGAAGCAATTAATAACAATTTTATAAATCTTTACATTTACATAGTATAAAATAAAATCGCTTTCGCCGTCTGTACGCTTATATGTATCTATCTTTTAAACTACGCAACGGAGCATATGCGCGTACGAAGTCGCGGGCAAAAGCTATTTATATTAAACACCATTTTTGTCAAAAAAAAATTCAACACTTTTGAGACATCAATGTACCTATAACAGATTAATTCATACCTTGTAGTGCAGTGCCTTAGCATACGCTCTGCAATGCATAGCCCTTTCACCGAGCAGATGCGTGGATATAGGCAGAGTGCCTCCTTCACAATGTTCCATGAACTCGGCGAGGTTCAGCACAGTGTGCGCCAGTTCCGGTGCGTCAGGCGCCGTCAGCGCTTGTTCGAGAGCGTTGGATAGCTCCGTGCGGGATGTGTTGTCGAGCTCCGTCCAACATGACACGAATGCTGCGTTGAATAAGTCTCGGAGAAGTTGCGAGTAGTTGTGTGCTAAGGCTAGACATGCCCTGGAAGTATAATATCGTATTGTTAGTTGATTACCTACCTAATTCTGCTAACCCGATCAGGTCGTCGCGCCGCATTTCGTTTTTGCCGAACAAATTAATGCGACGATCGCGTATTTGCGCGATTGTCGCTTTTTATTAGGATAAAGTTACCTTTATTATATTTAAGTGTACATCATTTCATTGGGCTTATACTTTTATATTCATACCTCTTTTGTATAATTTTTATGTTCATACCTATTTACTTGGTGAGTCCAAGACTTCAAGTAACAAATCGCAATGTAAAACTATCGCTAATATAATGCCTGTTGCTAAAATGATTGATTTATTTACAACAATTGCTTAATATTAGTAGTTGTTCATACCAAAGATTTTAGCAAAACCAAAGCGTTATATTTTAATTATGTGACCTGAGGTCTTTAAACATCCTGTGTGGATGTTTACTTTGAACATGACCAATATTTATAGTTACAAAAGTGAGAACAATTCCTTAAAAATCGGTTTGGAATGGTTAAACAATTACCTTAGGGCAGGGCTATGAGACTCGGTCAGCAAGCCAATACTGAACCTTCTCAGCCATTCCAACCAATCGTCCTTGGATACACGGCTGCTGACCGTCCAAGCTAGCTTCAAGTTGTGCGCGTTCACGCACAACTTGCGAATAGACTGGGACGTATCGCAGTTGTAGCCGATGCGGGCCTGCAGAATACAATGTGTGTTTTGGTAGCCAGTCAGATAAAAGGTTAAAGCTTAATAATGTATTTAGTATGTTGTAGGAAACTCACTGTAATGTTTTTACAGTCTACAGTCAATCGTCCGTCAGTGGTAATAGTTTATACTTAACGGGGTTCTTATGTCGTAGCAGTAAGAGCGGTTTTTGGTATTTCAAAGTTGCTGACATTTGACCTTACGAGGTACCCTTTTTTTTTAAGGATGGGAAATCATCAAATTACTTCTTCCACTCTGGGTGGGGCGGAAGGGCGTGTCAGACTCTTACTGACTAAAACCCATCCGTGTTCCTTCTAAAGCCCTTTTTGCGTTTCAGGGCCGCGGTGACTCTTTCGAATAAATTCCGCAACCCTGGTACGAGATATCCTTACACGCCACATCATAGAATAACTACAATATGTATAAAACACAGTGTAAAGCTATAATTACCTCTTGATTATTATTCCTTGGCCGACGCCGCGTGCTTTGTAAGAACTCGTCCATCGCCAATGTTTGACTAGACTGCATTCGAGAGAGCAATAATTCATAGTTTTGATGCTGTATCTTATGTTTCACCACCACTTTTTGTACTAGTGGAATAAAATCAGTGAACTTGCGTCCTAGCTGGACAATCAACGCACATAACGTGTCCATTGCAGTCGGACGCAACGCCGCACATGTGTCCAAGCTCCGCACTAAAGGATGAATGATTCTGGAAACCAGCTCACTGTAGTTCAAGGAATCAGAGAGATAGTCAACTGTTTCCATAGCTACCTTCGCTACATTTATTGGGCAGTCTGACGCGTCGAACAACTTCACAATGGACGGTATAACTAAATGCATGTAATCATCCAAGTTGTCTTCGAACTTTTGCAAAGCAAAAAGCAGTTTTTCGGTTACTATTCTGTCTTTGCTCGCGTCGTGCGCTAGAACACGCAGAATCTGTGGCATTAACTGAGGTAAGTACACTTTGAACTCAGATCCTAAAGCCACAGCGATATACTCAACCAACAAGATCAAAGTTGGTTGGAAAGGACTGTTTGGCGTCCAAAACTCCTTGATCAAATCAAATATTTTGTCCAAGTAATTACGAATGTGCTGCTTTACGATAGCAATTAGTCTTGCTAACTGAGTGAACAGGAATTCTCTGAAATTATTATTGTCGGTCGCTCTCGCCACGTACAAAAGACTCGGCGTTACACGGGATATGTATGGCACGCATTTTATTCCCAAAGACTGGAAGATGAAGGTAACTGCTTGTACCACACTCGTGTGATGTTGCTGCAACGTTGGATCCTTCAATATCCTCATAAGTGTGGATATAACAATGGCTGGATAGTATTCGTCTAACACTGGAGATGACATGTTGACTAGCATCTCACTTGTTGTCATATCGAAGTTATTTTCCTCTGCTTTGCTATCAGCTACAGGAACTAAACTAGAGTCTGGCTGTTCACCAATCAGACCTCTAGTTATCTTATGTTTGTAGGGATCCAAAGCTCCTAGCAAACCCAAGACACGAATGGTCTCTCTCCTGTCTTTAGGCTGCTGTTCAGTCTTTAAGAAGTTTAAGAGCACGTCCATAAGGGTCGGATAGTCCTTGTAAGGAGCAACGACGTATCCTGTAGCGCTGACCAGTTGCCCAAACGCCCAGAGAGCTACACTCCTCTTTTCTGTTGCACTTGCATCAGATAGCAGTTCTAGAAGAATACTTAGGAGCTCTGGCAGCCATTTCTTCAGTCCGCTGTTATCGCCGTGAACGTCAGCTAAATCTCCGATAGCTTTCAAAACACTGATGACTACACCAGGATTCGAGTCAGATTCTCTTAGTTTTGGCACAAGAACATTCAAAATTGTCTCCATGTACGGCTTGACCAGCTTTGGAGCATGTCGTGTGAGGTTATCTAACATCCTGGCTGCCTGCTCTTTATTCCTGCTCATTCCAGAATGCTCTAGTTCAGTCAAGAACTGTATCAGCGTCTTTCTAAGTCCCGGCATGACGTAAGCAGGGTTAACTACGCTCAACCGACCAACAGTGCAGATGGCCAACTCTCTAATAGCCAAGTGTTCATCATTCATTGCCATGAAAAGGAAACTTAAGTTCTCAATTTGGGCTAAATGTATGTCAAATATGTAGTACAGGGACTCTAATACCCAGTAGCGAACTTCGTAATCTGGGTCAGTGACTGTCACAACCAATAACTTGCCTACTACTTCTGCCGTCAATAGAGTAAGTGTCCTTGAAGGGGTGTTCATAGTCCTGATGGTAGAATCTGCTAATAATTTTGCAGCAGTTTTTACAGCCTCTAATCTGACTTCCTGCTGCTCACTCTGCAAGAAGTGATCTGCACAACGCCTAACAAAAGTAAGTAAGCTGTGTTGACCCTCAAAGTCAAACGACCCAAGAGTTCTTAGTGCTAGAACAATGCTGGCAGTGTCTTGGGGTTCCATAACCAAACTCATATTACTCATCTGCTGTTCCAAACTTCTTGGAACCCCTGGATGTAAGAATGGTTTGTTTCTCAAAACAAGTGAAAGCATATTGAGTAAACCTTCTGATATTTCTGTTCTCAGGGAAGGCAGGTTCTTACTCAACTCTCTCAGGCAGATAGTCAAGGATGGACTTAGGCCAGTGGCAAACATGGCGTCTAGTAGTTCCTTTATATCAGCGATGACCAGATCTTTAACTGCACTTCCTAGTAAGGTAATACAAGCAAAAATGGAAGGATCTATCCAGACTCTCTTTTTAGTTTGTGTGTCTCTAATAGGCAGTGTTTGTTTGATGACATCCATTATGCTGGGGATATAGTTCTTGATGTCATTTTCGATGGCAGCAGCCATGAGGCCTAGGGTGGTAAAAGCCATATTCCTGTCCTTTTCTCTGCTTCGCAGGCAGGAGAGCAAGTAGCTCATCGTAGATGTAAGGTATTTCTTTAAGAAAAAGTCTTTGTTAAAAGCAGCTAGTCTTGGGATTATGATCAAAAGAATTTGTGGTACTCCCTGAATCTTGAGGATACGCTGGCTCATAACATCTGGAAACAAAAACTAGATACTGAACAAAAATAAAATTCAAGGTCACTTCATCAATAAAAGTTGCTGTATTTTAGTCAATATTATTTCCAAGTTATAAGCCTCATGTCATTGATTTATATTTTCAGCAGCAAATGTGAATTTACAACACATTTCTCATTTAACCCATATGATAAGTGAATTGAACTATCACAAGAATTCACTTGACCCTTTGACCAATAAAAGATAATGAAAACATGTTATTAGTCAACATTTTTGTTTTGGCTGATTGACTATACATATAATAAAAGGGTTCAAGTGTACCATTTTTTTTAATAAATGTGGCCCACTCTTGTGAGTGAGTGTGTTTACAAACATTTAAAGTTACATACACAAACAGCCAGACCCGGAACAGCTATCCATATATATGTAGGCCATACAAATATTTGTTCAGTACGGGAATTGAACCCGCAACACGCAGTGCAGCAGACAATCACTCAACCATTGCACCAACCATGCCGTCAAACTACTGCACTGTATTCCATTAAAAACATGATACCTATATACAGAATTGTAAGATATTTGGAGTTGAAACAGGAGGGAAGACCTTTGCCTAGCTGTGTTAACAGGCCATTTATAATAAAAATATAAATAAATAATTCATGAAGCAACTTACCTTTACAAATCCTCTCAAACTTCTCAGTCAGTAGTTTATGGCAGACTTCAGATTCATAAATAGGAACTGGGTATGTAACATTTTCAGTCTTGAACCCATCACACAGGTACCCTCTCTTTACTGATGGACTGTGCAATTTGGTGCTTATAAAGATTATATCATCAGATACAGTGTGATCCTTTTGTGTATCCAGGCTTTGCATTAGGTAGGAGTACTTCTTCTCCCACACAGCATTAGAGCATCTTAGCAACTCATTCAGGATTAACAAGCCTCCATGAACTCTATCCTCCTTAGACATTCCTTTTTCCTTCAAAGGAATTTCTTCAAATGACAGCATAGCTTCTTCATAGCACTGCATGTACCATTGAGGTTTGGCAGTTGATTGTTTAGCTGTTTCCCTCTGTGCTGTCACTACTAAGCCAGCTCTTAAGGCCTTAGCAGCAGCCTCGCGGATTTGAGGCTTCGGGTCTTTTAAGGCCACAAGGATATGATCAAAGAATCCTGATACTTGTTGGTAGAAGTAGGTAGGCATAGCTATAGCTAGTTCTTTTAACAGCAGCACTGCTGAATGGCGTCTGCCTTCATTCCTCTCTTCAGACAACCATTCAAATGCTCTCTTGACTTCAAACTCGACGTATTCAGCTCGCTTGACGCCCGACACCGTAGCTAGCCGGCCGACAGTTTTTGCTGCTAATTCCATTACACCCACATCAGACGAAGGCAGCAGGTTACGAAGATAGTTGGCGAATCTAGTGATCCGCGTTTTAGTCGTGTCACAGTCACCCCCGATGAGACATACTGAAAATTGAAATTAACAACATCATCATCTGTATAAGAATTTGTGGAAAAATAAAACAGATATTTATTTGTTGTCTTTTACCTATGGCTAAAACGCCTCCTTTCTTTTCGTGGACATCATTACTGGAGACCATTTCAAAGATCTGGTGATTGAACTCATCGAGAAATTGAGTAAGTTCCTCCTGCGGGACCTCTCGGAGCTCCGTCTTAGCAAAATGATAGAGTTCCCGAGACGTCTTGATTTGGACCTCCACGTTCCGGGACTTCAGCCCCGCAACGAAGGCACCTACTTGATTGGACATCTTGGTTTTGCTTTATTTCATGATGCACGTGCAAATTAATCCGCGTAACTTATTACGCGTTTTTTCATTCAATTTATAAATAAACAAAGTATTTTCCACACCGAATCGAATGTGATCATAGAGTACAAATCAAATGTCAAAAGGGACTAGGATGGACTTCGTTTTACATTTAGTAAGTTACGGTTTTCTTGGCAAGCTGAGTAGAAAAACACAGAATATAAAGATTTTTCAAAAGTGAAAATACATTTTTTTTATTTTATTGAAGCTTGATTTTGAACTAAATAGTTTCACTCCATCAAATAAAGTATTGCCTCAAATGAGTGAGGTAATAAAATAAAATATGCTCTATGGTTACATGGCCGATATTTCATTCATTTGGAGCTTCCTTTTCTTTCTGTCGTTTATGGATATCTATATACGGGCGGTCATCGTTGAAGATTTCCGTATAAAATATTAAATGAAGGTGCTATAAGCGTTGATTTTATGAAAAAGCTGTAGGTTATAAATTGTTAAATAATGATCTTACTCGAGATCAATAATAGAATTATAGAAGATACTTTAACAGTTAAATATAAAAATGCACTGGCGCGGTGAGTACGTTACGCTTAGAAAGTGTACTGTTTTTTCATAATTGTGATGTGTTTAACGAGCATGCAGTCAATATGCGTGAGTTTCGCTACACGGTTGCTGCAGTGGAACATTCTACGAGGGGGTGATTCCTGGTCATAACCCCTTTTCGGAAGTATCTTGACAAGTGTCAAATTCCAGGGGTGGGCCCACGTTGGCCGAGAGCATCACAGCAGGTTCATAAAAATGTATAGAGGCAGAGCATATAGTGATTTGGTGTGTATTATGTCATGCAGTGAATATGACGTGATAGTGGCTATCTCAGCATGGATGAGTCATATCAGTTGTTTATTGGTGCTCTTGTGTGCGTGCGGATACGTCCCATAATGTTTTTGGATTCCATTGGTGGTAAACAATGTAATGAATCTGGTATGTGATACTGATACCCATTTGCTATAGTGCAAGAATGCCATGATAATAACATGGTGACATGTTCAGGATATGAGTAGTTTGGTGTTGATTTGTCATCCCACTAACATTTGTTCATTGATGTTGTTGTTTCCAGCTTAAAGCCAGAGTCAATAGACGTGAAAGTTGCAGATTTTGATGGAGTACTCTTTCATATATCCAATGTGAATGGAGATAAAACCAAAGTTAGGGTATGTCATCAACAGTCAGCTTATAATTTATTGTTGTTCTATATTACCATTCATGATCATAATGCTTGTAGTGTGTTTAACTTGATGCCAAGACACCTCTCCAATTTCAAAACTAAACATCATCTCTAGAACATACCTCAACAGTTGCTCATTCTATAATGTGTTTATTAATTCACTGTAAACAAGTATTCAGATCAATTCATAATAATTCTTAACAAGCTAAAGTATCTAGCTCAATTTTAGGCTGTAAGATTGTTCAGTCTAGACTTGCAGTGATAGTTACAAACTTACAAGAATCATAAAACTGCATAGCTGAAAAACACAACTTCTGTAGAATCTGTGCTGTTTCCAAGAAATTTATTAATAAACTGTTCAGCAAAAATCACATTCCTAACACTTCATAGAAAGTTTTCATTAGTTAGTAAGAAGTAGAGCTACATCAATATTAACTAATTTGTTTGCAGGTTAGTATATCACTGAAGTTCTACAAGCAGTTAGAGGAACATGGAGCTGATGAACTCCTCAAAAGAGTATATGGGCCACTCCTCACTGAGGCGGAGTCAGGTAAGAAAATAAAACTAAACACCAATACAAAACAGAAACACAAACAACAGGAAAACAGGAGGTCAGAACTTGAGGCCCAACCCCTATTACAAAGGCTCTATCATTATTACCACAATATGTTTAAACTACAGGTTTCTGCCTGCTCCATTGTGGAGTACAGGTGTGATGATAAGTTCATGTTGGTGAGGTTCAGGAGTTTATTTCAGTGAGGACACTAAATAATATCCACAACTTGAATATGTGTTTACCTACAAGGAAAAATAAAACACCTGATAAACATGCTGTATTTAAAAATTCAAAAGCATTTTATTTATTTTGGCGTCATTTATAATACTTCTTACAGGTGACCCAAAGAAAAGTATCAAATAGTTTTAACTGTTTAAAGACATGATCAAATGAATCTGTGGTTTAGCCAATGCTCAGTTTCCAACGTAGCATAAAAACTTGTTCTTCAACGGTTGCATAAAAATGAAAGCAAGTATGTGAGCCTGTTTTTATGCATTGCATAATTACCAGTGTTCATTGGAGCAGTCATTGTTCCAGTTATACATTAGCTTAATTTAACTTTACTTGTTTTCCTTGGCTTTTAAGGATAATTTATTTATGGTCACAGGCGTGCCACAAACATGAACTTCCTTATTGTGTCATGAATTTGATACATGTTCATTGGAACTAAAAAGTGTCATCACATATCAATAAACAGCTTTTTTCCTTGGCAATGTTAAAAATGAAAATTTCACTCATGTTGCCTATCTATACTATACTAATATAATAAAGCTGAAGAATTTGTTTGTGTGAATGCACTAATCTCTGGAACTACCAGTCGGATTTGGAAAATTCTCTCTGTATATGATAGCCACATTCATGAGGAAGAATATAGGCTGTACGGGAACAGGTAATTCCTACGGAATGGGAAAAAACGGGATATGCGCGTACGAAGTCGTAGGCAAAAGTTAGTCAAAATATAAGTCATTCATAATAAGATTCTGCTCTGCTTACACACCCAAATATGTTGTAATACTGTAATTTAAAATACCTATTTAGAGTCAATTTCACATTTATTTAAACCAACCAAACATACATAAATGTAATGTATTTGTATTGAGAACAATATCCTTATAAGGATACATTGGTATTCTAGAGACTAGCACAATCACTTGAACCTATTTGTGTCTAGGTCATCAAGTAATCTTAATGTGAGATATAGAGGCAGTAACTCTTCAACTACATTTGATTAACTCCTTATTTGTCATTGAAATGGAAATATCAACAACTATATGTTATTTTATTATAACAAAAATATTTCTCTTTATTTATACACATATATTGGAAACATTTTGATAAGATTAGTTGGCAAGTATGGAACACTTGATAAGATATAATATATGTTTTAATTTGGAACTTGTGGCTTATCTTATGGCTGTATTTTTCGCTTCTATTCGAATTTCGTTTTCAGCATTCTAACAGCATAGCATAGCCATTTATATCTGTCCATATTATCAAAGAGCTGACGAAACACTGAATATAAATTAATTGTTTTTAAAGGAGTTTTCTACTGGCCTATCTACAACAGTGCTTGAATATTGTAGCCGGTCAAATCAATCGTCGTTGTTTTAAGGCGGGGTCCCCTTTGTAACGACAATTTGTTAACATAAAATATTCACTGCCAATGATAAAGTAGTACTTTGAACTCTGGTATTGATTAGTCATAAAGCGACACACCTTTTGCCATAATCATCAAAGTAACTGTGTCTCTAGGGTAAATGTTTTTATGGAAATACATTGACGTGCTTACTATGTTACTACGAATTATACTACAAATGATAAGCGTGCATAATGTGCATTATAATATTGCACGGACGTGTTTTGACGGTCGTTATGGGGCGGTGGAATGCGCTTCCCCTCCCTAATCCAATCACGTAGCTAAAGAAATCAATTCAATCAAATTAGAATAAACTTATTTACACTCGGAATCCGAACGATTCTCTTGAAAGAAAATCGTGGCGACATAAAATCTAGTACATAAACGGCGAGGGGCACACAACTCGTACTCTTTCGATTCGGCTTTCAAACCGCCTTCTCAAGATGACGAATATAAAGCTGTGGCCAAACTCAGATGAAACCTGCCGATATGGGACGAAATTCGCTCGCGCCGATTGTGTTCAAACTGGCGCAAATAGTCGCGTAACTTCCTAATCATTAAAATACGACGCGAAAAGAGTCGCATCTCTGGTCAAACTTAGACGGGATTCGCCTAAGTTTGACCAGAGACTAATTCCGCCTCATATTCATCACTTTTACCATCTGACCTCTAAACAATTGCACCTACAGGCTACAACATATCCTTGCTGCTCGACTTGGAGAACATTCCCGACGACTGGGAGGACGTGGTGAAGAAGGTGGGACTCCTGAAGAGGAACTGCTTCGCGTCAGTGTTCGAGCGCTACTTCCGGCTGCAAGAAGATGGTGACGTTAGCCACAAACGCGCCGTCATCAACTACCGGCAGGATGAGACGCTGTTAGTATTCCATTTGATATGAATAGATTATTTTTATTTCTCAAATATGCTATGCGATGTAAGTTCACACTGCTGAGACGCAAGCCTCCTCTTAAAAGAGGGAGCGGCCCATCCAACACGCAAAACCATGCAGATTGGTAGATGTCAAAAAGTGTATATTCTTGCCCCCTTATTCATAAAAACTTATTAAACATTACTTAGTTAAAATACTGTTTAAGAGATGAAGAACATTTTGAATAAAAAATCCGCTTATCAGTATTTTAGATATGTAATGGTTACAACGTTTTTATGAATAGGCTGTTGGTATATATTCTATGGTAGTTGGTGTATATTTCATGGTCGTATCGCTCTGCTATTATTAGGCATCGGCGGCGGCGGCGGAAGCGTATGTAACAAATCTATGAATATTGTGACTGTCCAAACCATATTGGTTTGGACAGTTCTCAGTTATGCCTCCTGACTACTAAATGAAAGCTTTTGCATGCAGCAAACAATGCATAAACGTATCAGCAATACCTTTCCTTTATGTTTGTCGTAATATTTGAATACTATTCACAATATCTTCAAAATGGACATTATATTGTTGATTTACTAACGCCCGATTTCTACATTGAAAACAGTAAAGTGCGCGTAAATTGCTGTGATTGGTTGAATGAATGATCCGACGCGTTTGGGTTTAATTATGACGCTTCGATAAGTTTTTGACCAAAATACCAGAGGTCCAGGTGTTTTCTTTGCTAGCCTGATTCGTGTCCCACTGCGGGGCTAAGGACTCCTCATTCACTTTCCACACTTCGCTATCCTAAGCGATCTCTGGCCAAGTGTTATTCTTATTATTTTTCAACACACTTTCCGCCTCGGCTGCTATGACAAACTTTCCCCACTTACATCAAAATGTACTTTTTCTTCCTGATTTCACGAAATCATTCCTGAACAAATGATCTGCTGTTCCAGATACGTAGAAGCGCAAGAGGACCGCGTGACCGTGGTGTTCTCCACGGTGTTCCGGCACGAGGACGACATGGTCATCGGCAAGGTGTTCATGCAGGAGCTCAAGGAGGGCCGGAGAGCGTCGCACACTGCGCCACAAGTAAGTCAAACTAAAACATTACAAAACTAGATTCTGCCTGCTGCTCTGCCCGCGTGAATATCGGAAATTATTCCAAGGGAACACACCTACTTACGGAATAAAAATCTTTATGCCAAATTCCATCCAGATCCTTCCAGCTGTTCTGATGTGACTGAGTTACATTATCCATCCATCCAAACTTTCGCATTTATAATAGTAGTAAGATCCCCATGCTGGGAAACAGACTTCCTACAGTTGACATATCTTCTTAGTAATATTTTTTCAGTAAGTACTCAACGCGAAGATGTCGGGGCGACCTTGACTTACCGAACTGACTTGCCTGCATTAGCAGACAATAAAAGAGTTTTGTAAAGAGGAAGAGTGAGGCATTTTCCTTGCAGTGCAATAAGCAGTATATAAAAAAGTTTGTTATAAGTAACACTACAATATTTTGGAAAAGCTAGGTGAAGTCAGTGTTTCCGACTAAAACAAACTCAAAAGGCAAGGCCGACTTTAATTAAAATGCTCACATTAATGAGTGCCTGAAATACTCTCGACGAAAGCACCATCCATACACATTTGAGTGGAGCTCTCCTGGCTGCACTTACATTTCCCCCTTTTGTCAGCGCGGCGGCCGAGCGGCTATATGGCACGTATCCCGCGCGAGTTGGGAGAGGTCATTGACTTGACAAGTTCTAATCTGTAGCGCCGCATATATTGAGCAAAACAGGACGTATCGAAATTAAGAGTTTTGGGCTACAATAAGTATTTCAGTGTGTCCTATGTTGTTTAATCGTAGTTAAATTTGTGCCGACTCAAGTTTAAATTGCCATCGACACGCTAAGAAGTGTGTTCTAAAATCATTTCCTTCAAAAACCGGCCGATTGCGTGTCGAGCCAAGCGCAGTGTAGGGTTCCGTAGTTGCACGTTACAATTGCCGACACATAATGGTGCATTTGTTGATTCTACGAATATATATTCATTGAGTTCACGGTTTCGTAAATTTATATTTACTACCTTTTTACCTAACAACTTGTATGTAACTAATTTTCAATGGAATTTGTATTTTTTTTTCCTTCTCCAAGTACATTTTATAGGTTGGTCAACATTTACTCGTTAACTTGTAAAGCCTATTTACTTAGCTGTGATACTTTTCCTTTTAAATTCCAATTCCTTGAAAAATATTTTTGTTTATACAATATAAATTAATATGTTTACTTGTCACAGAAATATTGCAAACGCCGTAAGATTTAAAATATCGCGTGAAATTGTTAACTATTTTTTCTTAATAAGACAGATTAGATATATTGGAAACTATTGAATTTGGATGGTATTTATTGTAAACAAAACGATTTTTCATAATATATCGAGAAATTATATATTATTATTTATTTGAAATTATTATATTTATTTTATTATTATCTTTATTATACTCTATCCGTTTAGGTAGTTAACTAAAGGTAAACAATCTTGATGTGTCTTTTTACACAAATTCATATTAAACAAATAAACTACTTTTCAAACTTATGGTTCAATTGATTTAGTATTCGTTACTGTTGTATTTACTTTGGTTTTTACTTGCATTTTATTTTTAAACTGAGTTTTTAAGTAAAAAGTTACATCAAGATTGTTTACCTTTAGTTAACTACCTAAACGGATAGAGTATAGATTATAATTTCTCGGAGTTACAATCATACGGAGTCTGCAATTTTCCGGTGACATAACCCGTACCAAATTCCAACTTTCTTGTGTAAAGCGTCTCTGAGCTAAACCGAGGATAGACAGACAGAAGGATGGACATGGCGAAACTATAAGGGTTCCTTGTGACTACGGAACCCTAAAATAGTGTTGATAAAATGAGTTTCTATGTTTTAAATTGTTTGTTGTTACAATCATATTATTATGTAAACACTTGACTATGAATCTAATTAGGTATCATAATCACGTAATTTATACTCATATTCAAGCGCCTGTCTAGACGGTTGAGCCTTTTAGATATTAAAATGCACTCATTGTTTTCGTACATAATGCATAAATTGTGTATTGATTTCAGGTATTGTTTTCACACAAGGAACCACCCTTAGAACTAATGGACACGGATGCGAGAGTAGGCGATAATATCAGTTATGTTACGTTTGGTAAGCACGCCTTTTTTTTACGGCATTCTGGTTGAAAGAATAATAAAATGGTTGGCTGATAGGGGTAAGCCAAGTTCGACAAAATAGTGGTAGGTGCAATTAATTAAAACAGATAGGATAGATAATATTTTCATCCAATATTCAAAAGAGGCATAATGACAGGAGGATGATGACGATCTAAAATATCTTCTGTGGAAAATATTGCTCAAACATTGATCAATGTGGCGTACGATTGGAATTGGAAAGGCAACCTCTAGCATTGGATTGCTGTAAGCTGATAATTATGAGAGCGCATGTTTTATCTCAAGGATTAGCTTTGCCAATTATTTTGAAAATATCGTTTTACTGCTCGATTTTCACCAGAAAACGATACTCGCAATCGGTGGTCTTGTTCAGGTTGTATAAAGTGTCGGTGGCATGTTCCAGTTTTATTCCCTCGGCACACGTGCGCGGCGGCGCGGGACAACACCATCGACCTGCTGCACATGTTCCGCGACTACCTGCACTACCACATCAAGTGCTCCAAGGTGTACGTGCACTCGCGCATGCGCGCCAAGGCCGGCGACCTGCTCAAGGTGCTCAACCGAGCGCGCCCGCAGAACTCCTCGCGCCCCACCGAGCGCAAGACTATCACGTTAGTATACACAACACTATACCACATCAAGTGCTCCAAGGTGTACGTGCACTCGCGCATGCGCGCCAAGGCCGGCGACCTGCTCAAGGTGCTCAACCGAGCGCGCCCGCAGAACTCCTCGCGCCCCACCGAGCGCAAGACTATCACGTTAGTATACACAACACTATACCACATCAAGTGCTCCAAGGTGTACGTGCACTCGCGCATGCGCGCCAAGGCCGGCGACCTGCTCAAGGTGCTCAACCGAGCGCGCCCGCAGAACTCCTCGCGCCCCACCGAGCGCAAGACTATCACGTTAGTATACACAACACTATACCACATCAAGTGCTCCAAGGTGTACGTGCACTCGCGCATGCGCGCCAAGGCCGGCGACCTGCTCAAGGTGCTCAACCGAGCGCGCCCGCAGAACTCCTCGCGCCCCACCGAGCGCAAGACTATCACGTTAGTATACACAACACTATACCACATCAAGTGCTCCAAGGTGTACGTGCACTCGCGCATGCGCGCCAAGGCCGGCGACCTGCTCAAGGTGCTCAACCGAGCGCGCCCGCAGAACTCCTCGCGCCCCACCGAGCGCAAGACTATCACGTTAGTATACACAACACTATACCACATCAAGTGCTCCAAGGTGTACGTGCACTCGCGCATGCGCGCCAAGGCCGGCGACCTGCTCAAGGTGCTCAACCGAGCGCGCCCGCAGAACTCCTCGCGCCCCACCGAGCGCAAGACTATCACGTTAGTATACACAACACTATACCACATCAAGTGCTCCAAGGTGTACGTGCACTCGCGCATGCGCGCCAAGGCCGGCGACCTGCTCAAGGTGCTCAACCGAGCGCGCCCGCAGAACTCCTCGCGCCCCACCGAGCGCAAGACTATCACGTTAGTATACACAACACTATACCACATCAAGTGCTCCAAGGTGTACGTGCACTCGCGCATGCGCGCCAAGGCCGGCGACCTGCTCAAGGTGCTCAACCGAGCGCGCCCGCAGAACTCCTCGCGCCCCACCGAGCGCAAGACTATCACGTTAGTATACACAACACTATACCACATCAAGTGCTCCAAGGTGTATGTGCACTCGCGCATGTGCACCTTTATTTTTTCTATAAGCAAGCTTCATATTAGCCATTGGGGAAGACATGTTAACAATCTTCGCAGGCTTCTGGTTCATTGGCATGTAATTGAATTAGAGTGCCCTTTGTCCAGCAGCAGCTGACCTATTACCACGCCTGTATTTCCCAACGGGGTAGGCATAGGCATGTACAGAGTTGGTCTAGCGACCACTAGATAAGTGAGACAGAAGTATTTAAGTCGATAAAAATTCTACGACAGGCCCTTTTGATATGACAGTGGTATCTGCGTAAACTGCTTACCAAATAATTAATTTGACCTTGATATCTATTCTCACAGGGGAAAAACATTTGTGAGGCGAGACTGAGTGTTGCGCGGCGGCGGACGCAGACGCCGACCTCGCTCTCAGCTGCGCTGCCACACGTTACGTTCTCTGCCAGCGCCACTCGGTGACATCTGCCTCCCGGGAGTCTCCACACTCACATACCGCCCACTCTCCCAGCATTCTAACTTGTACACCTCTATCACCCGCGATATGAGATATTATTCGAGTGGACGCGTTACCCACGAAGAAACTCCGACAATGTGCGTATTTCATATATCCGAGGTTAAATGAAATGACATATAACATAATTATTTATTAAAATACATTGTTTGTGTTTCATTAAAACGTCACAAAGTACTTATTCTTAACAATCATCTTGATGCCATTTCTAATAAATATAAAATTGCCAAATAATCACAGTTATGCTCAACGTTTTGTGTACTGCCCATCGACGTTTATATTAGCAAAGGAAATGTGCACATTGTATTAATCATAAATATTTATGGTCAGCTCTTCAAGCATAGCGTTAAAGTCAATAAATAATGTTGCCGTAGTTCTTGTTGATAACGAAATTATGCTTTATTATTACGAGAGTTCTATTTATAGCGGTGGCACTGCGACATCCAAACCTGGGTTCCTAAAATGTTTAGCCCTCATTATATTTTTACGTTAGACGAAGGTAGTGTCCATCGACTCACGAGAGCGACCGCACGTAGCTTACGTAATTTTGTTGTAAGTTATGAGTATGACATTACCAATCCTCATGTAGGGTAAAGTGTATTATAAAATCTAGCCTATACTTATCGTTTCGGTTTACAAACTTGTAAAAATGTATATCACTGGAATATCGAGACAGGTATCATGCACAAAACTCGTACGAATTATATTCAATTAATAATTTTACGCCGCTCCTATGTTTAGTTAATAATGCTACGCAATATATACGAACAATAATTTTATTAAGAGTTTCACCCTTACGTTTTAGGTAGGTCCGATTCAATTATAATATAAGTGAAAGTGTATAGTATTTCTCAATAGATTCTTCCATAGTCAAAAGGAACTCGATGAACAAATCATAATGGCCTTATTTATGATGACGGTTGAGTTCAGTTTGCTCTGTTTATGGAGCCGTCGGGGCTTCGGTCCGTTAGAGTCGCTAGTTTAGAACACGATACATTATGTATCTAATGTTTAAGTGCAATTCAATTATTACACACAACATTATTTTATTCCAAATTGCATTTTTAGTTTTAGGCAGAGAATAAAAACTCTATAAAATACATTCTAGCTAAAATTTATTTCACATTTTGAGTCTATTTTGTAGTTAGTTTCGTCCCGTAGCTAAACACTTCTCATTCGACGCAAGTATGTATTGTGTTCGTGTCACATTTGCACCAACGATTAATAATAATTGCTCAAAATATTGCTAACACCAAGGAGCTAGGATATCAGAGTGAAACAATAGATCAAGGTATAGACGCCTGCACATCAAGCTACCCGAAACTGTCAAATTCTCCCAATCAACCTTGAACCTAATGAATTAGCGATAAAGTTGAAAATCTATTAAATAAATTTGTCAGATTGTTATAGCTTGGATGTGCTGGCGTCTGTACATTCGTACAATATGGAGTAGATGCGATGTCTAGTGTGTAAGTTACGATAAATAAATTATTACCTGTGTTTGGATGAGATTGTGGTAAAGTTATATGAGTCATGGACTGAAAGGTTAGGATATCTAAAGTGTGTCGAGTCAGTGGGATTACAATAAAATTTTAATATAATTCACTAAGTCAGATAAATGAAAAGTTAGTGACATTAAACCTGAATTCACTTGAAGGTTCTCAAAGTAACAAATTGAATATATGGTTAAGATGGAACGTAATACAAGTATGTAGAACGATTTAACTATTTAATGAAAATCTTAGCTAACTTGAATTTATGTAATTTTTATTTGCAAGATGTATTATTTATGTATTATAAAGTGTAAGTTAAATGTTGCTTTAAAGTTATCGCTTACATTGGAAGATTGTTTTTACTGTCAGTTTTAATGCGAGATTATGTAAACAGCGCAGAATACCGAAGTTATTTGTGAATATGTAATTATTCTTGTGATTTAAAATCCGTTTATACTGTATTTTTTATTTTCTAGATTAAAGAAAACTTACTGCATTTTAAAGTTTATTTTATTTATAGACACCATATAAGTACGCTACATTACATTAATACACACAATATTACAAAGATACAATGATTTTGCAGAGTAACAAATAAATATCAATCAAAAACATTATGAACTTAGTATAACACAGTTAAACATCCAAATTTCTGTTAGAAGTCCATTTTGTTGTCGTTACCGGAGGGTGTGGGCGATGTCGGTGACTTGGGCTGCCCTAATTTGGACAGCGTGGCCACCTTGGATGCGAACTTCACGAAGCTGAGCCCCGACGCTTGTTGCTCCGGCTTCTGACCGCTTTCAGGTTGGAATGACGCATCCAGTGAACCTGGCACAAATGCCATCATTAATAACAATGCCATGAATGGTCATACAGTTTCATGCATACAGAAATTCAATTTAATCAATAGAGTGGGGAAAGTAAGATATCGTTGAAGAAGACAAATCTTTATGGCTCGACAGATTGATAACAATCTGGCTTAAAAAAGATAAATAATATTATTATAAAATGTTGAAATCGTACGAGTTTGGTTGTCTCTGCCTATTCGAAAACAATTTATTAGAATACAAACAAGACTGCTGGCTAAGCTAATATAAGAAAAAGAAATATACTATTGATACGTTGTTTAAAAAGAGTGAAATGCAAAAAATATGCCAAAGTATTCTTTGATTCCTTATTTGAAAACAAATAAAAGTGACATGTTTTTTTTTCATTATTTCATATTTCAATAAACCACTTACTCTGTTGCGGTGACATGATGGAGCTAGGCTGAGATCCCTGCTGATTTTCTCCCTCCATATTAATATTGGTCTGCTGGTGAAGTATATCCAAGGCTGCAACACACAAGAGAGTACCTGAGTAAATTATTTGTTATCTTATCTCTAGATGCTTTTCCGTACAGATAAAATGTGATGTAGAGTTAACGGCCGGCATTTGTCACTGGCAGGTAACTGGGTGATATACAGACTACTTGGTGTTTGTTTTAAAAATTAAGAGATCAACGAATTTATTTGTTTCTTGATTGCTGACATTGCCGTTAGTTTTTTGCAGACTGCCCCGAAAGGAGAATATTTTTTTTTAAATATAGACTAAAACACTTGCATTCAATATAACTCTTGGGAACTGGACAGATGGTGTTGAATTGCAAACCTACGCTACGCAGATGATGCTACCCTTTTCGCCACTAGTGCTCATCAAATGGAGGACTTGCTTCGAGAGATGGAACGTGTCATCCTTGAGTTCGGATTTAACCTTTTGAACGCCATTGTCACGTATACATGACAAGTTAGCGCGTGCCCTGTACGCCAAACGTCACAAATATGTGACAAAATGTACGGCGAATTTATAGCTTGGCGTCGGGGACACGCCAATGCGTTTATGCTCTGGCGTTCAAAAGGTTAAAATGTCTGTTTCCTCTCTGTTGGTAGTGTTGGTACGCTCTTGCCAGAGCGGTCGTGGTCGACATGTAGTGTTCCAGGCAGTTGCGACCTTCTTCACAATTTCTCGCCTTTTTTTATTGTTAGCGGTCATCCTAGCACACTCATGGCCGCCCACTGCAGACTTGATTTAGTCGGTCCATTGCATGGGTGATCTAACGCACGGCCTGGTGCCTTCGATTCTGCCTTGCACAACGAGGCGTTCGATGGAGTCACTGTTGGTCTAGAGACGTGTCCGGAGAACTTGAAGATGCGAGTTTGAACTTGAGCTGATAGGCTCTGTTTTATGGCTAATTCTTCTAGTATGGATGCATTTGTGCGGAACTCGGTCCATGATACTCCGAGCTTCCTTTTCCAGCACCACATTTCCAGAGCATCTATCCCTAGCATATTTTATATAATATATGATGTTTTTAGGGTTCCGTAGTCAACCCTTATAGTTTCGCCATGACCGTCTGTCTGTCTGTTTGCGGTTTAGCTCAAAGACGCTTAGCACTAGGAAAGTTGGAATTTGGTATGGGTACTTACCTATATGATGAAAAAAACAACTTAAATATTTTAACGAAATCATGTTAAACATGTAGGTACCTACCATCTTTTAACGACATGGCGTCCATCTTAGCATCCTGTATAGTTTCCAGCTTCGCGCGGAACTTGGTGGTGATCTTCCGCCTCTGATAGTCTGCTTCGATCTGCTGCTTCGTTCGAGGAATGCGGAACCGGAAGCAGCAGCATACTATTACAACTAAAAAAAAAAAAAAATCTCGACTACAGAATAATTATTTATAGATAGCCTTTGCCTCCTGGAACATCATAACAAATCTATTTTATACCTCCTACCTCCTAGTAGAGGTATATAATAGATAGTATTGTTCATCAAAATCGGTTCAGTAGTTTAGGCGCTACCGCGGCACGTAGACAGCTAAAATCATAACCCTAGCTTTTGACTTTCCGTAGTAGGGTAAAAAATAAAAGCCTTATTCATAAAAAACCGGCCATGTGCGTGTAGGACCACGCACAGTGTAAGGTTCCATAGTTACCTGTCTCCTAAACCATGTCAGAAAAATAGTAAAATGTACAGACGCCAGGACATCAAGCTACAACAATCTGTCAAATTTCTTCAATTTGGTTCAAGGTTGATTGGGAAAATTTGACAGTTTCGAGTAGCTTGATGTGCTGGCGTCTGTACTTCACGATTATTAGATTACAAAGTTACAAATGCACTTGGTTTTAAGTCATTTTCTATGGAATTATTAGTAATTTTTTACTTACCGAGTTACATTTTTTAAGTTGGTCGACTATTACGTACCTACTCGTTAACTTGTAAAGCCCACTTAGCTGTGATAGTTTTCCTTTTAAATTCATTATATATGCTACTACCATGAATTTTTCACGTCTCCAAAAACAATCGTTTAGCTGGCAGAGGGGGGGAGGGGGACACTTGACTCTAACAAAAAATGGCACTTTAAAGCTTAATATTTCGCAAATGGATCCTTGGATGGAAAAATGGTATAAGAGAACCCTCAATATTTTTACGACCTATCCAACGACACCCCACACCATGGGGTAGACGATAAAAAAATCATCGGCAAAAAGTGGCGATGATTTTTTTTTGCCATCCTAAAAAAAAAACAATATTCGTTTCAAAATAATAAATTTCAACTTTGAAGCGCTTAGCGTCTCTGAGCTAAACCGCGGACGGACAGACAGACAAACAGACGGACATGGCGAAACTATAAGGATTCCTTGTTGACTACGGAACCCTAAAAACGTTATAACGATGACTTAGCTAAAATACTGATAAGCAGATTCTTTATTCAAAAACTTTGTATGGAGAATTTGAATAAGGGAGTTTCATAAGTTTTTATGAATAAGTGGGTTAGTTAATAGATAAATAAAGGTATCGATTCGGGCTAACAGTTTAGGATGAAACTCATTCTTGTACTTACCCAGAGAAGCAAGACTAGCCACACATAGAAACATAACTTGCCATAGTCTCAAGTTTCCCGCTACTTTTCTTTCAAGCCACTCTGGCTCCTCAGAATTGTTAATAATGTCCATAAGCGGATCCATTGTGTTGGTAGAAACAAACGGCTATCTCAAATAGGAACAAAATTGTAAAGAACGCGTCCGCAATGAACCGGATTGCGGTGGGAACTAATTATTGTTTCAATTCCAAGGAGTGGTTGTTTGCCACACCTAGAAATATCACCCCTCGGCACTCCCATGGTATCATAATTGGCTACTCCGCACTTTATTTGCTTTCAGGGTTTTTAAGCTAAATAATTTCTTCGAACTGGTTAGGCTTGTTACAATTTTATTACTACATACAACATGTACCTAAATAAAAAATTCGATAGGATTGCAACAACAAATTTGAAAATTCGCGCCGTTCCCTTCCTAAAACTAAATAATGTTGCTATATTTATAAAATGTGTAAATAAATAATTTAT
Organism: Mamestra configurata; assembly: GCA_002192655.3. NCBI lineage: Eukaryota > Metazoa > Arthropoda > Insecta > Lepidoptera > Noctuidae > Mamestra > Mamestra configurata. The sequence goes on along the minus strand of NDFZ01005067.1, from coordinate 52,160 downwards.
TGTTCATCTGTGAGTTTAGAGCAAAATGCTCTAAGTCCGTGAGACGTCACTGCGACAAATTATTAATGATTTTACTGAATATTACTGAAAATAAATCAATGTTTATGAATTAAACAAAACATTATAAATGTTAGTATATTTTAATTAGAAGTAATTCTTCTATTCGTTATTGTTTTGTTATAAAATTTCGATTCGTCAAAAATAATTGTACGCATTCAAATAGTCTATCCTGTAAACTTGAAGAAACAATTATAGTTTTGAAAATTTAATTAACCCAAATAATACTTTTTTATTTATACTTTTTTTTTCGGGTCAGCTTCACTCCAGTCTAATTATTTTATGAATGAAATTCATGGTGGTTCAGTAATATTTTTTAACATTGACAACATTTATTCGTTTTTCTCTTTCGTTTGAAGACTGTTTCACTTTCCCGCAGAAAATAGGGTGTCGAATCTGTCCTATAACCTCCGTTATATTTATTACTATTTAAAGATCGAAGATGAATCTTTTATGATAATTGTGGATTAATTCATGTAAAGGTTGTTCTAAGTGATGTTGTGTAAGATCGTTTGTGTTCTTGCAATCACTCTGTAGCGTTTTAAAAAATTAAACATGGCCTCGAACCGAGGAATTCAGATCGGATCCGCGTGGTTTCAACGGAAGCTGAACTTGAGGCCGCAGCACCGGGGCGTGCACCTCGTCACTGAGGAGATCCTCAAGCAGGTGCCAGAGCTCTCGCAGTTCGCTGTCGGCCTCTGCCATATCCAAAGTGAGTATCCACAGCCTTGACAGCATTCTTGTCTTGCCGCCGATGCTGCATCCTTGCCGACTGTCATATTTACTCTAAATAATTTAATCTCGCGCTATTTTATAGTGCATAGTGAAGTGATACTAACAAGTGTTGTGAAATCTTATCTATGTGAGTGTCGCGCGGTAGCCAGCTGATCAATGGATGTTGTTTCCAGTAATGCACACATCGGCGAGTCTCGCGCTCAACGAGAGCTGGGACCCTGATGTTAGAGACGATATGGAGATGATGCTCAACAAAATAGTGCCAGAGGGCCTGCCTTATCGACACTCGTGCGAGGGACCTGACGACATGGTGAGTGTTTGTTGTGCTAATCACTCATTAACATTTTGATGTATCAATCACCTATGCATAACACTGCAGCATGGTTAATTTGAACTTAGAATGTATAATGTTCATTTGTTTGTTGGGACATTTTGTATGTTGCTATGAGCCTAGATAACAAATGAAGTACTTATGTTAGTGCAGTCAGTGTGGTTGTGAGGTTTTCACCTTAACCTGCCAGCTTTTACTGCAGTGCCTACAACATATCAGATTTTACTATGTATTGCAAATTAAACACAAATTGGCAATATGTAATGTTTTAAATGCAGCTGTTAGGTCATATTTACATACTACTGCAATTGACATTAAGTAGTTAACTATTCATATTTACTGTGAAGTGATCATGTTTGCATACTGGAAAATGTTTTATGTATACTAATTAGACATCTGCTTGTGTATTAACTTGATAATCAGATCAGTGGTAAATAAGTGATGTTAAAGGCTAATTGATATGCAACAATAACCTTGTAATGTCTTATTCACTGATAGCAGAGGTTAAAACAGCATATTTTTGTTTTATTTATATCATTAGGCACATTTTATTGGGCCAAATAAATCTGGAACACATCACATATGGAGTACTGAATTAATCTAATGTTCGATGTTTCTGCCTCACAGCCTGCCCATGTGAAGGCTTGCTTCCTTGGGTCTTCGTTGACAATTCCCATCACAGACGGGAAGCTAAATCTTGGCACCTGGCAAGGGGTTTGGCTCTGCGAGCATAGGAATCACGCTGGCAGCCGAAAGGTAATGTATATCTATTCTAATATAATTTAGTTCTAATATAATCTCTGGAACCACCAGTCTGATTTGGAAAATTCTTTTTGTATATGATAGCCCCATTCATAAGGAAGGCTGTATGAGAATGGTATATACACATAGGAAGTCACAGGCAAAAGCTGGTATTTAATATACTTTTATGATATAAAGACGATTTTATGAAAAACAATTTATTTACAACTATAATAACTTATAGTGAAGCATTTTAAGGTAATCTATAATAGGGTTATCTTATGAGGTGATTCTAACGTTACAGTGTATGTTTTAGAGAAAAGTGTAGTTATACAAAACATTGCACAAGTGAATTGGGTTTAGCAGGGGTATTTTGTTACACTAATAATACTCAGTTATGGCATAATTGAGTATTATATATATGAATTCATCCTATTTTCCCATGGAGTAGGCAAGTAACTAAAGAATGGTAGGTGTTTTAACCCTTACCCACTTTTAGTGCTAGCATGCGGCTGGTGTGACCAGCCCAGTCCCATTTCCTAATCTAACTCTAAAATAATATATTTTATATGTTTTTATTGCTGCAACCAGTGACAAATAGCAGAGAATATTTTTAATTTTTTTTTAATATCTGGTACAACTCACACATGGTCATCCAATCCCAAACTAGGCAGAGCCTGTGCTATGGCAACCAGACAACTGATAAACATACTTATATATTTCTAAATACATACATATTATAGACAAATTGCACCCAGACACAGAACAAATGATCATGCTCATCACACAAAGAATTGTCCTGGGTGGGAATCGAACCCCCAACCTCCGGTTTAGCAGTCAGGGTCACTAACCACTCAACCAACAGGCCAGTCAAAAGTTTTAGTCAGTAACAGTCTGACACTCCCTTCCGCTTCAACCAGAGAGGATGGAGTCATTTGATGATGAAAAATACCCAACAGCTGGTGAAGCTGGGCTGTGGATAACGATGAAGCAAGAGGGTTCTGTATTGTACATAAATGTACTAGTTAATACTTGGTATGTTAGATGGTGAGCTCACTGCCTGTTAGTTATCAGACTGATGAGAGTCTAATGATACAACGCTGTTGGTAGAAGTATTATGTTGTAACTTGTATCTGTATTCAAGATATGTGGTAACAGTAGTGTTTGTGCGCAGGTGGTAGTGACGCTGTCGGGCTGCCCGCGCGACTCGCCGCTGTCGCCCGTGTCGGCCGCGTCGTGCTCCAGTTAGGAGCGGGGGGGGGGCGCGACCCCCCACACTCACTCTCACTCGCGCCCCTCCTCCAAAAGCACGCGGAGGTAAACCCCGCGCCGACACCTTTTATATCCCGCACCTAATATAGACATAGTTCTTACTCTTATCTTCGAAGACAATATGTACATAAGATTAATATTTTGTAACGCTTCGCGAGCCACCTCGCGCGGGACGCCCCTCGGCGGCTCGCCGGCCACAGCCGCGCGGGCTCCTATTTGTAATATAGCGTTATAGGAATTGAAGGCGCCCGGTCAGCAGCTCACAGCGCGTCCCGTGGCGAGGTGCCGCGCGATCTCTGAAACCTAATAATGTTACGTTCAGGCGGTAGCACTGGACCCGTTGAACTTGTACATACACATTATGTGCGATGGTTTTAAAGTATACATAAAGTAATTGTTGTTTTGTTATTGCAACTTGTCGATATAATGTACATAGATCACGCGTGGACGTTGTGACATTCCGCTTCGTAGGTTCGGTTCGGTCGTTGAAAAGGCTCATGTGGCACCTACTCTCACATATTGATCTCTCTCTCATTATTATTACTACGTTAGGACAAAGTATGAGATAAGGAGTAATGATTTGAATGGATCGAATATTTTCACTACTGCACTCGTTTAAATTTTTTCAATGTACACTGGGAGACACTATATTTTTTAACATGGCAGCACGTTAGAATATTTTATGGATTCGGACACTCATTTTACTACACCAATTTTGTATGTGATCGCACTGGTTAACGGTCAGTTCGTGTAAGTTTTAAGAGCTGAATGTAGGATTAATATAGATAAGTACTTTGTACGTGTACGATAGCTCCCTTCTCTCTCCGTGTTAGGTTAGACTTTATTAACGATTAGTACGTGGAACATGTCCATAGCTTTAATTGTGTCACACCCGTTGTATCAACGGGTCCTTCGCGGGATGACAATGAGCTAACATTTGGTACCACTAGTTAGTAGTTGTATATCATTACTATTAAGATCATGTAAGTGCCTCGGATTTATGGGGTGGTCATGTATAATTTGCAGACTCGATTCCAAGACTCGGTATGAGTCGTGCGGTCGTGCCAGACAGACTGAACCACAGCTGCGGCGCTCTAGCGCTCCCAAGTGTTCCGTTCCGCACCCACTGACCCCACTGACCCACTCATCTGTTGCAACGTTTACATATTTAACGTGGTTTATATTACAGATGCAATAATTTCCTTATGTACTACACAATAAGTTAAAACGATTTAATTTCGTGATGTCTATAAAGGCGTATATGTATAGTTGTATGTCTTCCTATGTAAGTTCCATCACATAAGAACAAGTTAGCGTAACGTGTCGGAATAATGTAACAATGTGAACGGTATTAGGGTATACAAACATCACCTTTATATCCGGCCACATCTATATAAATTAGATAATGTAATGAAATTATCGCGATAGGGGCTCTAAATTGAATCTAAATTTGAGCATAGTCATATTATACATAGTTATCAGGTGGAGTAATCAGTAGCGGGTGTTTTATATGATACGAGTAGTGGAAATTACACAATGAAATTCATTCACTCATTTTACAGGGTTGAGAACCCTGTCGTTTTACAGGAATTTATAATACTCATTCCATGTTCGACATTCCATCATCAGCGGAGCTAGTAGACGCGGCCAGGCGCCCGCGCGCTGCGGAGCGCGGGCGCCGCGGCGCGCTTGCGATGTTTCGTTGCGTTCGGCTTTAGATGTCCCATCGAGATCGCTTGTGTGGCACAATTTTACACTTGAAACTTAGTTAGGAGTTAATAAATTATAAATAGTAGGGTACCGTTGCGTTAAGTAAATATAAGCGGTGTTGACATGGCACGCGACACGCGCCCCGCCGTCACGCCGCGCACACCTTGTTTTGATACCGCGTTGTACAAAGTGTAGATGTCTCGCGAGCCACGGCGCCAGGCTTAGACTTACTTCACCTAGGGAGCTTGTTGTACCTTCATATTCGGGCTTTTGATAGATTCACGTTAAACTTTACGATTTTTTAAGTTTTTTTGATCATATAGACATAGGAAATGTTTTTGGAATTATCTAAACAGCTTTATAAAGCTTAATTATGCTTCAATTGGATGTATTGTTTATTAGTTATCAATATTAAACTTTTATCTACTATGCATGATCAATGTACTATTTAACAATTTACTAGTTTCGCGTGTTATATTGTTTGTTTTTACTGCTTATTATATAATTATTCATTGCTTTTTATTACTTTTTGGGTTGTTACCAGGGGTGTGTGCAAAGGGTTGGCTATTAAGTGCTTTTTAACACATAATTAAGGAAATGTAAATATTTTTTGCATTAATATAGTGTACATGTACATTTATCCATGTACATAATGACTCATAATGTAAACATGTTCAAGTGCTATTCGTATGGGTGGAACGTATGCCACTGCCATAAGATTTGCCTGTTTGTTACGTTGGGTTAATGTTCGATTTGAAGTTTTCTTTTTAAAGTCATTATAATATAAAATTAATGAAGTGCATACAATACATATTAGTAAACTGAAGAAATCCTACTTAGTAGATAAGTTTCCAAAGACGAGAAGCGACTGGTTCGCCTAGTAATGTAATAACTAACATTCCTTTTGTTTGTCGTTAAGCATTCCTGTCCCGGGGCATGTTTTGTTGTTCCGTGATATCGTAGGTTAGAGATGTCCCAAGTGAGGCTGTTCACTAACAACGAATGTGTCTAGTGTTTAACCTTTTGAAGTGGATTCCAACTCACCATCCGAGTCGTCAGCTATACAGTAACTATGTACAACCATAAACAATACGTAACCACAGTTATAGACACATAACCGAAGTTAAGACTTATGTATCAATGTTTGTTTGTTCTCTGATGTATCGTGTATTCTGTTTTCAGTGTTCGTATTATATAATGGAACAGTTCAATAAATAAGGGCACGTATTTTTATCTAATTATTTACATATTTAACAAATCAATAAGCGTCATTCATTTGTTACATTAAATATGAATTGCACACAGGAAAATGAGGTTGTATTCAGGATTAATAAAAAATAACCAAAAACGGATGACAAATAATTTGTGTGTATATTATTTAAGATCAATAATAAATACTAATTAATATCAATATTATGATTTATGATTGTACAGTTGATTGATTCACGTTTTCTTAGAGGATCCCCGTCAGTTGTATATTGTTGGTTTTATGCGTTCACTTGTACGTGACGTTGGGACCTGTCACGATAAAATTTCATTGTATCATATAACTTGTACAATATAAATATATAGATCCACAATTATAAAAGAGATTAAATATTTGCAAAAGTTAATATCGTACGAGTTTTATTTCATTTTCATACAAAACGTCCCACATCAGTCGACTTACGATTAATCTCTAAGCGGTAAGAACTATCATTAATTGTTAATTAACTACGTCTATGTTATTTGGTATCAGTATCTTATGTTTGCTCTTCGCTCGCGATCCTGTGAGGTCCGGGGCCTTCTGAAATAAATGTTAAAGCCTCATTAACGACGAATCATTGAGGAGGGGAATGATCATTAATGAATGAATAATTACGGAACTTTGAATGCGCTTGTAAATAAAATTACTCGCGCCTCATTCAATGAACAGGGTAATTACTATCGTTAACTACCTTCAATCATAGGTACAGCGGTGGTGTTCTTATTATTAGCTTTATCTAGGGTCTTCGTGAGCCCGGCCGCCATTTCTCGGAACTCTTGGGTGGCCACCGACATTTTCCCAATCACGTAGTTCAGGTTGTCTTTCAACTCTTCGATGCGTGTCGTGATGCCGGTCACCTGGGAACAAACACAATCGCGTAATGAAACCCAGTACCAGAGCTTATTGCAATAACATAAAAGCTTGTTAGCTTACCTCCTTTTTCACTTGCTCCAATGTCGTTGTACTAGCGTTGACGTAGTCCTCCGAGTGTCCCTGTGGACGAAAGTGTTCATTAGTTGGTATTTATTCCAATTAAACATGACAAGCTATGAAGTTTATTCAATTACTGGTTGTTTATGGTGGGTCCCCTATGTTGTTTCGAATGCCGCTGTTGCGACACACGCTGTTGCNATGTTGTTTCGAACGCCGCTGTTGCGACACACGCTGTTGCGAATTATTTTTCCACTGCCTCACAGGTTCGAAAGCTCATGGACTCGAATGAAGTAGTCGCGAAAGACGCTGTTTCGATAAACATTTTCACTGCCTCATACGCTCGAATGCTTGTGATTTCGATTTATTTAGTCATAAAGCGTACAGAAAAATATTTAAGCAGTAATTAAATAAAATCAACAAATTCGGTGTCAACATCATCATTTAATATTATTATTACTTAACAAAGTAACAATCAAAAATATTAGTACCTCAACTGTACATTTTTTCTACTTAAATATTTTTCTAAACGCTTTATGACTAAATAAATCGAAATCACAAGCATTCGAGCGTATGAGGCAGTGAAAATGTTTATCGAAACAGCGTCTTTCGCGACTACTTCATTCGAGTTCATGAGCTTTCGAACCTGTGAGGCAGTGGAAAAATAATTCGCAACAGCGTGTGTCGCAACAGCGGCGTTCGAAACAACATAGGGGACCCGTTTATAGTCATGTAGGGTAGGTAGCTAAAGGAATTACATTTCAGTGATTAACCAAAAAGAAAAGAGCCTTCATACAACGCGCAGTCGTTGCTTGGACTCCTTGGAGACCCATAAAATGCTAAGCTTGGTTTACATAGTAACACTAAGCACCTTGCGGTGAGTAACTACATAAACGACTGAAGCACGACGTGAAATATGTGGAAATTGGCTGACACAGCGGTATCACTTAAAAGCAGCTACTGCTTTACCATGAGGTCAGGTGACCGAAACTTCTTCAGCGACGTAAAACATGTGGACCTGGGCTGTCGCATAGCGGTATCACATTCGCGTAACCTGGATAGTCGGCTTAGCTCACCAAATTACTTTGCCATGAGGTCAGATGACCCAAACTGCTTCATCATTAAGGGCATTTTATTGCCCTTAAAAATAAGGTTGAAAATATGAATACAGGAAGTTTAACAACGGCATGATCTTTTTTCACGCTGATTGGAGAGCAGAAAAAGTGCTGCATGTGACAAAAGGACCATCGATCACTCACAGACAATTTGTTCAGAGCCTGGCTGCTCATCATGATCTGCTGGTGCATGATGCCGATCTGTCGCCACACTTGCGACATCTCCGCCTCGATCTTGGCTCCTAACGCTTTCAGTCCAGTGGTCTGGTTGGTCGTAATCTCTGTCTCCATGTGGTCCAGTCTAAAAGAGGATGAAACATTTCAATTTTCGTTGAAAGGAAATACCTAGGTTGTTTCGAATATTGTTAGCCAAAGAACAAATAGGTACCTACATTATTTTTTTCTTGAAACTATTTTGTATTGACGTCTAATTTCAATACGAATCTCCTTGGTGAAAATCATTGCCCACCTATGTATACCTAGTTCTTTAAAAAAAAATGTATTTTCAAAGATTACGTCACTCTTTTTTTGTTTACAACAATGGATGTCTCGTGGGAAACTTTTTGTGCTATGATTTTTTTGTGATTATGTCAGCGGATGATTGCAAACTACGTAAGATTACAAAATATCTTGAGAGATTGTAAACTCGATAAATTGTCAAATGAACATTTGTTCTGCAATTATACGAATCAAATTCTATTCGTTAATATCTCCGTGTATTCCGAGAAATAATTGTAGACTGACATAATCTGGCGACCAATCAGCTCTCTGGTCTACAATTTATCGTTTTGGTGTGATAGTTAAATTGGAAACTTGGCCCCTCATTGGTCTTTGTTTTCTCTGAATATACCAATGCCTTGCCTTGTTTCCAGGTTTACTATCACACGAAATCGGATAAATTGTAGACTTGTGCTCTGATTGGTCGCCATTTTATGACACTCCACTATTTTTTGGAATGACTTCGAGAGATTATAGACTATTAAATAATGATGCTTAAAAAAGTATTCCAAATGTTCAGTTGACCATTTATCAAAAGTTTACCTACAATCTCTCAAGATATTTTATATTCTTACGGAGTTTGCCATTTTCCGGTGAAAATTATAAACGAGGGACTTCAAGGAATCTCACGGAAATTTACAAACTGCATTTTTGGGAGCTGGGAGAACTGGGAGTCTGCTCCTGTTAGGGTTCTTACAGACGAACGGCACAGCGTCGATGGCAACCTTCGGCAGGTAGCGAGGGCTGCGAGCGTCGTCACCTGTCGGCGACAGGCATCAACGCATCGGCGGAAGCCACCAAGCGTCGACGGTAGCCGTCAACGCTGTGCCGTTCGTCTAAAAGAACCCTTAGTAACAGTTACTTATTGTTTTCGTGAATTTAAACGTGGTCGAGAGAACCTAAACGATGACCCCAGACCCGGCCGACCTACAACTGCAGTAAGTTATGAAAATGTCATCAGGGTAGGGTGGCTATTGCGGGAGAATAGACACATTACACATCGAGAGATTCAGGCTTAAAGTTAGGAAGCTTACTTCGCGATGGATACCTCATTCTCTCATCGAAGAGCAAAAATCCCGTCTAGAAAAGTTCGAAGGAGGAACTTCGCAAAACGTATCCTACATCCTTACAACTGACGAATCTTGGATCTACAGCTACGATTCTCTCACGAAGCAGAACTAGCCACGCAATGGGTGTTTGAAGACGACGAGTTGCCCACAAAGGTTGTTTGCGGTCGGAGGATTTTCGATGTAGTGGACCAGTAGCAGTAATTCCGCTAGAAAACCGTAGAACAGTTATTAGTGAATGGTATTGCGAAGTTTGTCTGCCTCAAGTTATCGTGGAGTTGAATAGCGAGCGACCAAGGAGCGGTGTCCGTGGCATTCTTTTTCGCCAAGAAATCGCGCCTTATCACACAGCTTCTAGAACCAACTATTTGAATACCTACTTCGGGGGTACTAATGTTACCTCATCCTCCGTACAGCCCAGATTTAGCTCCATGCGTTTTCTTTTTATTTCCTCCGGAAAAAAAATGATTTTCCGACCATTACAAGATACATTTTTTAAATGTTTCGAAAGCTGGTTCACCCAAATGCATACCTATGTCCATTGGGGTTAGAGGAGAGTATTTTGAAAAGCTTTAAATAAACTTTTTTCATATCTATTCTTACTATTTTTCATTTCGCTAACAATTTTGGAACAGCTCACGTACTTTCAGAATCTCAGAGGTGATTCAGTTAGTTCCTAAAGACGAAACAAGATACTTACTTTAAATTTACCATGTATACAGGTTTTTTTTAGAAGTGCGTGGACTGCGTGGTCATATTTAGATAATGATTTCACCCTTAAATCTGACTACGCACTTCTGAAACAACCTGTATACACAGTGTTCCTAATCGTGCCTCCAATTAACATCAGATATTTTCTCGAAAGCAATAGGCACCTGTAGGTAGCTAAGTGAACCAAAAAAAATGTAGTAAAAACCTATACAGCTATAACAGCTAATACAGTTAGGCTTTGATAGGGCTGAACTGAAGATTTCAACTAAAATTAAGTTTTCAATTTCCCCCTTTTCCATTGTAGTCTATTTATAATTCATACTCACTTGCCGCTGACAGTCTTATTCATATTCTTGTCTTGCAACTTGATAAGTTCGCCGACTTCCATCAAGATCTGGTTCACGCCATACTCGAAGCGTTTCTTAATGGCTATGACGTTGTCTGAGGTCTCCAAGATCAATTTATCGCTCTTCGATAGCAGCTGAACCTGAAGGTGTAGTTGGTTAGTACTGTACAAAATTTAAAACGAATTTATTCAAATTAGGCTGAGAGCCAGTACTTTATAACCGACTGCTAAAAAGGAGGAGGTGCTCAATTCGGTGTGTAGGTATGTTTTTTTTTGAAGGTCAGTTTTACATAGAGAAATTCCACCAACCAAAACGCCCACCCGTCACCACTTCCTAGTGTTTTGGCTGGGAAGAAATGTCGCAACAAACTCCCCAGCAAAACTAAACTAAACTTGCCTTTTTTTTTAAGGATGGGAAATCATCAAATGACTTCTTCCGCTCTGGGTGGAGCGGAAGGGCGGGTCAGGATCTTAACCTTTTGAACGCCAGAGCATAAACGCATCGGCGTGCCCCCGACGCCAAGCCACGAATGTACCGTACTTTTTGTCACGTATTTGTGACGTTTGGCGTACAGGGCACGCGCTTGCTTGTCATGTATACGTGACAATGGCGTTCAAAAGGTTAATGACTAAAACCCATCCGTGTACCTTCTAAAGCCCTTTGGGTTCCAGGGCCGCGGTGACTCTGTCGAACTAATTCCGCAACCCTGGCAGGCTCTGGCCCTAGCAGGCCCCGTCTTCTATACTGACATCTCTTTGAGGCGCGCGTGAAACACAACGCGCCATCGACCCGGGCCTGGTGGTGATCGGACAGCGAGCCACTCAACGCTCGCCGTCCGCAGGCCCGCGCCTACGGTGGCCGGGGATCGCCCTGCAACTCCCGACGCCCGGGGTGTCTTCTCCTGTAGCGGCGGTTGGGGCAAAGGCCTTGCCTTTCCCACGCGCAGCCCGCCTCCTCCTTCGCTAGCATTACTGCTTCGCAGAAGGAGGTGACCGCTTCCCAAGCCTCCTCGCTCCGGACCATGGATTCAACCAGGTCCGGACGCGAGAGGTCACCGCCGCCGATCGCCTCGACGAGGACACGGCGGTGCTCAGCCCAAGCAGGGCAGACCTCCACCGTATGCATGGTGAAGAACAGGTGTGATCTTCATTACCCAATCTTCTAATGACGAAGCACATAATATTAAAATCGCTTTGAAAGAAAAAATCCAAATTTGTAGTTCAGTAGTACAAGTCAGAACGTCCCCATTGACCGTTAACGCTCTCAAGGAAATTGCCCTGCGAACCGTGCTTGGCAGGCAGATTCGCGACTCGCGACCTCACTCGACACAGATAACTGGCACTCGACCCACACAGATCTGTGCCGCAGACACGAGACACCTAATAAAGGCCATCTCATCCAATCAATCAAGGCTTTAGACTGGTGACGTCATCGCGAGCTTTAACTCTACCCGATGCACTTGTTTCTGGAAACTCTAAGAACCTACATACATTCTAGGCTAATATTGTGCTAGCAGTGCAATATTCGAAGGATGTGTTTAGGTATATCACTGTCACCGGAAAATTGCAGAATCCGTAAGATTGTAATAAATCTTTATTAGATTATTATTTCTCAATATATTTTGCAAAAATCGTTTTGTAAACAATAAATCCCATCCAAATTTAATAGTTTTCAATATATCCATGTCTTATTAAGAAAAAATAGTTTTGTACTGTTTAGTACAATTTCACGCGATATTTTTTTTAAAATTTAATATGGGTTTGCTCTTGACTCTAGTCTAGGTCATAGATGACAGAGACAAAATCGACGATGGAGCGAGCTTACCCAGAAGAAGCCTGTTCACTCTAATTTTGAAGAGATTAGGGTTGTATGCGTTATGCGTGATATCTGTAAAATCTTACGGCGTTTGCAATTTTCCGGTGACATCACTACTAAATCAAGTGTGGTTTTGCATAACGGAATTCTCAGTAGCAATGTGGCCCTGTTTTGGGCTCGGTCAGTGGCAATTCGCTTGCCCGCTATTGACTATAATAGAAGATACAACCAATAAACTCACTGATGAAATGAGAGCAATTCTACTGTAAGTCTTTGCATATCTCTTTAGAGAATAAATAAGGTCATCACGTTATACTTATCATTTTGCAGTGCTTGAGCGTTTGGCTGCTGCGCTGCTTATCGCGGGTTCGATTCCCGTACGGAAAAAATATTTTATGGCCTACAGATAGTTGTTCCGGGTCTGGCTATTTGTGTACGTAATTGATATGTTTGTAAGCGCACCCACGATACAGAAGAAATTCCTAGTGTGTGGGGCAACGTCATTTAAAAAAAAAGATCTGTTACTTCCACAGATAATAAAAAAAGGATGGTAATAGTATTCTAAAGTGTTATTTCCTATTTACCTCAGTACGTAAAGTCTCGTAACTCCTAGTGATATCGTTGTAGGCGCGTTCAGTCATGGTGTTGCTCTGCGTGAGACTTCGCTGCACATCCTCGTTGGTGGCCACCAGGCGGTCGCCCATCTCACGGAGTTTCGACACTATCTTTGTTTCAACTGAAATTTAAGATGCACTTTAAAACTGCCCTGGGAATTCGTCTGGGCAACCATTATTTATGTTAGGACTTGGGGCAGATTCTGGGACAGCCAGAAGCTAAAGCTTCATCATACAATAATGTAAAAGCCTGATGGAAATTGGGTCACCTGATTCTTCGTTTCTCGCCCTGTCTTATAGGTACCTATGACTAGCGATGCGCGAAGGCGAGAGGTTTTATTCGATTGTTCAAACATATCGATGGTACTCGATTGTTTCGACTTGGACTCGAGTCCGACTCGGTCTGTTATTGCGACTGGCGCATGGCGCGTTCATTCGAGGGTTGTTCCTTGATGGTTTAGATAGAGTTTCGCGAGTTCTTGACTTGTGTTGTGATTGCGAATCCAAACTATGTCTTTCAACAAGAGCTATCGAAAACTAGCGGTCGATTCTATTGACTCGAAACAATCGAAAATCATCTCGATGGTTTTGTAGAACGGCGAGTCGACTGTTGACTCGATGGTTTATTTTAACGACTCCGATTCTTTTGATTGTTAAAACATCTCGGAATCGCTCATTGCTACCTATGGCTGGCAAACTTTTTACGATCCGGGATTAGCCGAGAGGCTACCCTGGTCTCCAGAAGCTCAGTTTGTATCTATAGTTTTAAAATAAGTATCTACTAACATAGAAAAGCTGGCGTCTATGTATCTATGCCTAGTTGAAATAATAAGTTGAAGCCAGAGTCCTAAGACAACTAATTGCAGAAGCAGCTATTAAGATATTACGTGAACTGCAATAAAGTTTAGAATTCTTTGGGTCAAGCGACGGATGCTCGTACCAATTTTCGTAATCGATAATCGTGGCATTCGATAATTGCGTCTCGGATATTGATTGCTATGCCACCAATTGCCACTGAGTTATGAAAAACATCATCATACACCATGATATCTACCTAGTCGCAACCACAAATTTTATGAAATTGATTAATTGGAAAATTTATAAAACTTAATTGCTACTTTGGGTACCTAGCTACACACACGCTTAGTTACGTTGGGCATAGCATGTAAGTTTGAACACTTGTACAGTCAGCAACATAGGTATCCGTTGTCAACATTTACAATTGTTTGTCACACGTTGTATTTTTGTTAAAATGAGGCTTTTAACAAAAATACAACGTGTAACAGAATGAACACAATACCTGAAAAGGGGTTATTGTACTTATAATTATGAACAACTTTTACTATAGGACCAACACTGAAATCACATAACTCGATAAAATGTACTGAATTCAAATTAAATTGTATTTAAATTTAGATTCACTCGGATAATCTCAACAGGGACACCTGTAGTAAAAATTATCTGAATCGACCAATTTAAACAAAAGTTATGCCAATAGATTGATCTTGCTAACCGTACATTTACTTGACTTCCACCATTCGAATAAAGAAGGTAAGTATACGAAGTAGGCCAGTCCATGGCCGAATGTTATTATTGTACTGTGACTACGTAAATCAAAACAAAGTAATCGATGAATGGACGTATTACCATTGCATTTTCAAGGTGCCTTGAAGAAACTTCGGTTGACGACATTGCGTTCTTTACAAAAACTTCATTAATACAGAGTCAAATAAAATTTGCTATCGGAACTACTACCTACTAGGTACTCTTTGTTAACCGAACCGTTTTTTCTACTATCTTGTAAAGGTATATATTCTGTTGCCGTATAGCTTTATATTTATTAATAGTAGATTATGCACCGAGGGTATAAAGCAGTGTCTTATGTCACTGAATCCCGACCGTTACGAAAGATGCCTTATTTAAACCCGAGCGTAGCGACTTAGCGAGGGAGTTTAGAATTTAACTTACGAGCGAAGCGAGGGCCTTTATACAAGCATCCTGAGGAGCAGGTCGCGCGTTCGAAGCTGTGTTCCCGTCCCATCAATACAAACAAAATGAACAGGTTCACTTCGTGCTCATTCCACCTACGTTTAAATGGTGAGATGTTGACAGAATAGACCGGCTGCTCTTTGATTGCATGGATTGAAAGCTCACTTCGTGTTCACTTCACATACAACATACATTTTTGACATTTTCGCGGTGATTGTAATACGAACTCACCCATTTCGTTGTTAATAAGTAAGGTTTCAGTGGCTTTGTTGACAGTCTCGATCGTGTGGTTAGTGTAGCGGAACAGGTCCGACTGCCTCGCCAGATCCTTCCAGATGCTCTCCGCGTCAGACAGCAAGCGCTGGATCTTCTTCACTTCTCCCTCTTGGCGCTCCATCACTGGGAAATTAAATGATCTAAGTATTTAAGGTATTTATTTAAATACATATAAAACGAAAAGGGAAATACTGACAGATAGACGCTTTGTGCTGCTTATTTTAAAAGAAATGGTAAATGTGGAAAGGGTATGAAGCAATAAAAATGTACATATATTCATTATATTAAAGGCAAACAATTTATGCATGATACATTATTCAAAACCAATTAAATCTCGGGTTTTCTAAGTTGAATCATGAATGTAAGTATAAAGGGTTCATATGAAGACAACTTTTTAAAACAAGGCGAGCCTTTTACCAGATAAATCATTATGTATGCATAATTAGAATTCCACATTACCGAGATCGACCGATTAACTAAAAGTTGACAATTAGTAAGTATGACCAACAGGCGCATAAAACACATTGTTGAAACCCGAGCTTTTGGTCTTAGGTACTTATCTGACTACATTGCCACTTAGATGTTTAATAAAAAAAGTCGCGGCTAGCTATGGCGGCAAGAGTAGTCACAAGGTACGTAATTAAGTAATCCAAGCAAAGAACGCTATGAAACAAGATATTACTCGTATTAACTAAGAAGTTCTAGTTACCCATGTCGTTAATCGTAAAGTCATACCATTCAAGCTAGAAGTCACAATTTTTCAGAGCAGCGGTGGGCATTAAAGTATCTGCCTATATTCTAGGCATAGATCTACTACCTTCAGTCATCTTGCTGTGCCACGCCTCATCAGCTTGCGATTCCGGCAAGGGCACGTAGTCAGTCTGCACCCTAGTGCAGTTGTACTCATTCAGCTTCAGGTCGTACTTGTTGAGCAGCTTCTCTGCTTCTGTGATGTGCTTCTTCAACGGGTTCGTGTCTGGCGCTACGCCTGAACACACTGAGCGGAGCGACTCCTGGAAAAGACGCGATGTTTGAGACTGACTTTGAAAAAAAATAACTGCGGATTTATAGGGAATAGACAGATCGTGTGTCTGGTTACCAAGAAGGAAATGCATTCTGAGATGATTGCTAATAGTATGTTCCCATATAAAGAGAATCCAGGTGTCATGTGATAAATAAATTAGGATAAGAACAAGCAGATGATGATGAGTATGAATACAGGAAGTCAAATCAATTCTGCGTTCTAGGTTTTAGGATATAGACTCACCGGACTTAAACTGCTCTTCAGAATCTTAATCTCCTTCTTGACCGCGTCTATCTTAGAGTCAGTAGCGTCCAGCCTCCTGTTCAGGGCATCGTCAGTACTCGACAGGTTGTTGTCCATGTCTGCAGGGGGTGCTATAGCTGGCGTTAGAGATACCAGAGCTTTTTGTATACTTTCTAGAGCGTCATTTATCTTGGCCTGCGAGGTCTTTTCACGTTCTTCTTTCTGTAAATAAAGTTACAAGGAAGTTCAATGTTAGCAAGAGAAGAATCAGTTTTTCTGTTATTAGGTCCTAAGGTCTTAAATATAATGTAGCAATATCTAGGTAAAACACTGAACAATGCGTGTTTTTTGAAGTAATCACGGTATCAAGAACCAACCCCTTGTTTATCTCTCAAATTCCCTTTGTGTTTGTGGTAGGGATATCCACTAAAATTCCATTAGAATGACGGTTGAGAACTGTTAGGGCGCTGGTTGTGGAGTCTGGGGAGATCCTTACACTCCACAATCAGCGCCCTAACAGTTGTAACAATGTTGTATTTGAGAATCAATAAAGTAGTCGAAACTTATACAAACCTGTAATAGTATAGTCTCCACATTCGACAGCCTCTCATCTAGCCTCGAGATCATGCCCTTCAACGGCTCCAAAGCTCTGTGCTTCTTGTCAAGGCCGTTCAGCATCTTCTTGACCTGTTCTCCGAGAGCCTTCTCTCTGAATTCGTGCCTTTCCAGTTTGTCTTCTGACATTCTGATCATGTGGACTAGGGACAGCATTGCTTCTCGGATGTCTTCGTGCCTATAAATATGTTTTTTAAATAAGTTTTTGTATTCGTTAACCTCTAGCGCAAGTACGCTTTATGTTCTTTTAGCGAATGTTGCAGAGCGTGAGTATTCCATTTGTATGTTAATTCTAAGTAAGGGGTCGTGAGTTAGATTCCAAAACAAAACGAAATGTGACTGTTCTAAACACCTCTCTGCTAAACCTTTGAGAAATACAGGCGTGATGTAACATCATAATTACGAAAGTATCTCTTTGTGTTGGTCCATCTGTCTGTTTGTTATCTCTTCACGTCCTAACGGCTGAACGGATTTGGATGAACCTCGGCATACGGGTAGACCATTTGCTGGAGTAGGACACAAACTGTTCACTCCAGGGTATAATTTTCGACTTTCAAGCGGGCGAGGCGCTGGCAGAAGCTTCTAAGTTATAAAAGCTACGCAGCTAGCTATATTTACTACAGCTATTGGTCTAGATGCTAAAACCCAAACAGTAAATATTTAATTACACAATTTACAAATCGATTTCCGATTCGAAGAACATACATTATTTATAAATAGGCTTAGCACTGTTCCGGAAGAGGGTAAATACAACGATTACAATCACCGATTTGCCTAATGGGTAAGTGCACCGCTTACAAATAGTTTCTTCCGGGGATCGATTCCCAGTTTAGGTATCTCTTAGAAAGATAAGATTACGCCTATATACATTTCTAAGATTTCAATTTTTTTCTAGACAAGGCCCACTTGTGCAAACCAGAGTTATCCTTTAACTCGAGAGTTAGTTGCTAAAGATGGCTTCACTTGGCGGGTTTGGCCAATATTTGCGTCACTTGTGCAATACAAAATATACCTTATGCATTTTGCAATAAGGCTAATTTTGTATTGTTACAGTGTCGCGAATATTTGGCCAAATACGCCAAATGAAGTGCCAGCGTAACACGAGCTTAAGTAACAAATATTTCATACATAATGGCCCCGGGTTAGAACTAAATCGGTTATTGTTTAGGATTAGGTGCTATCTTCAAAATATCCGCAAAAACTGTCAAAGATGTTCAAAATCAAAAGTCATTTATTCGACACCGAGTTGCTAGCCTTTCGGTTTTGTATCGGTTGCATATAGGGGAGTGTGCGACGGAACTGCATAGTTTAATTCCGCCAAACTCGTTTCATCATCGATGCGCCACCGGTACATGGTGTCCATGGTGTTTTGGGAACACATTTAGTGTGCGTACAGCTAAGGAGTGGAATTCCCTGCCTGAGTCTGTTTCCTGATAGCTACAACCTGGGAGTCTTTAAGTGAATAGGTTACTTCTAAGCAAGCATGCTCCATCTTCGACCACATCATCGCTTACCAACAGGTGATATAGTGGTCAAACGAGTGACTATCAGTAAAAAAAAACATGCATGGACCGACCGCGGCAAACGTTGCGATAGACCCGGATGACTGTTATTATTTAGCTACGAGCTCCTCTAATTCTAACAAGTAGAATTTCTACATAACAAACGTCAAGCCTAGTAAGTAGCTTTAGTTAGTACATATTAGGGATGATACGCAAGTGGTTATATCGGAACCGGATTCGGAAGCGGAGTTTTGGAATTTAGTTGTCAGAACCGGAATCGGAACCATTTACAACCAAATAACACACATTATTCATCAATTTAAAAAATAATACAGGTGTTGAAAATAAAAACAATCGAATTTAAAATCTTAAACAGTCATAATTTGCCTAGCCTTTTCCCAACTATATTGGGGTCAGTTTCCAGTCAAACTGGATTCAGCTGAATACCAGTATTTTACGTGGAGCGACTGCCTACCAGATCTCCACAACCCATTAACTGCTCACACGGTAGTTCTTGGCAAGACAGGAGTCAGATTTACTGGTTTGGTGACAATTCGTAACGACTGCCAAAAATCTACAAATGACGGCCGGGACCAACGCCTTAACGTGCTTCCCGAGGCACCGAGGAAACTCGGTATGTTAAGATGGTCACCCATCTACAGACCATCCTTGGCAAGTATTACTTAACCTTGACCGACCTGTGCGGCTGTTATTCTTTAGCCACGAGCTCAAATCAACAAACACACACACACACAATAACACAAAACTCACAGTGACTCCAAAAGAAGCAAATTATATTTAACTAGTTGCCGCCCGCGGCTCCGCCCGCGTGATTTTCCAAAATTATTCCAAGGGTACATACTCCCGGGATAAAAACTATCCTATGTCCTTTCCCGGGGCTCAAACAATATCTATAGCAAATTTCATGAAATCGGTCCAGCCGTTTGCGCGTGAAAAAGTAACAGACATACACACACACTCACAAACTTTCGCCTTTATAATATTAGTGTGAAGTGTGATGAACAAAAGCTTTGCAGCTTTATCTCCGTCCAATCTATTTCTCAACGGGTCATAGATTACCAGCACCACTAAAAAGCTGTTCGCTTGCTACTGAGCTTGGTGGGGACGCCGCCGCCGCTGTGCATCCGATATAACTCCCGATTAAAATTTATCGGAACCGAAATCGGAATTGAAGGTGCAAAATCAATCGGAACTATCGGAATTGAACCTCCGTAACACCCACATTGCCATTCACCAGTTACTTTTAAAACGTTAATTGCCAAGCCAAAATCTTGGACTTATGTTTATGGTCAACATTAAAAACCGTTCATTTCTTCCTCTAGCGGCCAAAACAAATACTAAAAATCAATATGATACGGCTGAGGTTCTATAGCTCGTACAAGATTTTAAGGGACTATCACGCGACGTGCGACGTCGCGTTACCGGCGACAGCGTAATAGGCCGCTTTACGCGACGAGTGTGGCAATGAACGTGTTACGGTAATAGAGAGGGAGCCCATTGCAATCAACCAGGTACTTAAATCCAGACTCCAGGATACTACTGAGAATTTCCGAATAGAAAACCTCAAAAGCACCTTGCCCTACCCGGGAATTGAACCTAGGACCTCGTGCTCATCAATGATGCTTGTGACTCTACACCAACAAGGTAGTTCAAAGGTCTAACTACCCTAATATTTCCATTCTAATTTGTTGTCTGAAGAATTTTAAATAAATTCTTTTAAAACGTACCGAGTAGACACGAGCCGAGTGCTTACTTTGGGATTTTTTAGGGTTCCGTTCCCGAAGGATAACTAACGGAACCCTATTGCTAAGCCTCTGCTGTCCGTCCGCCGCGCCTGTCTGTCAGCGCGCAGCGGGCTACAACCCTTTTCAACTTTCTGCCTGAAGGCAGAAAGTCGAAATTATCACCGAGTCTGTATCTATGTTGCCGCTACAACAACAAATACTAAAAATAAAATTATATTTAAAAATTAATGGGGGTCCCCATACAAGACAAGTGTTTTTCTGTAGTTTTCTTTATACGAAAGTACGGAACCCTTCGTGCGTGAGTCCGACTCGCACTTGACCGGTTTTTTGTACTGGCGAAATAAAATCTATCAAAGATATTTATATGCATTGTTATTTGAAGATAACACCTCTATCTGCCTATAGATACCTCTTTCTTATTTTTCTCAAGCAGAGGTGGTCGAACTGTTTGACAAAGATGATTCAAACGAAGAGGCTCTAACTCAGTGACCAAACATCTGGCTGTCAAAGAAATGGATGTGACCAGACTGGTAGCGTAGGAAGACTCCTTATTCATACCGACGTGTGAAATATAGTGTCCACTTTAAAAGTTTAAACAGTCAGGATCGAAATTCTACCGTTAAATCTGCTGTTAGAATTTGTGTCTAAGTTTTACGATCTCTAGGTAAACTCATCAACATTGTAGAAAGTTTAGGATATGACATGAATGACTAATTTAGAAAATGTCTTCAGTAGGTTAGACATCCCACACATACTACTCAGACAGGTAAAGAATAAAACTTAGATTTTGGTAATCTCGATGTCATTAAGTATGGCCGCCTTAAGAATTATTTGTTTTAGTAAATTAAATTAATCATAACTTAATTTCTTGTAAGCAGAACTTTTACACACAATGTCTACATCTCCTTTTGCAGGTATGCTGGAAGAGATTTCTTTAGAAATAAGCATCACCTTTGTACCTATGTTTCTGTTCCCTTCTTATCTATTTGTTAAATGTGTGTACGTAAATTGTTAAATAAATAATAGTTTCGTTATCTTGATTTTATAGAGCCCCTAACTCTACTACGTTTGGAAAATAGACCATGTGTCATTAAATCAGATACATTATAAGGATTGCCTACTCGTTTCGAAATCGCTTGTTCCGATTTGGATCAGCAATTAGTTAGAACTTTAGAAGTGGGCGGTGACAAATGACTGAATTCATTTATAACTCTGCGGTGCATAGATGATGTTCTTGGTTTGACTCTTACAAAAATGCGAAAATAGAACGGAGATGAAGACTTGGGTTCGATTTCCAGGTCGGACCAAGTTTTTTTGGGTTCACCATCCGAAATTTCTCAATAGCAGCAGGGTCTGGGGGCTACTCTCTAAGCCCGAAGTCCGTAGTTTCGGGCTTAGTTGCGGGCGTATTCTACTCCGTATCACCTAATCGTGTTCTCATTAATTCTTAGTTGGGGTTCGGAACTAATCGTAAGTCCGTAGGTGATACGGAGTAGAATACGCCTGCAACTAAGCCCGAAACTACGGACTTCGGGCTTAGAGAGTAGCCTTCCAGGTTTCGGGGTGTGGTCACCCCCTATTAAATGGGAGTTAATAATCAACTTTTTAAATTTTAAAATTAATAACTTCAATTAATAATTAATCTTTCAAAAATTATAAACTACTAGTGGTCCGCCCAGGCTTCGCCCGGATGTATAATTTTTTTTCAAATTTTTTTTCATAAGAACCTTCTGACAATAACAATAACAACACTAAATTAAACAGTATTAAAAACAAAAAAAAGAATTAGCTAAATTGGTCCAGCCGTCCACGCGAGATGCCGTGACCAAGGGAAATTTATTTTTTATGTATATATCTATAATCTAAAATGAATCCCTATTTCCCTTGAAAACAAAAAGCGGTTTTTGTTGTAAGTAAATAAATTTTAACTTTTGCATTTTTTTCTAGTGGATTTTTTTCTTTTTCAAAAATCATTGACATGTTATTCCGAATCGAATGGCACCACATTCATATTGTTACGAGACTGCTGAAAATAGTTTAACAAAAAAACAAATTCATTGAGTAGACTAGACAATTAGTGCTATTCAAACTTATTACATAATTATATAGATTTAAAAAAACGAATCGAGTATGGTATAGTCAACCTGACGGGTCCTGAGATTCATACGTAGTCACATCATTATACCTACCTGCGCTTAAGAAACTACAAACAACAAAGTAAACACATTTCCTCATGCATAAATTAATTAGCCACTCAAATTACAAGTCCTCTACCTATGTCACTATGTCATAGGCCGTAAAACGCATGTCGAGATCTGTCGAAGCTATTTTAAGGCAGGCTGCACTACGCCTAAAATACAACGAAATGCAGAAAACAGAACTGGCTCAGTGTACTATGAATAGCTCAAGTTCTAGTTACTAAACTGCGCGGAGAATAATGCATTCCAGCTGGCAGCTCAATACACAGCGCTGTGTCTGCAATAGTTTGTGGATCATAGAATAAGATGAAAGGCCGACCAGAGTCTAGGTAATTGTTGATGGCTCATTTAAATTCTGTCTTTACTTTTGGTTGGGTGCGGGTGCAAAATCAATCTTGAAATTCTATCTATATATATAAAAGCGAAAGGTCACTCATTCATACACGTACTGATTAAACACGAAATCTCGAAAACTACTTATACTATGAAGATGAAATTTGGCATGGAAGTAGATTATGTGCAGGAGACGTCAGCTAAGAAAGGATTTTAGGAAAATCCCTCCGTAAAGGGGCGAAATAGGGAGTTGAAGTTTATATGAAAAATCTTATTCCTTAGGTTTAGTAACATGAAACTTGGTACGAATAATGACCTAAGTTAATTATAAAGTTTGTCATCATTAGTTTTTCAGAACTATCCTCCAAAAGACGATTTAGGGGGTGCTCTTCTTTGTATGGAAAAATCTTATTCATTTTATTACTTTTTTTTAAGTTTTGGATATCGAAATCTTATTCCTTGGCTTTATAAATTTATGAGTTTTACTGACCTAAATGAATAATAAATAATGTCATAGTTCATTTTTCAAAACTACCCCCAATGGGTTGGGGATGTTAAAGTTTGTATGGAATCTTATTCCTTGGAATAATATTATAAACTTGATACTTGGCACAAATACTGATGATTAATAAATAATGTTATAATTCATTTTTTTAAATAACTGATGTCAGAAATGTACCTAGGCACCTAACCTAAAGGCTGGTCTTTAACCTTTAGGAATGTAAGTATCTATGTGACACCAAAACAAGAAGCGCAACGACAAAACGGTTTAGGTAAAGATCAATCATGGCCACTAAATAAATAAAGTTTTAATTAAGTTTCTATTCATAGGACTTCAATCAAGAGGTACGTAAATAGAATCGGTTGATGTTATAGTCTTCCTAGTGGCCCGTTTAATTAAGATTTATGGGTTTCCATGCATTATCTGACGATGCACTCCAGTTATAGATAGATAAAAATATTATTTAAAGATTTATGGCCAACCGCATTGGTTCACTTCAACCGTATACGAATTTTAATAACTCTTGTATTGCCATAACGTGTTCTTTCATTCATTTGACAATTTATGTCGTGTCGTTCGTTTATGGTTTCTGATTGGATGAGGTACCTACTTACCAAAATTAAATTAAAATGGCATAATGTAACATTAAAAGAATCTTCGATCTCTGTATTCAATCGTTTTCCATTAAGTAATTCCTTTACTAGCTTTATGAGTCCATAGACAATTTATAACCGCTAAAAGGTTAGAAATTTTTTTGTTGGAAGCGAACGGTGGAAATGTTTCATAACCGTTGACTGTTTTGCTGGCTGTCCTCACATTCTGAGTAAAATTTGTTCTAATATTAAAACAGGTTTACGCAAAATTTTCGATTATTGCCTCGTAAACAGTTTCGCTCTCGTTTATTTTACGACTTTTTCAGTTTAGCGTGACCACCTAAGTGTTAACGGCCTATAGCGTTTCATTGACCGGTGAATATAAGAAAATGTTTTGGACAGTCATACATACTATCTGAGTTTCCCAGAGATGGGTAGGTATTTGATATATATACCTACTATCTACCACAAGATTTATGAATTGAGAATTTTGAGTTAAGAACGTGTCAAACCCTACGTTAATTAATGCCATAAAATATGACCGGTTTCCAGGCTAAAGTAGAGCTTGACAAATACACAACTTTAAATTCGGAGCAGCACGCAAAAACTCTGCAGACGGGGATACCTATCTAATCAAATGACGATAAATAAACCTACTTAACTTCTAAGTTCTAACAGCACTGACAGCGGCCATTGACCTCGTAATCAGTAAAAGTTACTTTTAATTAAAAGATTCATAATTATTTTATAAGTAAGTGCTACCTACTCATTACCTACTTCAACAGATATCGATAGGCATAACGACTGCGGAGTTTCGCTGTACTTACTTGAATTTATAATAATCACGATTACTTGTATTTAGCGGCAGTCTTAGATATGAACGACTGTAGCGTTGCGTAGTTTAGTATTGTTTGTTAATTTTGAAGTGACCATTTGAATTTAAAAGGTCATGTAATGGATTTTTGTCTTGCTTTTACAACATTCCCCGACTAATTTGGCTCTGATTTTGAACAATTCATGAACACTGCAGTGCTACTACCTCCTCACATGAATACTGCATTCAATACGCTTCATTGAAGCATTGTGGTGGTTCAAATAGAAATGTAACAAAGCTTAACAAAACACAGCTACATAACTATGTACAGTCGAACAAGCTATTTGGTTCGCAGGCTCTTTCCGCTACTTACTCTGCTAAAGGTATTCTTTGTTATAATCATAGAACGTATAACTTTTAAGCTTAATAAAGCATAGTTAGACATGTACAAAGATGATGGAGTTTGGGTAAGGTGTATGGCCAGACAGAAAAAAACTATTGAGGTAACGGGAAATGAGATATACGTAATACACCTTTGGAAGAATAACATGTTGCGGCGGTCCCAGGGAATTTGGGATAAGGGCGGGAGGATGATGATGAATATGCCTAGTCACTTAAATCTTAAACTAGTGGTGCTGGTGAAGTAGATACTTTGATCTGACACTGAGTGCTCACAGAATAACAATTTTTTTTATGTAGTTCTAAATTAGACGCATGTCTACCAAATAGCTTGTCGCACTATACTTTTATACTTACGTGAATTCTCGACAGTGTGTGTGCGGGGCCCATAACAGAAGTACCACGGCGAACCACCATACTCTCTGGGGACAAGTGGCAACTTTATTAACTGGAATATTAAACTATGAGTGAAGCAAGTCGTGACTGCGTGAGCCATGATGAGCTCACTTCGTATGGAGCTTTATTCGACACATTGTTTTGATCTGACAGCTCCTTGATTTATGGTAATGGTAGATGAGGGCATCATTGTTGCATTTTAATTGCAGAATAACTTTTTGTGAATTTTGTAGGACGTATTCCTTATAGGTACGATGAAAAATAATCAAAAAGAAAGGATTTTTGAAAATTCGTCCTCCAAGGGGGTGAAATAGGGGGCGGAAGTTTGTATGAAAAATCTTTTTCCTTGGGCCAATACACTTGAAACTTGGTACACATAGGTACTGACCAAAGTAAATAATTAAGGATTTCATTATTCGTTTTCCATGACATCCCAAAAGACGATTTAGAGGGTGTTACATTTTGTATGGATGAATCCTATTCCTTGGGCCAATGTACTTAAAACTAAATAAAGGTTGGCATTATTTGTTTTTCACTACGACCCCCACAGACGATTTAACTGGTCTCAGAGTTTGTATGGATGATTCGTATTCCTTGGGTTAATGAACTTTAAAATAATAATGGTTTCATATCAACGCCCAGGTTATATCCTTGGACTTAGATATGATGTTTATCAGGACTATGGAAGAATATTTTGTAAATTCAACCCCTAAGGCGGTGAATTGGGATGGCAAAGTTTGTATACCTAGTTGGTATATTTTGATGTGCGGTCAGATTTACTTGAAAGAAGAGCTCGTGGCTAAATAATAACAGCCGCACGGGTCGATCTTCAAGGTTAAGCAATGCTTACTAGGGTCGGTCTGTCGATGGGTGACCATCTTAAAATACCGAGACTCCTCCGTGCCTCGGAAAGCACGTTAAGCTGTTGGTCCTGGCCTGGCTGCCATTTGTAGATCTTTGGCAGTCGTTACGGATTGTCCGAAGCCAGAAAATGTGTGCCGTGTTACCCAGTAAATTGGTTGTAGAGGTCTGGTAGGCAGCCGCTCCACGTAAAATACTGGTATTTTGCTGAATCCGGTTTGACTGGAAGCCGACCCCAATATGTTTGGGAAAAGGGTAGGCAAATGATGATGGTCAAATTTACTACATAAGTTAGACCTAATTTAATTATAGTTTTTAGGGTTCCGTACCTTACCTCCACCTCCACGCGTACCTTTCTCAGGAACGCGTGGAGGCATCAAGCTGAAATTCATATCAAATATTCAGGTCTACTGTCCTTAGGAGCTGTGAAAAAATCAAGTCAACGCAATAAAAAGAAACAGCAATTTAAGCCGAATATTTTGAAACTTGCAACTCCAGTCGACCTAGAATCTTGAAATTAGCAACGTTTTATAGCACACATAAAGGAAAAATTTCGAAAACCTTAAAATTTTAGTTACATCACATAATATATTTTTTTATATAATATTGTTTTTAACATTGATTGTAATGTTATGGATTTCATTAAGCAATAAAAATACCATAACTTTTTATACCTACAGGTTTGTACGGAACCCTCGGTGCGCGAGTCCGACTCGCACTTGGCTGGTTTTTTTATTAATAGTTTCTAATCAGCTCTTTGATAAACTTATTCGTACACATAATTATGCATTTTAAATTCAACCCTTTAAAAGTGAAAAGGGATGGCAAAGTAGACCTTGTCCTGGAATAGAATTAATAAAGGATACTTTTTATCCCGGGAAAACGTTCCATTCGGATAATTTTCGAATTTCATCATTTTCAATTTTCGGATAATTTTTCGGGCAAGCCTCTGGCAGAAGTTATAAGTGTTAACTAATATTGTAAAGAGGCTAAGTCGTGTGTTCGTAGGATGTATTCTCTGAAACTATTCCGATTACGAAAATTCTTTCAATGATAGAATGTTACACTATGGTTGAGATTTAATTTTTATCCCGGAAATGCACGGCTTTTGGGGGACAGAAACAGAGCCGCAAAAATAGCTAGTCTAAGATTTAAGATTTTTTTGTAGGTGCTCTAGGTGGTACATATTTCTCTATACACGGATTACTTGCTCTTTGAATATTGGTTATCCTTACCTAAGATCTTACCGATCGTCTATAAACCTAATAAGGCAAAAGTAAAGTTTCAGCCGTCCAGGAAATGACTTTAAGAGCCATAGACTATGTCTCCAAGATCAAATAAGTGCTCGTAACTAAGTGGTAAGCATTGATCTAGTTAGTACTAACATAAATCTAAAACAAGATCGTTAGGCAGCCTGAGTGCATTAGATGACATTATCGGAGCACATAAATTGCACTACTGACGGTACAAATGCACCGACCTTACATTAAGATAGACGGACCTAAGTATAAGTTAAAAGACTGGGTATCCCTTTAGGTACCTAGTACTAGTAGCACTTATAACATATAAAACTGCTCCGATTGTCTCGCGGTCGCAAGCGCGACTGCCGTGCGTGGAGTCCTGCTTTCGATTCCCAGGTCGGGCAAAAAGTGTCATTGGGCTCTTCCATTAGGAAATTCCCAGTGACAGCCCGGAGTTTGGAACTTGGTGGTGTGACACCCCCGTGCCTCGGAAAGAACGTTAAGCCGTTGGTCCTGCGCCAGATCTCTCTCCAGTAGTGTCGGGTTACCTTCCCATAGGAATATGAGAGTGATGTAAGAGGGAAGTGCACCTGTGTTTGGGCATACAATTGTGCACTATAATATGCCTCGCGCCAATGGCTAGTCTCGGTTAAGATTGGCCGCCATGGCCGAAATCGGTCAGGAGGATTATACTTATAATATAGAACATTCATTCAGAGACGTACACCAATATACTAATTGCTAGAGAAGCCTTTCTGTTTAAGTTAATTTAAATACCCGTTTTCATGGCTAAACGGTTTTTGATGATATTTTAGCTTTAGAAACTAAAAAACTCCTTCGCTGTCAGTAGATTTGGTTAAAAGGTTGCAGGATGCATCCGTAAGAAGCACTCCGGATTCAATATATTCATGAATGACCAGCTTATAAGCTTATCTCACTTATTTTGTAATCGAGCTCTTTGATGTCTCTTTTACGGGCCAGATTGTTAAAAGTTCTATCTTAATGCATGACCGTGTACCTATAATTAATTCTTTCTTTCTTCCGTCTTAATCTACGTTCGACTTCGGTTTGTTTGAGATTGATTGATGGATAACATTGATGTTGTAGAAAAAACCATTAGGTAGGTAGGTATACCTAGGTACTTTTGTAGAAATAATTATATAAGTATGGCTAGTTGCCTTGATCAACCTGTATTGATTTGAACTTGGCCATAGATCCACCACTTTTAATGAGGTCTATGCCGTGGCACAGAGCAAGCATTGATTACGATAGGTCATTTGAAGATTTCCGAACGAATGACCGCAGGTGTAACCAAGCAATCCGGTTATCCTGTCCTTATAAAAAAAGGACTGCACAAGTTTGCATATTTCAGGGTCACAGCAGTTACAAGTCTGAATACACGGCTAAATATTTCGCCCTACGTTATGACCGTGTCGCAGTGTGAAATATGATTTACCTACAAGTGAATAATTGAGCGTGAGGTCACGATTATGTGACCCTTTAGCGGTGACGTCACACTATCTCGCCTACTGCCGTGGAATCGGCGTGTTTACTTAGTTTAATACACTTTATCTCTTGTACGAGTTGCTAGCTTGCTTGAAGGTAGAGGGACACTAGTCACTCACTATTAAAGGTGAACATTTGTTACAGTTAAATATGAGTGACCCGTTCGAGACCTCGAAACTAGGTTTATTTCGAGGTTTTTCGAGCACCACGCAGTCAGCGCAGGTTTGGAAGCTGCACCTTTGTTTTACACTATTGGTACCTACCTATCTACCCATGAGCATCCCAAAAATGCAGTAAGTAGGTACAGTTCAATTTTATGTTATAAATGACTGGCCCAATGGACGATCAGGGCGTTTTATACCTAGTCGAAGGGATCAATTAAAGTTTGTTTGGCCATGTCCGCATCACTGGAAGAGTTAATTTCGTACTAAAATGGTGACACGAGAAGAATATGAACTATTCCCAGTACCTACCTACCTGACCGACGAGACGACCACGAAGGCACTTATACCACGAGATGACGAGGCACTTATACCTAAGTACATAGGTACCAACAACACTTAGGTACAAAACTATCTATGTAGGTAGGTAGGTACATGAAAGATATCCCTGTTTCAGTAGACCACTACCTACCTAAGTAGATGGGGACTTAAAAATGTGAAACTAATCCGAGATCCCAGCTGTTAAATATAGAGGTGTGAACACGGTGTAAATTTGTGGATTCACTTTCTAGCGGTTTCAAAAGGCGACGGCGAAGAGGCGATACGTTAAACTGTTACCGCACCATAAAACTGTTCAGCTAAATACTTAGTAGGTATTTATGTATGTTGGTTGGCAGCATGTCGTAAAACTTTTAACTGGTAGGTATCTTAAGGAAGAAACATCTTTTGGGGGTTGGTAGGGTGCTGGTGCTAATGTTGACAGTGTCCTAACTAAGTACCATGAACCAGAATCAAAATACCCGGACTAGGTCGTGACTGCCAGGGTTGCGGAATTTGTTCGAAAGAGTCACCCCGGCCCTGGAACGCAGAGGGCTTTAGAAGGAACACGGATGGGTTTTAGTCAGTAAGAGTCTGACACGCCCTTCTGCTCTACCCAGAGCGGAAGAAGTCATTTGATGATTTCCCATCCTAAAAAAAAAAGGTTATATTGTGAAATTTCTAACCGTTGAAATTAGCTTTTTTCTGATCTTTTACAGTGGTGCTGAAGCTAGCTCTACCATCTGCTGGATAGTATGTATGGGTTAGAGGCGCAATGCATTTCTGTAACGCACCTGCATAGGTACCAGACGCCCGTAGCAGACCTCGTCGGTAAATCTTTCATAGATCTCAAGTTGTTCAACACAAAAGCTACCGCATAGTACAAATAGGCCTCCTTTGGGAAGGAGTTCGTCCACACGATGCTAAAAATATATCTCTTGTTCTGTAAGTTAGTACCTACTTATGTGTAAGCAACTCGTGAATGAACGCATACGGCGCTAATATGTTCCGGCACTGACCTGTAGAGCCGATGAGATTTAACAGCGGGTGCAAGGACTTACTCAACACTACACTGAGGCACAGAATATATAATAGTACCTACTACGTAACTGAGGTATCTATCTTCATTAAGTAGGTACCTACTTACTTAATATTAAGTAGGCATAATATCTTATTGAGAGCAAGCAGGAAAAGGTTAAGGTTAAGTATATATAAAATAAACATGAAACTATATATGTCACCGGAAGAGGGAATTATTGTAAGTAGGTACTTATATAAAACGATTTTTTCACAATATATCGAGAAATTACAATCTAAACAACATTTATTAAAATCTTACGGAGTCTGCAATTTTCCGGTGACATATTATACAATATAAAATCAGAATTGATTTCATATATATGTTTCTTCTCCAGGAAGGCTTGCGATCTATTGATATAATTGTAGACTTCGTTTTCGGCTTACGTAGATAATAGTTTCGTTTACTCACAGCAGCATTTAATTTCATGAATTTGAGCCGTCCTCTTTCCCTGCTTGCGACATAGACAAGGGCATAATCATAACCTCAGATCGTCCTAACGTTTTGTGTGAATCTTGGGAATATGCAGCAGGGCCACCAATTCTTCTGCTCAAGTGCCCGACGTGATTAGGTACCGGTCATTGACCGTTATAGACTTAATTAAATAAAGCTTTCCTTTACTACACACCTTTACTGAAGTATTTTATTACCCACAATAAACTTTATGTACTATTTGACATTCTAATAAGTGAAGGCATTTACAATTTAAATGATTGCGCAGCTAATATAAATACTTTACTTAATGAACAATAAATATTGAACAGTTGAAGCTTAGTTAATGTTATTTAATATAATAATAATACTTAGTATAATGTGCAGTGATCTTTATCTTACATACTAAGATGCATCTCGTATAATGTAGGTGAAATACCTAAGACATGAAATTTAAAAAAAAACACATGATTGGTAATGCGTTCCTTCAAAGGGGATGTTCTAATGCGATTTTAACACCGATGCCTTGGTGTCCAATTTGTTTTTTTTTTAGATGTCGGTATGTGTATCGGCAATGAGATCGGCAAAAATCACGAACAAACTTTTCGCCCCTCGGTATTTCACCTAATCACCTTCGTGGCTTTGTTACACAAGTATGTACCTATAAGGAACCTGTGTTAATATGCTTCTAGCTGGATCCAGCTGCTTTACTGCTAGACGCAGGATTCTGGTTTCGATTCTCACGTTGCGCAAATTTTTTTGTGAGTGGTTCACCAAGACTATCTCAGTGGCATGGGCGCCGGCAGGACTATTATCCCGAACCCCGCCTCGAATACGATAGTTTTTCATTTGCCCATTCACTCATAAATAGAACTAAAGAAGACGCGTCCAAAGCTGAGCGAAGGGAGCTTGTAGTCTACATCGCCTCGGATTTATTATATACTTTTTTTAATTCTTCTTGTTTTCGTACATTCAATTTTAAATAATTGAAAGCCAGAGGGGTGCAAGTGCGCCCATACTCAGTGGCAGCCCGAAGTCTGAAATTGTGTCCGGATAATGGGCTCGCCTTTTCCAACTTGCTAATTAACAAACATACACGGAGGATACACCTCCGTTAAGTATATTTAATATTAATAAACGTGGAGTAAAGTTCCAACCAGTGGCTTTACTCAAAGTGAAATTCTTTCAGCGGTAACATTTTTACAAAGCGAGCATTCATGCAGTCAGTACGCGGAAACGAGCGCGAACATGATGCGTATGTGTTTTGTTTTACACGGATTTTAGGACACGGCGTAACATAACATACTCGCTGCGAATGTTACATTACGGCCCGTAACACCGGTCAGTACCCAGCTTTACGTGTCAGTGAATCACATGTTGGTAAGTTTAGGATGATTATTAACACACTTTGTGTTATAAATTCCTAGTGCATCAATATTTCTCTACGAAGGTGCACCTTAGTATAATTGCCATCCTCTACAAGTCACTCTGAAAGCAATATAACAACAATAACTTTCGTTCATACATCGAACGCTTTGAGACCTAGGCTATTAAATTAAGAGAAGAATGGACGGAAATGAATTCCTAAGCACGTGAGCACGTACAACCCACTAACGAGACCACTTCACTAACTCTAGGCGAAAGCTGATTTTAACTGCTTCATCTAAATAAACTATACGTAAATCAGATGTTTATTGAACACCATAAATAAATTACCTAGGTATAGGTAGGTAAATGTACTTCTGATTAAAAACTTGATTACATTTGGAATTGATAACTTTCTGCACAACTTAGCGTAAATCGTAAACAAGTAAACGCTTAATGAAGATATAGACAGTCTGATAAAATATGTCTATCTACATTCCCACGACAAAACGTAATTTAACAAGTAGGTAAGGAATAGATACCGCGAAACGACGTTAGCAAGAGATAAATCGACGCAGTCAACACATTCATCGAACACTAACTAGCTATCTACCAGCAAATACATATTGTTTAGCATTAACTTGACCCAATAAGCGTACAATATTGCTGTATCTGTCTATTAACTTAAATTAAGTGTATTAAATGAATACATTCGACATGGACTCAATATAAACCTGCTGTGGGCATAAAGATTAGGGACAACCACGAGTTTTCGATTGGAAGATCAATTAATCGAGACCTTTGATTCTATGCCCTCAACTCGTTATGAGGGCTCTAATCATTTTGGCCATAGATCTTCAATTATGTCAGTGCATTTGGGATGTCGTAAGTTCGTAACTGGCCAATAAAACAATCATTTTTCATAGTTCCAGTGCAGCTTGATAGTAAGAAGTATTGATGGGAGCCATGAGGCAATTGTGGGACGTAACCAGTGAAAGTTATTGATAGCCATCGATTGAGTTAAATAGTTTTGACATGGAGATGAATGAAACTGTGATATAAGTACCTTTTGATTGATGTGGTCGTCAAGTGGATTTAATATTATTGATTTTCTTGGTTCTTCTTCTGCGGATGTACTTTGTAGGTACCTATAGGCTAAAACCTAGCTACAGAGTTAAGTTAGGGATTGGATGGTCTGACATAATGATTTTGCGCTTTTCAATCTCAGGAATAAAATACCAGTCGTTAGAGAAACCGCCAAATGACACGATTATCTTATATAATGATGATTCACCTAGATTAGACAAATCCTCGCACAGACCTACATGATAAGAAATCTTTATCGTTGTATGTACTCGCCTACTTGTTATGCAAGAGCAAGACGAACTTACGATGTAGGTCCTTAGTAATCGCATCTCAAATATGTAAGTACATAGATGTACGTATGGCAGTTAAGTATCATAGTTAGTTAGATGTAAACACACGTTGAAGATCTGCCGGTTTGCAGTTTATTACTCATAATTGCATCGTATTTACTGGATAATCCTCAATCTTCAAACTTTTCTCCCTTCCGGTATGGGCAGTTTCATGTTGTTAGAATACTTGATTAAAACTGGTTTTATTTACCTACTTGTTGATGAGTGTGTAGGCTGGGAAATGCTCGGATGAAGAAGATAGTAAGTTTCATGATTATCATGAACTGATGAAGTGATAATATATTGTACACGTGTAATTTAGCGATCATGCAAATGATTTTGTATTTAATATGAAAGCTAATCTACAGTTTTACCCTGTATGGCGTAATAAGGAGATCAGACAATATAAACATGAGTGGACCTACGACAGTGCCTTGCGGTACGCCAAATTAACTATGCCTACGTTTTGTTGATTTCTTCACGTTTAGTGCTTCTATTTACTAGCGATGTTTTTGTAATTATTTATTGGTGTTGCTTAATAAGATACGATTAAGTATACATTTTACTTTTTTTTTAATTTCAAGCATACCAGTTTAAGATAAAATTACTCGTCAATTTAGAGATTCACACGTGAACTTTTTAACTCGTCAGTTTCACTTTAATTTTACGAGTATCGGTTAAATTAAATTTAGTTTTTGATGGAATACCCTTAGTATTCCCAAGAGTGAAGAGTTTTTTAGAAGTAGATTAAATTGTTCCTTAAAACAGGTTAAAAAAACGACACCATGATTTCTATGAATATGGGATCATTGAGTCTGAAACCCAACATACTGCATTTTCAAAGTGTTGAAAAATTAAAGGAGTCATTGACCCCGTAACCCGTGGCGTCGACCTTGCAAAAGCTTTCAAC
Source organism: Mamestra configurata (assembly GCA_002192655.3). NCBI lineage: Eukaryota > Metazoa > Arthropoda > Insecta > Lepidoptera > Noctuidae > Mamestra > Mamestra configurata. The sequence goes on along the minus strand of NDFZ01005067.1, from coordinate 17,034 downwards.
TTGTGAAGGAATGAGAAGAAAATATCCCAAAGCTTATGAGTTAATTCTTCTAGCATCTATAATTTCTAGACTAAACAGAACCAGTAGATAATCACGTATAGTTTATACAAAAGTAGGTAATCCTATTTTAGAGTAGGTAAACATGTCACAAAGCGAAAGGAGTCTAAGCTCTGAAACAGCGTGTGAGACCTTGGCCGGGATCCAGGCGACTCAGGCAAGTCATGTAGACAGACAAAGCTTTCAAAGAACTTTGTAATTAATTGGCCTGTCAGGGCCTGTCCTACCCACCAGCATAACCGTGACAGCTGACAACCCATATGTCACGGGTTTCCGGCAGTTTTGTACGATATTCGTTCGTCGTCCTCTTGGGGAAACTAGAAAAACTGTGTCATCATCATCATTTATTGCAGTCTGCAAGCAAGCAAATCTTTGTTTAGCAGACACCCACTTCGGACAGTCCAAATTTCTTTTCACTGAAGATACCCTTTCGTTTGATGCTCTACCATATGACTACAGGAGGTAGCGTTTCCAAAATAATGTTGGGCAAGGGAACTTAGACGCTACACCCCCACAAAGGTCACTAGATCATTAACATCATTATCTTGCCGTTATGCCAATTTATAATTTTCTGTTTTATGTACTCGTCATCTCAGTAGTCACTTCTAGTCAAAACATCCAAAGACACTACATATCAAATGTTGAACTCTAAACGAGTGACAGTAAACTTGTCTCCAGCGCAGGTGTAGTGAACCTTGTCTAATGTGTAACACATACCGCGGCGCATCTTTGTAACTGTAACACCTTCTATTCCTATATTTAACTAAGGTGATTAGGTGATTAGCAGTTAGTTCTAGTTGGGTTTTAGACAACGATAGCTTTGGAAAAGTACCCACGTTCGTTTGTTCTATTGCCTAAACTGTTTTATCTTTGTTATTTTTTGTAAACATTGGCTGATAATGTCGTTAGTTTTTTTACTAATGTTTAGAAGACAAGTTCAATATACCTACTTATAAGGTTAAGCACATGTCGATTTAGTTTGTATTATTTACTCAAGTCTTTATCTAAACAAAAACAGTCCTAGTCTGCCAATAAATATGACCAAGAATATTTATTGGCAGACTAGGACTCACAACAAACGGTGCCCATAAAGAAACACTTAAAGCAACAAAATCCCATATTTAGTCCAATTATCGCTGTCGCAAAACAAACTAAGTGCTCGTTAAATATGCGCGTGCGCAAAACGTGCTTGAGAAGGTGCGAAAAGCACGCGTTAATGCAACACCTTAGGGCAATAAACTTTCGTATTGATGGCTACTGGGCAATAATGTCACAAGTGTTTGGTGGAAACAATCTGACGCACACCAATCCCGAGAATATAGTTATGTTATTAATCTTAATGTTATGAACACCTATTTTGTTGTTTTCCTAGTAATTAAACATTGATAAGTGAGTATTTGCTCTAATAGTATGTGACTTAATTCCATTGACCCGAATGCCAGATTCTGATTAATTCACCAAAACAATCGGTAACACTTATTGTTATTTGTATGATCTGGATTTTGCATTTGTACCCCCGGTAATGATAATTTAAACATTCGGATTATCTATGTAAGTAGGCAACTAGTTATTAACAAATACCGAGACCGGCATTGTAGCATTAGTATCACTCTATCAGTGATTGTGTTTTTCGTCCAAGTCAAGCTCCTATTTGAACTTCCTTACGTAACGCGACTTCCTCAGAAAATTCTTGGTTTCTGTATCATTTAGGATGATATCTTAAATAATCAACAATAAATTATCCAAACAGCACGTCGCTATTGGGCATATAATTTAAAATATTTAACCTGCTGTTAAGTTAAGCGGATATATTGAATAAAACCTCGCAATGTAGGAAGTCTAAAAAAATATTCCCAAGTATGAAAGAAAGAATGTAGTTTATTAACTGATGCCTATGAAAGACTACGTTCTGTGACATTTTATTAGAGCATCTCATTAAAATGGTAATCACATACGACACGTTCGAGTAAGTGCTTATTATAATCTCATCTTGACTAAAATACAACACCAAAAAAATAAAAGAAAAAATAAACTTACCGGGCTGTATATCGCCATGTCGCCCTTTTAATTCTATATTAAACTAAGAAGCACCCTTTGTTCGTTTTAGTGTAGCACTGGACGTGCGCGGCGATGATTCTAAATTAGTTTATGGAGCGCGAGCCGGCGTCTGCGAGCGCTGTCTGCTGCGAACTGACGATGAACTTTATAGAGCTTGCGCTGGCGCCGGTGCAGACCGACACTGCCCAATGCGCCTGCTTATAATCACTTATTGATGTATTATTTCGATCAACATTCCAAGACTTGAGAGCCTGTATTTTCGGACATTATCGGTAAATCAATATTTACTGATACAGTTTGTTAATGCATTTTTTAAATGATGAACTGTTCCCAACTAAAGCCTCATTAAAGTTCTGAACAAACAGTTTTCCGTTGTTCAAGCAAATCGCTTCTGTTGATGAGACAATCATAAACACCAACGTTATAATTTAGGACATTGCTCTTTTAATTTCGGTTAAGTCAACATAAGGCAAGTGTTGGCGCCAGGCGCTAACTTTGAAGTATGCGCTTATATTTCAGTAGCCCTGTTACATGCTACACATTGATTACCGCGCAAAATAAGTTTGTTATTTCATTAATAGTAGTGAAGTCACTTCAAGCAAACTGTAACGCATCCGAGAAATTAAGAACTGATAACGATGTGGGAATACACATGATAAAAGGTCGCAAGATCAAATCAAACAAGCAAGGCCGCTTCCCCACATATATTTTATTGAACTTTTTTTGCATTTCTATGTACAATTCTCTTATGTCTACTGACGCAACCAGCCGTCCTGAACGTTTTACCACACTCTTGACAACTGAAGGGTCTTTCGTCCGTGTGGGTTCGATTATGGACTCTCAATATGTCTATAGTGTTAAATCTTTTCCCACAAGTCTCACAACCATATTTCCTCTCGTTGGCATGATAGACAAAATGTCTTCTATACTGAGCCAATATATGAAAAGTCTTTCCACAAACCTCGCAAGTCTTCCTCGGCGTGGGATCGTGGACCGCTTTATGTATAATCAAACCACTTTTGAATTTGAACTTTTTGTCGCACACGTCACACGTGTATAGTTTTTCGGTAGAGTGCGTGTCTAAGTGACTTACAAGATTTCTCGTATGTTTTCCGCACACTTCGCAAATTTTCCAGTAGTCGTATCTTAGTTTTCTGAGTTTTTTCTTCTTTCTCATAATTCTCTCTTTTTTTACTTTTGGCTTAGCATCGGTTTCTTGATTTGTTTCGACTGGCTCCACGTCTTGTTCAAAGGTGACTTCTATGTCGCCCGCATCATGGTCATCACTATTATTGTCTTCCTTAGTGATATCGACCTGTGTTTCGTTTACGTCGTGTTTATCGATAACTTCGACTTTGATCTGTCGCGGTGCACAACGAAACATTTTATCGACGTCCTGACATTTCCGTCTGAATTTGTAGGCGTTTTCTAGTTCTTGTAGACATTCCATACAAATGTGTGAAGGTAAAGTGTCCGTTTTCTCCACCTGAGACAAAATGTACAAATTAGAACGTTCCTAGTTTTTCTATCAATTATTAAAAGAAAAAGTTTCTAGTTAAAAGTATCTTACCTCAACCCCGCCTATTAGTTTCAGCTTGTAAGCCACATCAAAACCGTCGTCATCTTTTTGTTCGAATATATCCACACAAGCTGCTAGAATAGAACACGATCTGCATCTATCAGACTCTTCTTCTTCAAACTTAGGTTTCACTTGTAGTTCCAACTTTTGTTTAAGGTCATACAACTTCATATCATCTTCGAAGTCATCATCGTTTGTGACGTCGGCATAATCGTTTATCTCTGGCACGTCGTCTACTTTTTGTTTTTTAATCGCGTTCTTTTCTTGAATATCGGAGTAACGGCCCATATCCTCGAAGTAAGGCCATTGCTCGTTTAGAATGCCTTTGTTAGCGAATTTTGTTTTCCACTACAAAGAAAATAAATAAATTGTTATTGTTTGTTTAACATGATGATGTGTGTATTATACAAAAAAGCCATTTAGATTAACAAAGCACTTTACCCTAAAAGTTTTTAACAGATGAACCCAGATTTCTTGCAAATCCAACAAACTGTGGTCCAGTGGTATTCCGATACTCCTTAACATCTTTTCGACCTCGCTAAAAAAATAACTGTAATTATTATTTACTGCTAATAGTTAGAATCACACGAATAAGTGGTCTTGAGCTACATACCGCCATCCATGAAGTGGATCTTTAAATGTTTTGAATGTTTGTTCTAGGTCCGTTCGGGCCCTGATCAAGTTGAAAACCCATTCTTCTTGCCCTGAACAATGAACATTAAATTAGTCACTCACTATCGACCGCAGAACACATTTTGCTACCCAATTAACTATTTGATATTATTTTTATTACGTTATGAACTCAAAAGACCAAACATACGGGTCACGACAAAGTATTAAACAGCACGAAATTTTAAATGAAAAGAACTGAAGATTGACGAGAATCGAGAAAAACTAAGAGCGGTAGCAGTCATTCGGAATTTTGCAATCAGATTTAAATTAAAAATAACGACATCACCCAAATAATGAACCGTAATTAAAGGACCTGTTTGATGTTTTAAGTCAAGCATTTAAAAGTAAGTGTAACTGGACAAAATGGAGTGTTATTGATACTTACAATCAACGAGAGGATTTAGACTGAGATTAGATGATTCACCCAAGTACAGCTCGAATAAATTGTGATATACCCAGGTTTTATTATTTGTTGCTTTTGCTTTCTGATACTCCTAAAGAAAGGAAGAATATTTTTATATAATGGTAGTTTCCAAACTTTATTCGTGACAATCTAAGAAGTCGGATTTGACAGCAGGATACAACATTGCTTTACTAGTAAGTATGAAAAAGACATGAAATAAATCTCTTTCGCACTTAGTGGTAAATTCTTCTATCCCTCTCTACCCAGCTGTCAAATCGGACTTCTTAGATTGTCACGAATATATTATTAGTACTTGTCCAGACGCCAGCACATCAAGCTACCCGAAAATGTCAAATTTTTCCAATTAACCTTAAACCTAATGCTGTAGCAATAAAGTTAAAAATCTATTAAGGAAATTTGACAGATTTTGTAGCTTGATGTGCTGGCGTCTGTACATTTCCCGGCCGTAAAAATTGCATATCGCGTTACATGAAATGATCCATCTTATCGAGTGTCGTCTCTATACCTACCTCATAAATGTGGGTGGCAGTCACTTTTTAAAATACGATGTACCATTTTTACGCACAGGTGCTGTAGAGTTATAAAAGTGTGGAAGAGCACTTACTGAAAACGTCGCCGCCCATTTCCTTCCTAATTCCCTTGATGTTAGCGTTTTAGGAAATCCGTATTCTTCTATCATGATTTTCAACAACTCGCTATTTGAAATGAGAAGTAAATGAATTTATAACATCATATATATTAACTACTACAATTTATAGAACAACAATAAATTATTTTCTAAACATAAAATAATATAATTTATTGTTGTAACAGTTGTTATAACATAAAGGTTAGACTATGCTTAGTATTTTTTAGTTAATATCAAAATATATCTCTGAAGTGTGAAGACATTTGCGACCATAAGGGACTTGATATACAAAGCGCAAAGGGCGCGCGGTCAGGGCGCTGACAAGATAAAATGTATGACGACATCATCATCTGCCTAGCCTTTTTCCCAACTATATTGGGATCGGCTTCCAGTCAAACCGGATTCAGGCTGAATACCAGTATTTTACGTGGGGCGGCTGCCTACCAGACCCCCACAACCCTCAATGGGTTGTGGGGATCTGGTAGGTCTCACGTAAAATGTATGGCGTCAAAGGAACGAAATATACTTAGCGTCGCCGGCGCGCGGATAGACACCATACATTTTCGTCACAGCGCCTGGCGGCGCGCCCGGAGCGCTTTGTATATACCAAGTCTTTAACAGTTGCGAAACACATGGTTTATAATAACTTGACACTGCTGATGATACTCTACTTTTGACAAATACTGACCTGCTCAACTAGAGCGTATGGTTATCCCTCTTGCTAGTTAGCATTTTAAAGTGAAATGAGTTCTGTGACGTGTTCAAAGCTTTTGACAAAGTAAACCTCAATGATGTAGGTAATGTTTACGGTCTATTATATCGAGGTGTCGGACCGTCATGGGTTAGTTTTTCAAAATGTTTGCCGTTTTTAGAATCCGATGAGGTTTTGAAGCCGCGATCACGTGTCTACGCCACTACTCAATAGGTGTTGTTCAAGGATCGCTGCTCTGGCCAATCTTATTTACACGATACCGAGCATTGTGTCTGTGGCGTCAGTAAAAGGGACCTAAACCATTTTGATGATTAAGCTTTTCTTTCTTGCATGTGCATAATTATTTTATCCATTTAACTTCTTTTATATAGGACTTTGATTAATATTAACTGAAGATTAAATTAACTTTCATTCTTCGATAAATTGTTTAAAGCATTTTTTCTCTCTCTACATTAATTGAATGAAATATAGGTATTCGATCAAATTCAAATCGATAGCTATTAGTGTATGAATGAGGAGTTTTAAGAAGAGTAGGGAAGGCCAAAAAAATGATGTTGGAGTGTGTGAATGATGATATTGTTAGAAACTAGGTGACTACCGAGATGACGACTAATAGAAAATTATAGAAGAAAAGACAAAGGAAATGGTGATGATGATAGTGTAATAAAGAATATCTTACTTCCACGCCCATTTCTTTTGTCTAAACAACCAGTCATGCTGCGCCCTAATCTGAATGAACGTTTCCGTGATATCTTTAGACCCTGCAGGAAAAATAATGTTATATTACTTCAGGTATTTTGATTTATCAACTAGCGACCCGTCCCAGGTTTCACACGAGCGCTAATTAAAAACAAAAACTTTCCTCTTCTGTCGCTTTTCTATAAGTGAAAACCGGATCAACATCCGTTGCATAGTTGAGAAGTAGTAAGCTGAGAAACTGACAGAAGTTGTCTACTTCTGTCAGTTTCTCAGCTTACTCTGTTTTATACTATTTATTAGAAACTTGATTTAATTTCTGTGGGGTTTTTTACTTGTGGGTTTTACTCAAATTATATTTTTTGTATGTAAAATAAGTCAGTATTTTGATAACCTTTAACAAGCGTTTGTGACTTGTTTTTTGTTTTGATGATCAGGCTATAAAAAAAGTGGGAATAGACCAAAGACAAATTCAAACTTACAATGAAACTCATTTTCATTGTCATTCTTGTTAATATTCTTTTTTCCGTGCTTGGAGAATCTGGAAGAGCCTGTTATTCTATAGGTGCAAGGAGCCTGAGCATCTAAGGAAGCCAAATTATCAGGTTCGAACTTCTGGTTATAAGTCAGCATGGCATCATATAGTGGCCACTCGGTTTGCTCTGAGCCCTTCTTTATTTTCATGCGATGTTTTCTCTGGAACAATATACATAATGTAGAAACTGTTCGTCACATCAGAACTTTTTTATATTAAAGAAAACCTTTCGCTCGCGGCATCGCTTGCGGTCCCATTTATTACTGTACCAAAACTTATCAAAATCGGTTTGGCGATTTAGTCGTAAGAGCGTAACAAACTGACATTCGCATTAATTATATTAGTTAGGGTAATCGTTTGCTGTAATAGATTTGCCAGAATATGTGGTGGAGAAATTAGACATTTGCCGAAAAGTTTTTTAGAAATGTTTTTCAAAAGACCCGGTATTCGTTTTGTAGAAGGTATTTGGTGTTTTATCAAAACTGTGCAATTTTTGCTGTAATACAGATTCAACTTACATTAAAAGTAGTTCTGATATGGTGCCACAATCCTTTCATGTCTTGAATGCAGCAGTCTAAGGGCAGGTCCTGACACCTCATGGCTCTTTCAACTGTCCTGTAATACACATACCATGGTAAAACCACCTAAATATTGCATAGATTATATAAAGCTCATCATCCAAAAGAAATCACACACCACCATACAGAAATCTTCCTTGTTTATGACGCAATAAGGGTGCTATTCCAGGGGCATTATTATTATTTTCGACTTTATTGTCTTAATTTAGTAGATTTTTATATCTATTGATATTTAAAAAGTGTGTTAACCTTTATTTTAATTATCTAAATTACAAAATATGTCTTAGCTGGATGTAAGAGTTACCTCCACATGGTGAGAGGATCAAGCTTCATTTCCTTGGCTTCTGTCACACAGATAATTAATTTTAGGCGCCATTCGTCATTCCCTGCAGGAAAACAATTATTATAAGATGAAGTGATAATAGGTAGATATAAGAAACATGAAACAAAAAAGCACAGTTACATAAATTATAAGAACTAATTAAAGAAGAAAAACTATGTGATGAGTAAAAATTGTTTTTTACTTGGATTCTTATTAGAATTAATACTTACATGATTCATATTTGTCTAATATTTCTTTTTTGCCAAAATGTTTATCAAACACCTTGAAATGCTTCCAGCACTTATTGTTTGTTTTCTTAGCTATTTTGTACATCTGAAAGAAAATCACAAAAACCATACTTCTGCTCATTGAACTATATGAGAAATTAAAAAGTTTATTTGGACAGTACAGAATTTGGCATAATTCCAATACTAATACTATAAGTGTGAGATTCTGTTTAATTACTTACATGAATTTAGTTACATTACTTACATCATAATTGTACAACCATTTCTTTCTGACATGGTCAACGGTCATTTCATTAGGAAATCCATTTTCCAGTAGCAATTTATGAAACTCTCTGGAAAAACAATTGTGTTTTAGATATATAACTCTAAACTGAGTTCTTGTTGACTCTATATTTTTCTAATCTAATCACTTATTTGCCTAGCAGCTTTGGTATGTTACAGGAGATAATAAATAGTCCAAAAATTACTCTTCTATTGTTTACGTGGAAGAGTTATTTGACTTTTACCATGTTCTAGGAAAAGCTATGTTCAGGAGAACTAACTCCAGTCAAGCCCACATCAATAGTATTAATTTAACATTTACAGCACATTTTCGTTTTAGCAGTAAGGGTGATTTTTGTAAAGCTAGTGTTACCAGAGATGTGTGGTTGACTATACATACTAAGAAGCTGGTAGCTAATGATCAAACGTAGAACTGTAAAATTCTATGTTTTAGTATCAGTTGATTCTTGTTATTTTTCATTTAAATTACTTTGCCAGCTAGAATCCAGCTGGTATTTGGCTGTTCAGTCTTGATTACTCATACTAATAAGATAATCTACACTGACAGCAAATTCTCTTTTGATTAAACTCAGTGTTATCGATAATTCGAAACAAACTCTACCAAGATTAAGAATCACAGAACTGCAAAACAATACAAAACTTACGCCCAAGGTTGCTTTTTACTTTTAAATAGCCAGTCATTTTTAAAACGAAGTTGAAACAATCTTTTATTGAGTTCAGACGTCCCTAAAACATATGAAACACATAAATTATATTGAATCCTTGAGTAAATAATGGGAATCTCCAATATGATGTTTCGATTAGCTGAGGCTCAGCTACTCACAAACGAAAGTTTTACCCTCCATAATAAGAATTCAGATTTGTGTATTCATTTGATTTGTTAAAATAATGAGAAATTATCCAGTCATATAAAAATGAAAATAAATCAAATAGGTACTAAAAATATGACAAGTTGGCGAATTGTTTTGTTATTTTCGTTCGTAGTTTGACAATTATTTGCAGGAGGCAACATTTTCGAGCGTAAATCGACTAAAACAAGAAAACTTTCTAAAAACCGTAATAATTGTTCCGTGTGACATAAATTATGGTTTGACATAAGTTCGGTTAACTGGACAACACTAGAAGATTATTTTGGTTCTGCGATTCGTCCTACAATTTTCACGTGGTTTTACAAATTTCGGCATGTTTTACACATAATTCTTGTATTTCTGAATTAAATAGGCGACAATGCATCGAATTGCGTCTGCCAGGAATATATATCAGAGTTCCTTTCATGGAGTTTCGCTGCCTGCGAGCAATTCACTAATAAGTACGTCAAATACGGAAATAAAATGTTCGTTTTGCCGAAGAATTTTTTTAGGGCGTCTCGGTGCAGGTAATTTTATCCAAAACTATCAAGAATACTCTTATTTGGGCAGCACTTATAACATAAAATATATAACTGCAATATACTTAGGTTATTGAGTTGCATAACATTTCCAATAAGTGTATTTTTTTTCTAGAAAACTTTTATATTGCGAGACACCAGTCTACGAAAACGGCGAATCTACTCAGTTCTCTGAGAAAAAAATCTAAACATAAGAGCTATAAGAAATATGGAGAATTACTTGAAGGTAAGGTAGTGTTTGTTTACATTTGTATCAGTGACCTACACCAGTAAACAAATGATTTTATACTTATTACCTTTATATTTTTTAGTTGGCGACCAAGCTATGACTGAAACTAAGGTGTCCATAAGTAAATTACGAGCTGTGCACCTCTCAAAGTTAGCTTCTAGTCCTATCTCCCTTGGTCAGTTACATCAGCTCACTACCAAGCCTGCCAAAAACTTAAGAGTAGCTGAAGTAGACCCTGAGTTATTACAGACAGTCAGAGACAAAATATTAAAGAAAACCTCCGCAAAGAAAACCTCTAAGTCAGTCACTGGAAAGTCAAACCTGTCTGAAATCATTTTAGAAGATGATAAATGTGCTCTCATTTTTACAAGCCAGCTATCAAATTTAGAAGACAAATTCAAGACGAAACAGTACATAGATATGATAAAAGAGAGTTATTATGATTTTCAAAAAGCTACACTTTATGATCAGAAATTGCAAGATCTGAGGTATGCAATAAATGAGGGTGTGAATCAAGAGTTAAACCTGAACGAGACAAATTCTAGTAAAACTGACCCCATGTCTGACAACCTCTTTAGTCCCTTGCCTAAGGGTGCACATGCTGTGTTCAGGGAATTGTTTGTTGATAACCATCATTTAGATAGCTATGATCAAGAACTGATGAGCCATATCACTAATATGCAGTAAGTATATTTTAATTTATTTTACCAGCAACAAATCGATACTAATATAATAAAGCTGAATAAATAAATAAATAAAAAGTTTGCTTGTTTGTTTGAACGCGCTTATCTCTGGAAATACCAGTTGGATTTGGAAATTCTTTTTGTGGTGGGCACTTTCATGATGAAGGGAAATTCCTACAGGAACGGTCAAAAGCTAGTATCATACTAAAAACCAAAGTAGCTCATGTTAAAATCACTGATCAGTTGTGTCAGCTTGCAAATAAATTTAAAACTTTAAAGTAACTTTAAAAAAATATGCTACAATTAAAAGATATACTATAGCTATAAAACCAAAGAGTGTCAGATACATGCAGGTGCCGCTAGTCATTCATTAATTACTTGTTCTATTGAAATGACTTCCAATGCATTATTTTGCCAATTTATTTTCAGAACTCAAGGTCTAGCTCATCCAGCTATAGAGGACATCTATGATGACCCGACACTACACAATGAGATAGTGGATACCACGGAGGATCTAGATTTGGACCATGTGGAGCCTTCACCTGCTAATACTTTGAAAATTAAACAGGCGTAAGTTGAAAATGATTTACTTACATACTTATCTTATAAACTGTAGGTAAGCTTATCCCATCTTATTATGCAAAAACTCTTACTTTGAGGGCAATTTAAACCGTATCTTTTGGCACTTTGCAATGGTGTAGCTATACATCAGTGAAAGAAGAACTAAACATTTTGATCTCTTTATAATATTAGCTAAGATATATCAACACACATAATAATAATACAATGACATAGAATAGGTTATTCTACTCCATCTGTTAGATTTTCAAAAAATATTGTAGACATATTTTTTGCCATTTTAATAGATATAGCGCATCAAAGTTCAAAAGTCAAGTCTAAAAGTGTATTATCGCGTGACGTGACGCGAGTTTTCAACGCACTGTATCGTCTTCATTTTTTGTTAATGTGAAAAAAACAGAAAAAAAACTATCTGATGGACTTATTAGATTTTTTCAGTAAAAATACCCTATTGTAATCTGTTCACTTTCCAGGAAAAAAGCAATACGCGACAAAAACAGAGCGAAACGCGACAAGCGCCGAGCCAAGCAAGAGTTGAGCATGAAGCAAGACATCCGCGACTTGGAGCGGCGCGGCAAGCAGGAGTCCTTGCATCGCGTGCTCACGGCGCATCTGCAACTGCTTTGCTCACTTAATATGATACAAGAGGTGAGATATTTATCAAAGTAATAGTGGAAGAGATAGACAAGAAACCCAAAAGTAATTATACACTATAATAATGCTGGTTTATCAGTATCACTGTCAAAGTTCGTCACTAACTTTTTGGTCCTTGGGATCTAGCATATGCATACCCAGTCTCATGAAAATCGGTTAACTCATGTCCAAGAATAAGGGGAACGTTTGTATGAAACACCATGTGGAGTAAACACTCTTAAGGTGGGGTTGTGACTTAAGACAAAAAGCTTTTTTCCATCAATTAATATTGGTCATGTCCAAAATAAAATAATATACAAAATAAAGTCATTCTTAGAGAAAGTTTAAAATAATAGTTGGGGTTAAGATCCTTTTTGTTTTACAACAAAAGGAATAAAAAAAATTTACTTCATTAGAAACTGAACCATGTAGTTTTAGTAATAAAGTTCTTATTTGCAAAGCATGTTCCATTAAAAAAAATATTTGCTTTCAGAAAACGTAGTTATCTTTACAAAGTTCTGTTATTAGTATTGTTGTTTGTGTTCATTAGTAGAAGAGGAAGAAGAATAATGTATATATATATTTAGTATGGAGATTCTGTGTCAATTAGCATAGACATATCGTCTACGCGTGACGATGTATGTAGGTCACGTCTATTGGACTAACTAATTTACTTGTTGAAAATATCTCAGCTCAGGTATTATAGTTTAGTATGACTTTAAAATTAAATAGGAAGTAAATAACAACTTGCTGTTGTGTTATTTTAATTAAATGTAAATAAAATCTTTATCTGAAAAAATAACTGAATAAAATATAGGAACAACAAACAATACAATCAAATAATATCTCAAGTCAAAGTCAAAGTCAAAGCATTTATTTCAAATAAACCATTATCAGGTACTTTTGAATTGTCAAAGTCAGTCCGTCAAAAACATGAAGCTATTTGCACGTTCGCAAGCGTAGATCTCTATGGAGAAGAACGTGCAAGAAACTCCACGGACACTCTTTTAAATCATTTTATGTTTACAAAAATCCTGGTTACATAAACCTTGTTGCTTCTATATATGAGAACAATGTAAAGAAAGAAAAAAAACAATTTATAGTATGAAATATTAAAATGAGGCAGTGGCAACCAAGGGATGACCAGTCTCCACTGACGGCGCCCGTTCACGAACATGACGCGTGCATCAGCACCATTCAGCTCAACCATTTTGAAGGGAACTGAATGATCCGATACACGCGCCACCATCAGCGAGACATTGGAGTGAGCATGACACACCCTCAACTGCCCCTGCTATTTCATGTCAAACAAGGAAACTATCTATTAACATAATGGTCCAGGGTTCTCACATTTACAGAACTTGAAATAAAAATTGCTTCTAAATTATATAAAACTATGAATATCAATCTGAAAATACAGAAAAAGAAAAGTTTATTCCAAACATAATATAAGATTATGCGGAATAGTATTATTATTAGACATAAAAGAGGGTGAGCATCTCTTCCAAACATAAAACCTAACTAGTGGAACCACGTATCTCGTATCTCGTACGGTATCTCGAACATTTTTTGGTTAGTTAGTGTAATTCATTTTTAATAGGTTGAAATAAGTATCAAATTAAAATAACTCACTTGTATACAAAATATTTACGTAAAGAATCACTTGTAACCTACTTTTTATGCGAAATCTCTGTTATCTTATCAGGGAAGTCGGTGACCGCGACAGGCCCAAAATAAGATAAGCCGATTTGAGAATTTGATCCCGAGCATTATTTGTGCATTCTATGCATGTTTGATAACAACATCGTCTTGTATGTTCTAAAAAAATAAGTTATAATGACCTCTTTGAAAAAAACTAAAAACCGGCCAAGTGAGATACAGACTCAAAATTTCGAAATGTATTGTGTTTATATTCCGTTTTATTCATTTTTTTCAACATTATACATTTTTTAAATATATCTTAAAAAATACTAACAAAAAAAAAACATTTAAAAATATAAAAAATAGTAGCCCACCGGTATCGGGAACAAGGTCCAAGCTACCGGCGGTCAGGGCTCCAGAGAGAGGAACCTCCTAACAATGCAATCCGTGTCCAGAAGTACTGCTTTCTGAATCAAACTTGATCCAGCTGCCTAACGAGAGCCTCCTGAGGTGTTGGTCGAGGCTCGTGGCTATTTATACATTTATACGTGGTACAATGATTGCCGAGTTCACATCCCACATGTCGACAACCTCGCGAGCCAAGTCAAGATATTTGATTTGTTTATCTTTGTATTTATGTAATCATTAATATGTGTTAATTAATTATCATGGGTTACCTGAAATAAATGATAATTTATTTGTTTATTTATTAAACAAAAATATCACCTTATATGGCAACAGAAAAACACCCAGAGAAAATTTGAACCATCCACCTGTTATGGTTCATGAGATACACTTCTCGCTACTAAACTAAACTTTATTTTACATGTTTTTAATTAAAAGGGGTCTCAATTTTTTAAAAACATGTAAAATAAAGTTTGCCACTATTTTCACTAGAAAAGACAATCTCAGTCGAAATATTAGTCTTGATTAGCCAATAAAAAATACAGTCTATATTACATTAGCAAATTAGGAAAGTGCTATTACATGAATAATTGGTTGTTTCAGGCTCATCAAGTGCTACAGTATTACCGGCAGAGAGGCTCAAGAGTCGCCAATCATCCCAAAATAAATGACGTCAGAGTATATAATACTCTCTTTCATGGATATGCGCATTCTGTAAGTATTATTTTAAATACACTTTCAATGTTTCGTTCCCCTTATAGGTTTTTAAGTTTGTGTGCTTTTTGAAACTGTAGTAATGGTGTGTATCATCAGAAAGTTTTTTTAGACACAAAAGGCCTTTGAGGTTGTCTATGTCTGTGTTCTGTTTATTTGCCCCTATGGTAGGCGCCAGATAAACTTACAATAAAGTACATTGACGTAGATACCCGAACAATAAGTTATGAACCGTTTTTCATTACAATAGAACGTAAAGAATCACGATAGAAGTCGATTCAGGACAGCTTTAGGTCTTTAATTACTATTTTTGATATTTAGAAACTCAATAAATGTATGTCAATGACCGTTATTGCACATTTATATGGTATCTACCATAGAGATTACACACTGACTGACTGGAATTTATTCATTTAAACTGCATTATTATTACAATTAGAAATTCCTGATAAAAACGAGCTTGGCTAAGTATTATCATTATTTTCATAGGGAATGCTGGACAATACAAAAAAATTGCTTTCGAATATGTCTGAAGATGGCGTTGAAGCGAACCCACAGACGTTTGCCGCAGTCTTCGAGTGCATAGAGAGAAGTACTGCGGGAGATAAGATGGAACTACTTGAGTATTATAAGGAGCAGATGAAGCAAAAGGTATGTATTACATCCAAAAATATTTATTTTGGTCAGTGTAATTGCTGCCAGCTTTTTATGCCATTTCATGAACACATTTCATAAAAGATTTATGAAAAAATGAAAAAATGCTTTTATCAGAAATGTTTTACTATGTTTATTATCATTGTGTGCATCAAAAGCTGGAAATAATAGTGAACAAATAGAAAGGAGGTAAATTTTACGAAATAAGTTAGTGTTGCCATAAAAACATAAAAATCTTGCCATCTAAAAATAATAATCTTAAGAACCATCTTCATGTTTTGTCGCAAAGACTATTTATTGCGAAACCAAACATGCCATTGAATACACTCAATTCTTAATCATTTCTTTCAGAATATCACACTAAATGACTTATTAAACAAAACAAAATTCATGTACGATCAACGCAAACTGGTTCTCCAAGCGATCCATAGGATACAGCCGGACTTCCAGCCTCAATACACAACACCCGTCTTGGACTACAACTGTCCCTTACTAGACAAAATCACGCTTGACCAAGTCGAGAATAGACAAGGACTTCTGACGTCACCCGCTGAGGGACTATTGTCTATGGAAGAGATGATACAGAAAGGCAAAGAGCAGCTGAATATAGAAATTAAAGGGGAGGTTAAAATACAGAATATTGGAGTCAAAGATGAGCAGTCAGAGTCTGTGAAGTTTTGTGTGAGTATTTTTTGTGCATTTTTTTGAAGATATTTAAACCTTATTACTTATGTATTTACTTTTTTTCTGGCCGTCTGAGGCAGCAGGCAGTTTCTGATTTCTTCAGGGCCGATTATCATGTTTTAGCCACAGGCAAGGTCGCAAATCAGACATCTTTAGATGCCGTTAAGCTCTCCATATGAATAGTTCTCATGTGTGGAAATAAGACTTTAGTCTGTTGCTAAACTAAAACAAGGCCGCGTTACAATCTGCAACCAACTTGAACGCAAGTTTGATTTGCACTCACGGCATCATCGAGCGATTGATCACATTATACTTTTGTAGACCGAAATGTAAACAACTTGCGTGCGAGCTGGTTGCCGGTGGAAACGTGGCCTAACAATTTGTAATGATGCCAAGCTATCTTGCGGTGACACTGTGCTTGTGTCGTTGTGTAGCCCGGATTGTATCCAATGTTTAACTTAAGGACACGTGTCTATATAATAATGATGCCTTCTTATCTTATGTAACGCCTTCACTAGTAACAGCTGTTTTTCTTTTGTTTTATTAGAGAAAGAAGCTATCAGAGACGGAGGCAGAGTGGCGCGGCGTGATCCGCGAGTCGTTCGTGCGCAACCTCGGCACGCTCAAGTCGCAG
>NDFZ01005066.1:274650-285739 GCA_002192655.3 Mamestra configurata | reverse complement strand
AAAAAAAAAAAAAAAAAAAAAAAAAGTTAACTTTTTCAAGCATGCTTGGGTCGGCTTCCCAGTCTAAAGGGATGCAGCTGTCAAGTCATAGGTTACATGACCTGACCCAGTAACGGGGTAACACGAATCCCCTTAGCAGCTTAGTCTTCAGCTCTCCTGGCTTCTGAATATCGAAGCGACTGTCAAAGATCTTCAAATAAGAACGTCGAAGAAATGTGGTCTCTGAGGCATGGAGGGGTCTCAGTATACAAGCTGAAATTTTAATGGTTGTTTCCCCGCAGTGAAATGAGTTTTGACTTGGTAATACAATCGATTTATGAAAAATAATAAATTTAAAATCAAGAAATAGCAGAATAACAATTTTGTGATAAACAAAAAAAAATACTACGCGCGAGAGCTTATTTTATGAACATTTATGAATCGCTTTTTACTTTGTCGGTACGCCGCCGCTCTGCCAGTAGTACCTACGTCACATCTAGTGAGTTACTATTGCTTCTCACGCTTTCGAGTTTATGAATAATATTTTTAATTATTTGAAAAAAAGGACATTTTTATTTTTAAGTTTAACCTTATATTTCTTCTGCCGCGGGAAAACAACCTTTAAAATTTCAGCGTGTATAGTGTATGGTACTCTATGCAAGAACCGGTCTCTGCAAGTCATGATAGTTACTACAATATTAAAGTGCAATCACCTGTGCAACCTGGCACCAGTCCTCGCATGGAACACATGCAGACAGTCTCTGGAAGACTTGTCGACTCCTGGAGCTACGATGTGGTGCTCGTCAGCTGAGACCACGGCCGCCTTGTATCCTGTGCCTCGGAGCTCGTATTCAGCTACATAGATCCTTTCGCCCTCTGAAATAATTTAAGGGTTCTTTTTGAATACAGGCACTTATGGATGTTTTGAAGAGGCTGAGAGGTTATTGGACTTATAAAGATTTTGGAAAGTTTGTAGCAATATTTTATGAGTTAATTGAGTACAGTAGAAAAAATTATACCGATCAGAAGTTCCGGAATGCGACAAAGCTATTTGGTATGCAGGCAGCTAACTTGTAACTACTTTTAATCAATGTTGTGAGTGTGCTGAGTAGACAATTATTGTACACTACACTCAAAAGTATGTCATAATCTTAAAAAATTAAGATGCACACATTAGAAACAAATATTGGCAGGGCAGCGGAAAAAATAATTGTTGCCTGTACACCAAATAGCTTTGTTGACTGTACACGTGTTTTAGTTTGTAGTTTTATTTTTATGTTATTTTCGGTGTACAATTAAGTATATAATAAATAAATAATTTAAAAGGAAAAATGTCGGTAAGAATGTTGGTTTTGAATTCATAGTACTTTATACTACACTAGGTAGGTACATCTTATAATCAGAGAAATAAACACGTCAATAAACTAGATTTGGGCCTGTAAAATATTTATTATGCAGGAAGAAATATTATTGTCTTCCTGATTTTGTCTCATGTTTCTTGGGTTCGGAGCAATACTTTTTGTTTTTCTATTATTTTTGTCAGGTCATTCTCCATACCAAATACATGAATAAATTAACATATTGTGTGTGTCCTACATACCTGGAATGGTCCTCGCAATGATATTAGCTACTCCAACATTGTCTACGTTTTCTGAAGCTGCTTGCATGGAAATAGTGATGAATTTGGTGCCATCTTCTAGTAGGAGCACTTGCTTGATGCCTTTCTGTTCTTCTTTGAATATAGCCTGTAAAGTAAGGATATTTTGCATTAGGAACTTTTAACTTTTGGCACTATGTTCTACAGAGCAAATCAGGTATTTTAGAAGGTGAATGAACTATGCTGGATAATGCTTATGAAAACGGTGCCATACCGTTACCATAAGCATTGAGCATTTTTGATCTCCTTGACCCCTTGACTCCCTGAACAAAACGTCCTGACGTCACAAATCCTGCATCGCGCTATCAACGTACTCCGCGCAATTTGATTTTTTTTACTCAACTGCCGATATAGCAGTTGCCCACCTG
This sequence comes from Mamestra configurata, assembly GCA_002192655.3. NCBI lineage: Eukaryota > Metazoa > Arthropoda > Insecta > Lepidoptera > Noctuidae > Mamestra > Mamestra configurata. The sequence goes on along the minus strand of NDFZ01005066.1, from coordinate 283,735 downwards.
GCACAACACCCGTCTGGTCGAAGGACCCTCCCTTCTCAATGGAGGTTGCGGGTCTTCATACCCGCATAACAGAATAACTATCTTTAGGCCCTCTATTCACTTTCATCATAACAGTTATGACCTCTCCAAGGCATTTGATTGCGTAAATCACGAAACCTTGCTCCTAAAACTAAAACATTACGGACTAGGTGATCTTGCACTTAGTTTAGTGAAGTCGTACTTAAATGACAGACAGCAGCAAGTTAAAATAAACGGTGTTAATTCAAGGGGTTTAAAAGTCAAAATGGGTGTACCACAAGGCTCAATATTGGATCTTTTCCTCTTTTTAGTGTACATTAATGATTTACTCCATCTTTTAAAAAATCAACCAGAAATGGTGTTATTTGCTGACGATATGTCCTTAATATTTAAGATAGATAGACGTTCTACATGTCTTGACGACGTAAATAATGCGCTACAGCAGGTCCAAAATTGGTTCACTACGAATAATTGAGTATTAAATGGAAAAAAAACTAAGTGCATCAGATTTGCTTTACCGAATGTCAAAAGTAATACTTGCGACATAGTATTGAACAAAGAGAAACTTGAATTCGTCGAAGACACGGTTTTACTAGGGATCACGCTTGACTCAAGGCTACAATGGGGTCCTCATTTAACATCTCTTGCAGGACGGCTAAGTTCAGCAGCATATGCTGTCAGAAAAATCCGTCAATTTACTGATATAGATACCGCGAGGCTGGTTTATTTTAGTTACTTTCATAGTATAATGTCTAATGGTATCTTATTATGGGGACGAGCTGCAGACATCGAGTCTATATTTATTCTGCACTAAAGAGCCATCAGAGCCATATACCATCTTAGTCGGTGCGATTCCCCAAGGGAACTGTTTAAGGATACTAACATCATGACGGTGTTGTCAATACATATACGAAAACATTATGTATGTTCGGAAAAATCTTCATCTTTTTAGTAAGTATTTAGTAAGATCTAATTTATTCCTATTTCTAGTATTCAACCCCGATTCAGATTGGCTAAAGTACACACTTCTTTTATGAGAAAAGATTTAAAACATGCATAAAACGCACTCTATGTAGACAGGCATATTATAAACTGGAAGATTATATCCTTGATAAAAATGCTTGGCTAAATGCCGGTCCTCCTCTACAGCCTCAGCCGCTTGGTTCCACTAGTTAGGTTTTATATTTGGAAGAGATGCTCACCCTCTTTTATGTCTAATAATAATACTATTCCGCATAATCTTATATTTTGTTTGGAATAAACTTTTCTTTTTCGGTCTATTCAGATTGATATTCATAGTTTTATATAATGTAGAAGCAATTTTTATTTCAAGTTCTGTAAGTGTGAGGACCATGGACCATTATGTTAATAGATAGTTTCCTTGTTTGACATGAAATAGCAGGGGCAGTTGAGGGTGTGTCATGCTCACTCCAATGTCTCGCTGATGGTGGCGCGTGTATCGGATCATTCAGTTCCCTTCAAAATGGTTGAGCTGAATGGTGCTGATGCACGCGTCATGTTCGTGAACGGGCGCCGTCAGTGGAGACTGGTCATCCCTTAGTTGCCACTGCCTCATTTTAATATTTGTAACTATAAATTGTTTTTTCTTTCTTTACATTGTTCTCATATATAGAAGCAACAAGGTTTATATAACCAGATTTTTGTAAACATAAAATGATTTAAAAGAGTGTCCGAGGAGTTTCTTGCACGTTCTTCTCCATAGAGATCTAGGCTTTCGAACGTGCAAATAGCTTCATGTTTTTGACGGACTGACTTTGACAATTCAAAAGTACCTGATAATGGTTTATTTGCAATAAATGCTTTGACTTTGACTTTGAGTAAGTAGGAAAAATATAGGTATATTCTGAGACCCAAAGTACATAATAATTAGAGGAAGCAGAACCAGAAGTAGTTGATGAAATCATTTACCTGTTTCTCCGGCGTATCCCAAATCACCACGTTCCCTGACTCAGCAGTCACCACATTATCGCCAGTTGGAGTGATGACGGCGTGGGTGACGATGGCTCCTAGGGGTGCTTCGGCGAGCTGGGCCAGGAGCTTCCCTGTGCTGGTGTCCCACAGACCCCAGCAGCTGCGGGTCACTGTTACTGCCAGGCACTTGTCCCGGGCTAGACTGAAATATGAACACAAACATTTTAATTAGTAAATCGTAAAGGTCAGAAAGAGGGACTCACCAGAGAATGGGCATCAGTATTCTCTGTACATTGCAACAGCTACACTGCGATCGAAAAAACCGCCTGCCAAGCATGGCTTTTATGGCAAACCCGCCCTTTGGGGGAGGCCTATGTCCAGCAGTGGACGTCTTTCAGCTGGTATGATGATGATGAAAAGTCAGAGGTGAATTTAATATAATGCTAAGTGGCATTTTCTATCAGTCAACCTTTAAAAAATAGTTCAGTTCATAATGGTTATTTAAAATTGATGGGACAGGCTGAATGCGGAAAGCAGAGTAATATGTGAAGAGTAGAAGAATAGATATCTATCGTCTTAAAAAAACGATTCTTCAGAAAGTCTTATTATAATTTTTTGATATTATGAAAACGTTGTCCCACACTAGGAATTTCTCCTGTATCGTGGGTGCGGTTACAAATATTCAATCTCACATACACAAACGGCCAGACCCGGAACAACTATCTGTAGGCCATACAAATATTTGTTCCGTGCGGGGATAGAACCCGCGACACACAGCGCAGCAGCCAATCGTTCAACTACTGCGCCAACCGTGTCGTCAATTAGGTTGTTGCTGTATTCCATGCTGTAAATAGCAAAACATAGAGGCTCTTATATTACAGTATTTTAATCAAATTCGATACTGCTCCAGACAGCAGGAAAAATATTTACTTCGTTTTCAATTTACCTGATACAATCAATAGGCAGCTCCTGCCGATCAATCTTATGGACTTGCTCGAAAATATTGTCGATGTTCCATATCTTCACTGTCCTGTCAATGGAGGAGGTGATGACATTGTTCCAAGCCCCCACGGTTAGGGGTTCCAGTTGGACTATCCTGCCGAAGTGGGCGTCTAAGATCTTGATCAGTTTTGTAGTCTCAAGACTCCAGACGTAGAGGTTCTTTCTGGGAATAGATGGAAGAGATTTTGTGATAGAGAATAATAACACAAATTTGAACAAGCCTTGAAGATGGGAAACCAGAATCTGATGACAAAATAGTAAAGTCTAGACGCAGTATGAGCCCTATACTCCTGACAAAACATACATACGATAAAGCCAATTTATTACTTACGTTGCTCACGTTTTCGTCCGCTTTTTGAAAATCAAATTTAGCCTATTTTATTCAGAGATAATAAAGCTTTCTACTGGTGAATTTTTTTTCTAAATCGGTGTAGTAGTTTTAGATCCATTCATTCAAACTCAAACTATGGTTTAATTGAAATAAATGTTTAAAGTCCATTTCACGAAAGAAGTCCCGCAGACGCAGCGCTGTGTTCGCGCGACATAATGTTGCCACGGTTAAATATGGGGAAATCAGGGGAAATAATTTATAGTTCATTTATTTTCATTTTATTAACTAGGTACCTACTCGAATAGTTACTTACACTGTCAGAAGAGTGAATAGAAACAGAATCAGATTCTTTTTCACTATCACTAGCCGTGGATATAATAAATCGATCCATTGCTTCATCCATAAGACCAGCATTTTTTAAATATTCTTCCTCCAAATGCTGTACATGTTTACATTGAACTGCCCAATCTTCCGCTGTAACAGTCTCAAAAGCCTCTTCTGTTAGGCGTACAATTTCTTTTGGATCTTGGCCCACGTTTTTATCCGCTACCCGTCTCTTAACAAGGCTCCACATTTTTTCGATCGGATTGAGATCGCAGTGGTAAGGCGGCAATCTTACCACTGCGATCGAGTGAAGGAACACGGATGGGTTTTTCATTTGATGATTACCCATCCTTAAAAAAAAAAAAAAAAACGGCGGCAATCTTAGCAATTCATGATTGTGAGATTTTAATAATGCCTCCACGGCATATGTAGGTGGACCTTTGTTTTGTTTAATTAATTCAAATAATACAGCTTTTGTCCAAGTATCTTCAAAATATACTCCCTTTTCTCGCAGCCATTCCTGCATGTCACGTTTAATACTTGACATTGTAGGTGCTTTATCTATTTGAGTGCAGTGATACGGAGCGTTGTCCATTACCACAAGTGACCTTTCAGGTAGGTTAGGAATGACTTTTTCACTCATCCATTTCAAAAAATTAGTTGAGTTCATGTCATCGTGGTAATCTGAGGATTTGGATTGGGATTTGAACATTAACAATGCACCATTAACAAAACCATTTTCAGTTCCCGCATGAGCAATTATCCAACGACTCCCTGATGACTCTGACACGAACATCCCAGGCTCCTCCTCACTTTGCCAGCAACTTTTGGCATGATAAGTGTTGTGTATATAGGTCTCGTCTAAATATACTACAGGTTTTTTCTCCACATTGCGATTTCTTCGGATTCTCTCCAAATATCTTGAACGCCATGCAGTAATATCATAACGTTCCATTAGTAATTTACGTTTCGATTGGCATCGCTTACACTTGAAACCGATGCTATGCAATATACGGTGCAATGTTGTGATGCTTCCTTGATAATGTATGTCTTCTCTCAAAGCTGCACGTAATTTAATCAATGTAGGTAATTCCTTCTTCACAACATAAAAACTGTGAATTTTTTGCCGTATAGCGCACAAATCAAATCCATCCAAGTCGAACTTTTTAGGATGCAGGCGACTCTTCCCTGGGGTGACGATAACTTTAGAAGTACTTGCCGCTGTTGCGCCTTCTTTTGTAACTCTCGTTACAGTTTTCTCTGAAACACCTGCAATAAAATGAACAATAAAAAAAAAATTCAAACAAAGATTATTTTCGTATTTAATTACATTATTGTTGAATATAACTTTACAAATTTTTGTTGTGTTGTGTTAATTCCTTTTCAAATTTTCCTTAATAAAAATCGTGCATTAAAAAAACAAAAAACTTAATTCCAATCTGTAAATCAATCGGGAAAACATCTGTATATAATGGCAGCCCCAAAATTTACCTGTCATGGCGGCGACTCTTTTGCGAACATTGCTTATTGGTATTAAAACACCGCGATACTTGTGTTCCGCTGCACAGAACTTCTTCACCTTTAATATCATTTCTCGACCTGCACTTTTTAAACTTTTGGCATCGTAAATAAACCTTATAACGCATTAATCCAATAATAAACTCACAAAATATCTACCACAACAAACGCACCTTGATAACATCGACAAACGACAACATAGCCGATCTCCCCATCTGTCAAATTTAGTTCTACAATATTGTCCGCGGGACTTCTTTCGTGAAATGGACTTTACAGGCTGTTTTGAATTGTCAAGGTTGGTCTGTCCAAAGAGATGAAGCTATTTGCACGTTACAAAGCGTAGATCTCTATGGAGAAGATCGCGCAAGAAACTCCACGGAGTGTCCGTGGAGTTTTTAAATCAATGTTTTTTACAATGGTATGGTTACATCATTCGTGTGAAAATTAAAAAAACATAGATATATGTGAGAACGATGTAGAAAGACTTGCACGATGAAGCGTCCAAAGTAAAAACAAAGGGTTGCTCTCCGGGAGTGCCGGCAGAAGTGAAAACTTGAACATTAACGTTGTGCATTTTTGATATTTTGGAATGGTTAAGGAATAATTTCGCACGAATTGCTTTAATTATCAGTATAAAAGTACTATCATTGATGTGGTAAAATACAATATTCATTTATCGCGCTATCGTACACAAACATGACAACTTATATTACATTAAAAATTTAACACTTCAGAACTTTCCTTCCGTCTTACGAATTTTCGATCAGGTCACGTGTCCTGACGCGAGTTTAACATTTTTTACCCATCCCAAAAATTGCACAACGCCGCTTAAGAAGTTTTCACTTCAAAAACAACAATTCGAAGAACAAATAATAAAAATAAACCGTGGCAGCTGAGAGATGACCAGTCCTAGCTGACGGCACTCGCTCAGCAATATGACGCCTGCGCTAGCACCATTCGGCATTACAAACAAACATACGAAACATCAAATCTTTTCTCTTCATAATATTATATTCCATAATATTAGTGTAGACTATTGAAGTATTGAGCCATCCACCAGTAGGTAAGGCAATTAGACCATTAGATTTATGTCACTGTCTATCTCATATCCATCGCTTTTTAGGACTAATTAACTATGGACCTAAACCTCTTTCTTGGCATAATAGCTGTCCATCATTAGTTAAATTATTTCAGTCATGCTTAATTTTCATGGGCATAAGATTGAAGTTAGTATTAAGTACCTACATACCTGACCCCAGCAACAGCATAAGTATTGTTATTGCTGATCATGAAGGAGTTGGAGAGCGTCATCTTCGTGGAGATGTTCCGGATGGTGTGAGGAAGCTTCAGGACGATGCCGTGGAGACGGTGGTCTATCTCTGGCTCTTCTGGCTTTTCCTCCTAAAAGGTGTGATATAAAACGAGGGCGGATTGAAAAGTATTCGGCCTGAGCAAGAAAATAAACACGTATAAAATTAATTATATTTTTAATTTTCTACGTAATTGCTACCGAGCTTAAAACTCTTCTGCCATTTCGTCCGCAAAGCGATCAGACCGTTGCAAAAAAAAAATGGTTGCCTGTAAAGTGGGTTAACGGACGATAGTTTAACGTGGCAACGTCATAACAAAACATTGATGAAATGATCGTAACGTTACGATGAGCGTAACGTTACAATGAGCGTAACGTTACAATTAGTCATCCTTTTCCGTGCGTGCGATCGCATCGATTTATTAGACGTTGTCACGTCAAAAGTCAAAAATATTCTATCTTCGACTCAAAATTTTTAGACACTGATCTGGCTATATTTGCGGTAGTCGCGTCGGATTCCTTGACAAATAAATTTGTAAAATCACAACTAATTATCGCACAGTTTCATTTTTTGCACAGTTAACTCGTTTGAACTGAACTAAATAATGTAAGTAGTTTTGTTTTAAATAATTGACTGAATATGTATCAGGCCGAATACTTTCAATCCCCCTAGTATGAACTGTTAAAGCCGCGTATCCACTAGGCAACATTTGACGCGCAACACGTGATGCTCAACCTGTTCGGTAACGTTGCACAACAGCGCCAGCTGGCGCACAATATGAAAACGATACTACATCAAGGGTTGCTCGTTGCCGTTAAACATGATGAGCAACATGTTGTGCATCATGTCGTGCGTCAAATGTTGCCAAGTGGAAACCCGGCTTAATGGTCACAAAAATATGGTATGTAGGGACGGGTCAAACTTCTTGGTTAGATTTTGCTTATTCCTGTAACATTCGCCCCTGTCTTTTATCTCGACCTTTTTCTTTAAATCATCCCCATACAATTCATCAATCCGTGCCATAGTCTTTCTCTCTCTCTCAATTTTGCAGATTAGTATTCAATTTTTATAACCTTTTATTTTTAACTTGCAATGCTTTCTTGGTTTGTTTAGGCTAAATCTTGCAAGCTGAATAAAAACCATATTCTCTTATCCTACAAAGTTAAATTATGTTGGTGTAGTTCTGATGTTCATTTTTCTTTACGCGGCAGAGACGTGGACAGTGCGCGAGTTGGAAAAGGGGAAGATAGATGCCCTGGAAATGTGGTGCTGGAAGAAAGTGCTCGGGATATCGTGGACGCAGTTCCGCACAAATGTGTCCATCCTCCAGGAGCTAGGCATCACGCAGCGTCTATCGGCCGTAGTACAGTCGCGCATACTGCAGTACTTTGGTCATGTCTCTAGGCGGGGTAACGACTCCATAAAGCGACTTGTCGTGCAGGGAAGAGTAGAGGGAACTAGATCGCGCGACCTACCTATGCGTTGGACTGATCAAATTAAATCCGCACTAGGAAGCCGCGTATCTGATTGCGCCAGATAGTCTGCCAACGTGGACGCCTCGACGTGACCGCGACCGCTCTGTCAAGAGTGAAACGACAGAGAAGAAGTTCTGATGTCAATATTTATTTATAATCGATATGACCTGATTCTCCACCTAAGATTTTCTCCAGACGGAGAAACTCTTCAAGAATCGACAGACAACAACAAACAGATACGACCCTTTTCTTCTTTTTAGCGCGTTCACATAAATGCTTATAAAAACAATTTATTAACGATTAACTTATTTTGACCTCATCCCACCGGCCCCCTTCTACCATCGGACATCTAGACGCACTGCAAGTTACCATCCCTACCTTGTAGCTATTCCACCAATTCGCACTAAACGTTTCCAAACGTCTTTTATAATGCGCACAGCAAAGGAGTGGAACTCTCTGCCTGCGTCTATGATACAACCCTAATCTCTTTAAAATTAGAGTAAACATGCTTCTTCTGGGTAAGCTCACTCCACCGTCGATTTTGTCTCTGTCATCTATGACCTAGACTAGAGTCAAGAGCAAACCCATATTAAATTTAAAAAAAAAGATAAAATCTAACACAAATTGTTAAAAAGGTTCAAAGAAAGGACTTACCTCTTCAGGTTCAGGTGGCAAATAAGGATTCTTGTTTTTCTCGTCTACCACAATAGGTTCTGGTTTGACTCGAGGTATTGTGTGATCAAAGTCCCAAACCACGAAGCTGTAAGTTGTTGTAGCTGAAAGTAGATAGGTTCACAATGATTGTTCTGTCATCACAAGCAAAAAGGATGCATTTGAAAACTAATACTAGAATTTACAGAAATCGATATTTTTAACATTTCGCTTAATAGCCTGAAACTAAAGCTAAAAAGTAGATATATCACCTAATTGAAACTTACCTTTAACTGATAATGACATATGTTTCAGTGAACTCGTGTTCTGATACAAAAATGAATATATATTTCTAACGCGTCTTTCCTTATTTGGAGTTTATTGTACTTATTTTTACCATTATATCACAGTATCGGCACTATAAGGTCTATTGTAAGGAACCAATGTCTTAAGAATTATATTGTTTGTATATGACTGTTTGATGCCAAAATAAAAAAAAAAAAAAAAAAAAAAAAAAAAAAAAA
>NDFZ01005066.1:225300-274610 GCA_002192655.3 Mamestra configurata | reverse complement strand
AAAAAAAAAAAAAAAAAAAAAAAAAAAAAAAAAAGATCTCAAATGTCGAACATTTGTTCGGTGACAAATTTTGACTGCTATAAATCGAACATGGAAGTATAGCGCTACATACAAACTAAAGACCTAATGTAACACAAATCCTACATCGCGGTATACAACCACCCTACAACAGCCATCGGACAGTTGCCCACCAGACACAACACGTATCTGGTCGGAGGATCCTCCCTTTTTAATGGAGGTTTGCGGGACTTTACACTCAGTTCCGCATACCTCTATCGAAGCGTGGAGAAAAAAGAATCGAAAAACACCGCGTGTATTAGTATAGTATATATAGAACGCCACTGCAACAGCGGGTTTCTTAGTTTAGTTGCCATTGCAATTTTCACAAAACTGTATTTCGTGCTGCTAAATAATTTACTTTCTCTGATAGGTGTGCAAATTTTAACATGGGCGGTGTTGAAACTTACGAGATAGTAGTAGAATATATAATACTAATTTCTGCCCTCAACTTCGTATTCGTATGCGCATATCCCGTTTTTTCCCGTTCCCGTAAGAATCCTTTCTTAGTGCTCCCAACTCCCCAAAAAATCTACACGCCAAATTTCAGCTTTCAACAAGCAGTAGTTTCGGCTGAGCGTTGTATGTCAGTCACACAGTAATAGAAGAGTTTCATATGTATTGATTTACCAAACAGCATGCGATCCTTCTTGCCACGTTTGAGTTGCAACATCGCCTCGGCCGTGTCTGTCTCCTTATGGAAGATCTCTTCCACCTTGTTCCAGCACTTTTCTTCCACATTTAATTCGAAGATTGATATCTGAAACAGTTTAAGGAAGATTTTTAGGTGACTGTCTGCCGTTCTTGGATACTTTTTACTAATTTAATCTTCATCTGCTTAGTTTAGCCTAGTTTTATGCCAAGTTTGGGACGGTTGGAGTTTAAACAGATTGTCTTATGAAATACAACTACATATATTTGATCTGAAGGTCAATTCTCTCACTTAAAAACGTTAAAAATTCAAGCCGCAATGTCATCTAAGCGTCAATCGGTGCTAAAAACTAGTGATGGGGCAAGGAAATCAGAGGTCTTATGGATAGTATGCGACTGCAATGCAAAGGCAAACGTTTCTTAAAATACGAGAACTGCTTTGCATCTGTTTCTTGGGCACATCACGCAGTGTCTGCAGCTCAGTAACTGGGTACTACAATTCCTCTTGGCAATACTGAACTCCATAATATATAATTCTAAGTAGTTGCAATAAGTTATAATGGTTTCGTTTACCTGGTAACCCCTCTCAGGATCACTGCAATAGATCTTAGTCCAATGCTTGTTCATGGCCAGAGCTCCGCGGCACCTGAGTGGCTGCATCCACTCGCCATTCTTACTGAACTGTACCAGAAGCCGGTCATCATCCAAGTCCCCGCTCCACATGACCAGGAGGAAGTTTTCTAAGTCACGGAATTCCATTGCTGCAAAAAAAAGTTTTATTGTAAAGAGCAGGTAATAGACTAATTTAAGTTATATGTACTTAATTACTTGTAGTAGGTGGACATATCAACGACTACCTCCGTATCTCATGAAGTGGATCCTCGCCAAGCGTCAATAGATTGCCACTGTGATATTTATCTCAATAACAGAAGTCTCAGGTTTTAACTTGTTATGTGCATACTTACCCCTATCTATTTTCTACTTATAACTACAGGTCCCTTCGCTTCGCGTCTCGAAAAGTGGAGTGTCAAGTGCTATAGGATCATAAGAATATGCTGGGTGCGAGAATACAAACCTTATTTTTTGTTTTAATCATTCTTAGGGGAGGTAAATGTCCATTGGACGTCCTTTGTCTGAACGATGATGATAACTCATCAATCATAGTCACAAAGAATCTCCCAGCTGACTTCATCAAAGTGCGCCGTTTCAGGCTCCGACAGGGTCTGCTCGTGCTCCTCTCGCATGCTAGACTACACAAAAGAGTGAGGGTCGTAGATGAACAACCGGAAGGCGCAGTATGGGTAGGTTTCCAGACAATGTGGATCGAAAACGTAGTGAAGATTGCGAGAATCCGCTGAATGCGGAGAACACGTGTCGAATTGTTTTGTATCCAGCAGGGGACGTCCTTCGGTTGAACAATGATGATCATTCATCAACCATACTCACAGAGTATCTCCCAGCTGATGTCATCAAAGGGCGCCGTATCTGGCGCCGGAAGGGTCTGTTCATGCTCTCCTCGCATGCTGTACTGAACCCAGGAATGAGGGCCGTAGATGAACATGTGATGGTTCAGGACGTACACACCACGGACTGTTTCACCTAGTGATGGGGTTAAGACTTTGAGAAATAGTTCTGCTTGTAAAATGAGTGTAACAAGATTATTATTATACTTCTATAAAGAATAAGCGGGCATGGAAGTAAAAGGGAAGGAGACCTAGCAAGATAATGATGAATCCTTTAAAAACTGATAGCAAAAGCTTATCAGAACTAATAACGACAATAGAAGCAAAATCGGATTTAGATTTCGAAACAAGTAAAAATAAAAAGTATGAACCGTCGTGGTTTTGCTTACCTTCGTCCAGAGGGTTATCAATTGTGACGTATTCGCTGGTCAACATATTCAGGAGCATTGACTGAAAAAAAAGTAGAATACGTATAATGGAAAACATTTATTCGACATAGATACAGCACAATAGCGATAAAAACAGAGTAAAAAAATACGCTGAGTGTGCCCATACCGAGCCCCAAATCTCATAAAATTGCGATGAGTGTACCCATACCGAGCCCCAAACCTCATAAAATTGCGATGAGTGTGCCCATACCGAGCCCCAAACCTCATAAAATTTCGATGAGTGTGCCTATACCGAGCCCCAAACCTCATAAAATTACTCTGAGTGTGCTCATACCGAGCCCCAAACCTTATAAAATTGCGATGAGTGTGGCCCATACCGAGCCACAAACCTCATAAAATTGCGATGAGTGTGCCCATACCGAGCCCCAAACCTCATAAAATTGCGATGACTGTGCCCATACCGAGCACCAAACCTCATAAAACTGCGATGAGTGTGCCCATACCGAGCCCCAAACCTCATAAAATTACTCTGAGTGTGCTCATACCGAGCCCCAAACCTTATAAAATTGCGATGAGTGTGGCCCATACCGAGCCACAAACCTCATAAAATTGCGATGAGTGTGCCCATACCGAGCCCCAAACCTCATAAAATTACACTGAGTGTGCCCATACCGAGCCCCAAACCTTATAAAATTGCGCTGAGTGTGCCCATACCGAGCACCAAACCTCATAAAATTGCGCTAAGTGTACCGAGCACTAAACCTCATCAAAACAGTCAACTCAATCAATCTGCCCAGCCTTTTCCCAATTTCGGTGGGTTGAGAACGTCTTCCAGTCTAACCGGTTACAGGTGGTAAACTGTCTGCCTATCTGACCTTCACAACCCAGTAACTGGGTAACACGATGCCCGTTGGCGATAACAACTGTCAAGATCTACAATTGCCAGCCGGAAACAATGGTTTGACGTGCTTTCCGATGCGAGGCCCATCCACGGACCAGCCTCGGCATTCTTTGCTTAACCTGGACGATCGACGTTATTATTTAGGTACGAACAGTCTGAAGGTGCTGGAAGTGGACTGTATGTGTTATTGGTTGGTGGAATTGAAATAAAACTAAAGCTAAACAATACTAATATAGTATATAAGCACGCATATTATGTTACTAACTTAGCACTAACAACATATGGATGTGATGTCTGAAATAAAGATCTTTTTTTTTTNTGTTTGAAAGTGTAAGTTTAAGAATGCATTTTTTTTTTTTTTTTTTTTTTATTAAGATAAAATGATTTGAGTGGGTTACAAAACTTTTGACAGTTACAACAGGAAGAGCCAAAAAAAAAGAATAACAGTTAAATATAAAAAATATGAAACCTCCTAACAAGTCGCGGCAAGCAAGGAGTTCACAACACAGTCAATTAAAGCATATAAATATTTTGAAGAAAAGTATATTCGCACTCACCACAGAATTATTGGTGGACGCTGCGGCCCACTTATTATCTGGTGAAAGCTCCAAGTTCTGCATGATGCCCTCGAGTTGAGGACAGAGGTCTCTGGCCAGGTCTGAAGTGGACAGGTCCCAGGATATGACCCTACTGGAGATGGAGACGACGTATCGCTTGTCTGAGCTCAGCCGGAACGCGAAGACTGCGAACTGGTGGCCTTCTAAGGAGTACTGGAAAGTGAAACGGGTTTGATGTTTGAGGTTACTCTAATATCTTAAAGGTAAACTCGGCCATCGATTCGGCCGGACGTTCCGTTCTTGATTTGTTTTTCTTGTGAAAGATGGTTTTAGTGTAAACAATATAAAAAAACCAGCTAAATGCGTCTTAGCGGTTCCGAACGTGTTTGGGTCACAAAAACTCATACCAACTTTCAACTGAGTCTGTGAAGGCTGTGATTCTTAAGGGTTCGGTTTTTACACACGGACGTCCCGTGACTCGAAATAATAGGTCACTCAAAGTCATCCTACCACTAATCACCACAAATTACTTCGACATCCTGAAAGTCGACTCCGAGCTTTCCTACTCTGCCCGCTGTTCTATATTTTTTGGGGAGTGTGCGATGGAGTTGCATCGTTTAATTCCGCCAAGCCCGTTCCATTATCGGACCACAAGACAAACAGCGATGCGCCACCGGTACATGGTGGACATCCCCCCCACACGCACAAAACGTTTTCATACATCTAAGGAGTAGAATTCCCTGTCAGAGTCTGTGTTTCCAGATAGCTACAACCTGGGTGTCTTTAAGTCAAGAGTGAATAGGTTACTTCTAGGCAAATGTGCTCCATCTTCGACCATATCATCACTTACCATCTGGTGAGATAGTGGTCAAACGCGTGCCTATCATTAGTAAAAAAAACGGGTTGCACTCCGGGAGTGCTGCCAGAAGTGAAAACTTGAAAATTAACTTTGTGGATGAATGGTTATGGAATAAATTCGCACGAATTGCATATGCATGCATTGAGGCATACATATTCGCCGCGTGGTAGAAAGAGAGGGGGATATTACTTCTTCTCCTAAGCCGCGCTGGCGGTCTACTCTCCCTCCGTCTTACGAATTTTCGATCAGCTCACGTGTCCTCACTTGAGTTTAACACTTTTTACCCATCCCAAAAAGTGCAAAACGCCGCTAAAGAAGTTTTCACGTCAAAAATACCTTCAAAGGACCACCAGGAGTATGCAAACAATGGTGCGAAGGTAACAGCGCGCAGTGGCTCTTCCCGTTGTTCACGCACTGCTTGAGGAGCGAGGATATGGCGGGGTTGTGGGGTGCTTCTGGTAGCAGCCTCCCCACCAGCTGGGGGGCCAGCATGTCAGAGTACGTGCCCAGGATCGCACCGCCCAAACGGAGAGCGTCGGCTACTAGCATGAGTTCTCTGGAATTGTATGATTAGATAATGTAAATAGGTCAATGAAAGAGAGGCGACTGCGCAACTAGCTCGCAGCGAGTTCGCACCGAACGCGCTCCGAACACGCCACGAAGACGCGACGGGCGCGCAGCGAGTTTGCGGCGTGCTGTCCGTGCTAAACGTTATTTTACAAAATGGCGTCGACAGCACTATTCGCGGCGAGCTCGCTGCTAACTCGCGGGGAGGTCGCGGCAAGCATCGCTTAACCTTAAAGATCGACCTGTAAAGCTGTTATTATTTTGCCACGAGCTCAATGATTAATGAGAAAACACCATACCTCACAGCATCCTTATTGACATGCTGCTTAGCATCTTCAAAGTCAGCCAACACAGCTTGGAGGGGACAGCAGTTCAGCTTGGCGTGAAGCCACTCGTAGTTGAACAGCACTTCAGCGTACAAGTCCGTAAACCGCTTGGAGCGTACCAGGTGGAACGGCAGCTCACCAAACTGGAAACGACGTAGTGAAAATAGAGTAAGATTAATTTCGGTTGGTTAATTCTTTTGGTACCTACTATGGCAGAAATAACATTCAAAGTACTCACAAGCTTGTTATTCAAATACCTAATTTTATATGATTAATACATAACTGCAATCATCTTAGCTTGGGCATACAAAGTCGCTTAAGCCTACTTAAGTTATTCTGTAGTTTATATTGTAAGATGCACACAAGCAAGGTCCTTAAGGGTAAAACGAACGTTATTTTTAACCGACTTAAAAAAAGGAGGAGGTTGTGAGTCACGTAAAATGAGTCGCAGAATTTACGTTGCATTCGGTTTCATACAATATTCCTGTTTGTGCCACACGACAACGCAAAATGAGTTAACTGCCGACTCACACGCATTATTATCAACCGAATTGCGTTGGGTCCATATAAGGTATGGAACTGTCCACACATCTTTGGTCTTTCTCTATTAAGTGGATTTACCCAACTTCGCTTTCCGTTTCTGGCATCTTATGCTTATGTTTTGTAAATGCACAATAATTGATCCATTGCACGTTACAAACACCCCGTACAAACGTTGGAGAGTACCTAACTGAATTTACGTTTGGCGGTCTAACTGGATTTCAGTTGAACGTAAATTGCGCAACTCAAAATACGCGTAGGTACTCACGTCTCATAAAATTACGCTCGTTTGTCCTCGCCCTAAGTAACCAGCCGGAGTATTCTCATCGTGAAAACATAAATGGAGTGTACTTGTAGTGAACTGTCATTTCACCTTGATTCGACGGATTGACTGCTCACTTCATGTTTAATTCACCAAAATTTTCTCAGTGATGTTTAGCCCATTCCATCATCGTACAACAAGACGTATGGCGATGCGAAACCGGTATGGTGGATATCCTACTCATACGCGCAAAACGTTTTGGAAATAATTTCATTGTCCGACCAGATGGTTGTTGTGTCTGGTGGGCAACTACCCGATAGTTGAAATTCGGACTGTTGTATTATGTTCAAATCGCACGGAGAACTTTGCTTGCACGATACAGGATTTCGTTGGTAGTTTATTGTTGACAGAATAGATGGCGTTGCGGTTCTTTTTGTTGCCGTACAAATTTCGCTTCTTTGTTTTTCATGTGGCGTCATTGATGCCGCTACTCTAATTCTATTGTATGTATTTAATGTGTGATTTTAAATTTTATTGTGTGATAATTAAGGGCTGTGCCTCATATAAATGCTTTTTTTATGTATTGCTTTCCAACAGATGAAATGTCAAACGCGAACCTATCAATGAAAATAAGAGGACGAAGAACAGACGAGAGAGGACAAATATTTTTACCTTCCTCAAGTTATATCTCCTGTTAGCCCCATCAGCAGACATGAAGACCAGCGGCTGAAGAGGCACCTTCCTGTCTGCCACACCTTCCCTGTCAGCCAGGTTGAAACGGTGACGCTGGATCTCGGTGTATTTGAAGGGCTTTGGTGTTCCGCCGCCCCAGATACCTGAAATTAGCAAATAACTTAAGGAGATTTTCGTAATTTCCCGACTGTGTAGATTCAGTATTCGAAGAATCGTATCATAAGCATTTTCTAGTGGTCATATTTTTTTCTTGGATTAAATGGCATGACCACAAAGACTGCTGGACAATTGGCTCCCAAGCATCGCTGCAACCACTGGAGCGCTTTCTGCATTTTTCTTTTATTATATTCATAATGTGTTTTACAAAAATAATATTTATTTATAATCGATGGATAACAATTGTATATGAGACGGATAATTTAGAACTATTTGTAAAGGTCTTTTTCGAAAACTTTGAGTTTTAGAAAGAGTTCTTCGTCTGGAAATCAATTTAAAGGAGTTAATCTTAGTTTACTGCTTTAAATTGGCTTCCAGACGAATTGGACCATTCAGCCTTTATGATGGCGAAGTTATAAAGAATTAGTCACCCACCCAGATAGTAATCAGCGATCATGGAGTGGAAGTACATAGCCATGTTCATGTTCTTGAAGTATCTCTCCCGCGCGGTGTCCCGGAACTGCCTGTGGTACCAGTTCATCACGGAGACGCCGTCAGCCTCGCGCTCTGAGAGGTAGTTTGGGAGATCGTTGCGGATCCTGAAAGATAGTTATTATGCGCACCAAATTGAATAAAATATTTTTAGTAGTGGTCTTATTTTTAGGGTTCCGCACCCGAAGGTTCCCAACGGGATCCTATTGCTGAGCCTTGGCTGTCCATCATTCTGTCTGTCAATGGGCTGTGTTTTAGTAATAGATAGAGAGTAGAAATTTTTACAGAGTACCAAGAATAAAAATAAAATAACATTAAAAATGAATTGGAGGCTCCCACACAAGCTATTTTTCGGTTTAAGGTACAGACCCCTTCGTGTGCGTGCCCAACTCCCTTTCCACTTGACCGGTTCGATTTATTTTACGACAGAGTGGGAGGAAAAAAATTACTTGCTTAAACATATTTTTAATCATATAATTATGGAACCAGAGAATGAGGTAACTCAAAAAATATATTGGCTGAGGAAAGATGTATGAATGAAAGGGGGTAAATTAAAAACTTTTTACGTCGAACCTCAGCATCATGGACCAATGGGAAGTAGAAGAACCTTTTGTTGCCCGATAAACAATCTATAAAACTCACCTAGTCCACAGCAACGGTGGTATTCGTCTCACAGGTGGTAAATGGTACTGGTACACGTCATCCAGTACTTTGTCATCCAAGGAGATTAGATCTTCCAGTTCTGTCTCTGATAGACCACTGCGAGCTGCTGTGATGTAGGCTAGCGCGTGGAAGACCAGTAGACGGCCGTGCTGAGAAGAATACGAAAATATTTAAGAAGGAAGACATATTGTCATAAGTTTTTCAAAAATATTGTAATTAATTATATGGTAAAATAGGAGCGAGAAATAGGCAATAGTCGTAAATCGGGCTTTCTCCGGACTGCTAATCCATACTAATATTATAAAGAGATTTGTATTTTTGTATGTAACGAATAAACCTAAAAACTACTGGACCGTTTGAAATTTTTTTTCAGCAATGAATAGCTACATTATCAGCGAGTAACATAGGCTATACTTAGTCCCCGTACTCCCACGAGAACGGGAACTACGCGGGTGATACCACGTGACGTTCGCTAGTGACTAATAAAAAAGAAATGGCAAGTCTTTACAACACTAATATAAAACCTTCGCGAAACTAATAATCATGACATGTACGGTTTCATTCTGCAGAAAACTTTTCTGGTGACCAATCAGGTCTTAAAAATTTGAATCTATGAATGATTGTTTTGCTTCACCTGCTTCTCAATTCTCTCGAACAGCATCATGATGGAATCCATGACTGTCGAAGCCAAGTGAGTATCTTGTGGTTTGGTGTAACTTCTCCATCTGCACACCTGGAATGGTTTAAAATTCACGGGAAAGGTTCAGTTACTGTTAGACAAATTATCCTGTTTATTCACTAAAATAAAGCATTAAAAAAAGTAGTCCTCAGGTATCCGGATTAAGGTCCAAGCTACCCAGGGCTCCTGGAGAGAGGAACCTCCTAACAATACAAGCCATATCCAGTAGTAACGCTCTAAATCAAGCCCTTGATCCAGCTGCCTAACGACAGCTTCCTAAGGTGTTGGCTGACACGACTATCGGTACATTGATTGGTGAGTCGGTATCCCACATGTGGACAACCTCGCGAGCCAAGTCAAGATACTTTATTAGACAAATTATATAAGGACAACGATGGGACAAAATTATTACAGAATCCAAGAATACAAAAGTAAACACGCTGAAGCGCAAATTCGAGAAGTGTGGAATAATTACCTCTGCAAAGACAAGCTTCACGAATATTGGTAGTGAACAGGACGCGATAGCGTTTGATACTAAACGCCATTGATAGTTCGATAAATCGCGAGCTGCTGAAGACATCCATAGTCTGAAATAAAACAAATATGAAGGGTAGGGGCATTGAAGTAATCCAAACTTAAGAATATGTCGATTGATAGTGTGCAAGTCAGGAATCAACCCAAGGGATCATACTCTCGTAATAAAAATGTTGTATAATATAAATCCAGGTTATATAAACGTGTGCCAAATCCGTTATATGTTTTGCGTGAAATATCCAGTTATGATAAAAGAATATATTATGTATGACTGACAGAAAACAGAAAGAAAGAAAAAGAGTTTATTTGCAACAAGCATGACATATACCAAAAAACTAAAATAAACTAAATTACAAAAGTTATGCAAGTTGGGAAGATATGCGTCACATTCGCGCAAAACGGCCATCGCTCAGCATAATTGAGATTGGACTGGCCTGTTGGTCGAGTGGTTAGTGACCCTGACTGCTAAACCGGAGGTCGTGGGTTCGATTCCCACCTAGAACAAATCTTTGTGTGATGAGCATGATCATTTGTTCTGTGTCTGAGTGTAATTTGTCTATAATATGTATGTATTTAGAAATATATAAGTATGTTTCAGTTGTCTGGTTGCCATAGCACAGGCTCTGCCTAGTTTGGGATCGGATGACTCGTGTGTGAGTTGTCCGAAGATATTATTATTATATTGTAGATATTATATAATGCTGGGACTCGTGAGCGAGACAGAGCCACAGCGCTGGTTATCAGCGACAACCGGCGTTGACAGAATGACGTCGACTCTTTAAGTTTTTTTTTTAAGGTCACTTATCATCATCATCCATCATCATCATCATCTTCCTGCCCTCATCCCATGTTACTTGGGGTCGGCGCAACACGTTTTTTTCTTCCATTCTGTCCTTCCGCTATCACTAACTCCCTTTTCTTTCATATCACTCCTAACACAATCCATCCATCTTTTCTTTGGCCTAATCACTTTATATTGATTCTTTATAGCATTCTGACCCTAACCTACTTTATTTTTATACTGTCTCAGTGCCTTCTTGATGTACTTACTTCAAAACTTGCATCGCTAGATCTTCCCCTAAAGCTTTAACTTCTAAAAAGTTCTCTTCTGAGTCAATCATGCGCCTGAGCACGTCGTATTCTTTGGATACTTCTGGATTTGCTTCTTCACATGCACAAGTCACAATTATCTGAAAATCAAAAATAGTTTCCGCTGAAAAATCTATTGTTTTATTTTTCTAATCACCAAAACTTCTGGCAGATAGTCAAGCATATTTTAAATTTTCTTGGCTTTTAAGAAAATATTATAATAATGAAATTATATTAGTGCCTAAAGCTATTTTGATTTAAAACTGAACTACTTCTATGGGATCAATCGGAACGTATATCTTTTCACATGAAAAAAGAATTTGACAAATCGGTTAGTTAATAAATGACGGAGTTATGAGGTAATAAATAAAAAAAAAACAACCGAATTGAGAACCTCCTTCTTTTTTCAAATCTGTTAAAAATATTCTAGTTTTCAACTCTTTACTTTTGTTATTGTCTCAAAAATTTATCAATTTTCTATTAATAAAATCTATCTCCAAAGTTCTTCATCAGATCTTAACGAAATTTAAATGGGACCATTTCGGAATAGACCTCCTTCGAACACAAAAAAAATAAAAATTTTGCAAATCCGTTTATATATGACGGAGTTATGCCCGAACATACATAAAACATTATCTCCCTCTTTGAACTCGGTTAAAAACAACCTCAGCAAAATCCTCATGCTTATACGAAATATTTACCTTACAATGCGCGGGCAACCTAGTAGGCAACCAAGACACCTTATTATTCTCCGTGCCTATCCCAGTCAGTTGGTCTACTGAATCCAAGAACAGCAGCAGTGGTTGTTGCTGGTTGGCCATTGTAAGAAGGTGCTTGAAGTGTGCTGTGAGGGGCACCAAGTCATCAGGGATGCCCTCGAAGGGGAGGGCGAAGTTGTAGGATATCTGTAATTTTAGAAATATATATATGTAGTCCTCCTGACCGATTTCGGCCATGGCGGCCAATCTCAACTGAAACTAGCCATAGGTGCGGGACATTTATTATAGTGCAGGCGTGTGTGTGTAAACACAGGTGCACTCCCTCTTCCATCACTCTCATATTTATGCTTAACTTAATTAAGGCTTAACGTGCTTTCCGATGCACGGGGGTGTCACACCACCAACTCCAAACTCCGGGCTGTCACAGGGAAATTCTTATTCGAAAAGCCCAATAGTACTTTTGCCCAACCTGGTAATCGAACCCCGGACTCCACGCTCGGCAGTCGCTTGCAACCGCGAGACCAAAATTATTATTATTGAATTTTAGAAATAGTAGCTACTGTGCTGTAAAATGGTTCTTAGTTATTTATCACAGTACAGCTAGGACGGCGAAAAATAAAGAGAATCTTATTGTTGTAAGAACTCCAAATGATTGAGGAATCGCGGCAGGACGAAGATGATAAAAATAACTGAATGTACCTGCTGACAAATTGAGATGAGAGTAGGTGTGAGGGCGCTGGAGTCAGGAGTAGTTCCGAGGAATCTGATCACGTTTGTAGGCCGCACATCAGCAAACCAGGTGTCCAGGGACATGGCTGCACTTTTTGATAGAAGACTCGTTTTACCGCAACCACCTGAATAAAGACAGAGAGGTTTTGTAGTAGCAAAAAAAAAAAACAAAGCGACGCCATCTTGGATACTTTGTAGTAGCAAACGAAAGTAAATTAATAACAGTATTTGTGGCAAGCTTTTGTTAAGGGTCTGATGGATAAAAACTATGGTCCAGTCAACGAACTTGAAAGTCTTTGAATGCCTTTGAATGTCTATAAAATTCAAACAGATGAAATCAAAATAATTATGCTCGGGTATTCTTTCTGTAACCAAGTCGAAGGCAGCAACGAAGAAGTGAGTGAAGAAAAACGGATATGTTTTAGTTAGTCCGAGTGTGACTCTCTCGGGAGAGAGTGTCAGACTTATACTCCTTCCGCTCTGAGCATAGGACAATCAAGGGTGTAGACAAAATCAAACTGGTTGATTTATGTATTAACTTTATAGATATACTGTTTCTTTTTTGTGTTTTTATTTTATGTTGACTCACACACTGTTTAATTAATGGTTCCAATATTTGTAAATATGTGAGTACCATTTACCTAAATTTCTTTAGAAAATGAATAAGTTTACCTCTGCTGGTAATACTTTGTTCCTATAAGCAGCATACTCTGGGTGCATCGTCCTCACATAATATTAAATAAATTTTTGTATACCAAATTTTGTATAACCATTATTTGAAAAGAGTAACTATGGAGTTTCTTGTCCGTTCTTCTCCATAAAATCTACCTTTCCGAATGGACAGTAGAGTCACTTTATTAATGTAATATTATTATTTTACTGAACTGTAAATGATGACGTTCAAAAGTGCGTTTTGACTTTGACTTTGACTTGTTGGAACTCAGCTCAGAGAAGAAGGAGCCATTTGATGATTTGCCTCATCTATATTCAACTTAAGCTCTGGAAAAGTCCATGAAACTAAGTTTTAAGAAATCTTTATTATTGTAATAACCTTCTCCATATAAAACCAGTGGTTTATCAGACGAATTCTTCATGTAGTCTTCAATGAAGATCAGGTCTGGTTCTCTGCCGTGGAACACCTTGACAGAATTGTTGCAAGCATGAAGATGCTGCAGTATTTCTGTCACTATTACTCCTTGAGCACTGCTGTCCTCTTTGCGCATTGCCCTGAAAGCAGGTAAAATTGACCAGTGAATATATTATATTATAAAAACGGATACTTGATTTTGAAAAGCTGGTTGATATAGCTGGGGCCCCACAATGAAGTCTTAAAACCATCTAAATTCCGGTGTAGGAGCGAGACAAGACGCATAGCACTATCCCCTTTTCACATTACAATCATGATTTGTGTGGGAACGTCAGTTTTTTTTTGTTTATTCAAGGCCCATTTTGGTTTGAGATCTTCCAGGAATTAAGTCTGACATTTTCGGTAACAAAAACGGTTCCGTGTGTACCTAAACAGTTAAGTTTAGTACGAAGTTAAAACAAATCTAGATAAGATTTAAGTTGTACTATAACATACTTGAAACAAGGTACTACTAAGTAGACAGTGAAGTGAATTGATTTGCAAATGAATTCCAATTCCCACCACTTTTGATAAGCTAAAACGACATAGTTTGCAACTACGAGTAAATGTATGCAATGCAAATAACTAGATTAGTTTTGAACTCTCTTTGATTAATTTACATGTAAATTACTTCCCATACTGAGTTCTATGCAAAATTTACGGGGTGGTTGTAGTTGTTAATAATTAACTTTTCAACCACCTTGTACTGGACCAGGAAAATCCACAATAATACGATGACGATGAGATTAACACTAGAAATGACGCAAAATAGCCAAAAGAGGCGTACTCCTATCAGGACGGCTGACCAGAAATAGAGAAAAAGCCAGGGGTTTGATTAATTTATTATTACTTCAAAAAAGAGGAAGTTATTATTTGCTATTGCATTCCTTACTGTAACATTTTAAAATATACTATTTCACTGACCTGTCAACCAATTTGATGATGTTCTTATAGAAATGTGCAATGAAATGGCTAAGATATTCGCCGTGCGTCTCAGTGTCCAAACCCTCACGACCAATCCATTCAACTGTGTATCTGAAAGTTAATAAAGTATAACATTATAATTCCTTGTTTAAGAGCCTTCTAGTAGAAGTATTCTTCTATAATTTCTATTATATCGCGAAGTAACACGTTTATCGGGATCACCAGCCTATCAATCCAGGCGTGCGTTGCTTTTTTATTTTGGCATGCGCAGGCCATCATCTTTCTGCCTATTATGTAGCAACCAACACGGCAAGCCCGTGTGTGGCTTCCGCGGGCAGGGGACGAAAGTCCCGTTACCGCTCGCCCCCTGTCGGGGACGTTGCGACTTCTACGAAGGTCCCATCAGTCCAGTGCATGGTGACATTAACTTCTGCAATTGCACGTTATTGTCCCGGGCCTTATCCTAAAATTTAAGTCGACTGGTAACAGAAGTCAACTAATTTTTTTTGGTCTCACCACTCAAAGCGATGCTTCTGCTTTCTAGTAGATGTCAGATATTCTACCTGCTTATTTGTCAGTTTATTATTTTGTTCCTTGGGAAACCTTAAAAAGGTGCCTGGAATCTTTTGGAGAACAGCCAGGAAGTGTAGGATTTTTACGTTACTGATCGGTGATTACCATCAGCACGTCCAGGGACATCCTAAAAGACCACCCCGGAACCCTCACTCTGCAACGCTTGTTAGGGCACATCCCTGGGGAGACTGTCAAGGAGTATCCCTTAAGCCTCGATGTGCACGGCTGGTGCAAACTCGGTGGGTGGACAGTTCTAACATTCTTTATTTTTTTTTACTCCTTCGCTTTGTTTTTCTGATTAATTTCGTTGCGGGATCAAAGACTCGACAAGATCGTTTCTTCGGGACGCGTCGAGCTGCATTGACTCGGCCTTTTTTCTCGTAGTCGCCACTTTTCACGCTTTCAGGAGGTGCAGTGGTTGAGAATGTGTGGCGAGCTTGTGCCAATAAAAAAAAGTCATAACATTCGAATTCCACTTACTTCTGTATATTAGTAGTCTCTATCTTATCCGGGAGCCTGACATCTCTTAGATCAGCCAACAGCTTGGAGGCTTCAGCATCTAAGCTCCTGTTGATGATGTCCACAAAGTTGCTGGCTTTCTTCAGGTTCTGCAAGTTGATGTTGTTGATGTACCTCACGTAGGCCAAGCAATGGTTCTTGGTGTTCTTTACGTTTAGCACGCCGTTTATTACTTCTCGTTCCGTCACTGGAATTTGAGAAAATGAATTGAGATCACTTCGTAATTCCTATGGTGCTTGTTGGTTTTTTTTGGCGTTGTTAAGATAAAGAAAGTATCCATCCTACTGATCATCATTCACCATCTGAAAGTTTGATATTCTATCTATGGTTTTATTTATATTTAACGAACTATAATATGCACAAGTAACTAACAGTAGTAATAATAACAGCCGCACGGGTCGATCTTCAAGGTTAAGCAACGCTTGCCGAGGTAAGTCTGTGGATGGGTGACCATCTTTATATACCGAGACTCCTCCGTGTCTCGGAAAGCTGTGTATAGGTAATCTGTCACCAATCTTGCCAAGGAGTACCGTGTTACCCAGTTAATGGGTTGTAGAGGTCTGGTAGGCAGCCGCTCCACGTAAAATACTGGTATTCAGCTAAATCCGGTTTGACTGGAAGCCGACCCCAATATAGTTGGGAAAAGGCTAGGCAGATGATGAATATGAACAAGTAACACCTAAATACTAATCAGTAATCTAAGATCTCATATACCTAACATGGAATTCCGACTATTTCATCGAAATTCACCCGACCACTAAAACTACTGAAGTCAGAAATAATCACCAGAGCGGCCACCAGAAATGTGCCGTGGCATTTAAGTTCGATAAGTCCCGGAGAAACGATTTGACTATCTTGAATACAACGAAGGAAACGATAATAATCAGAAGAAAACATTATACATTCCACTTTTTATATAAGATAAGGGTTGTCCACCCCCAACATATTTTTTTTTATTTTTTTGACAAAAATATTTTTTTTATTTTTTTTTATAATGTGGCATTAAAAATACATACAACCCTAAATTTTCACTCTTCTACCAACCCTTATTTTTTATAACGATATTAGTACTTTAATTATTTCTACTCTCGGCGGTCGATAATTGATTATTTACCACTCGATTCTTGACTATTTATTAGAAATTTAAATAGAATTAAAAAAAATATTTTAGTGTTGGGAAGCCTATTTATTGTGGCAGACTTTAGGCTATATAACATCACGCTACGGCCAATAGGAGCCGAGCTTTCATGAAAAATGTGACGCAGACGAAGTTGCGTGGGTCAGCTAGTCTTTCAATAAAATTATGTCAATTATTATAATCCGAAAAACATCGAATGTTAAATAATATTCTACGACGGTTGCTGGAAACTTACCAGACATGAAATAATTGTGCATACAGTCCTTGTCAATCTTGCCAGCGTTGTACAGCTGAAGGGAAGCCTTCCGGAAGAGCTTCTGCATTTTACCAAGCGTGTCCCACCATACTGCTTGATCCTCTGCTTGAAGTTTTGGAACTCTCTGAAAGAAGATAGAAATATGTTAAAATCTAAATTAATATTATAAAGAGGAAAGATTTATTTGTTTGTTTGTTTGTTACGATTTGGCTCAAAAACTACTGAACCAAATTTAAAAATTCTTTCACCGTTAGAAAGCTACATCTTATTTATTTATTTAAACTTTATGTACAATAGTGGTACATGGGCGGACTTAATGCATCAAGGCATTCTCTACCAGTCAACCTTTGGGTTATAAAGACTATACTGTGGTAGGTGTACAATAAATAAAATTTAGATACATCTTCACGAAGTAACATAGGCTATAGTTTCATTTATATTTCCGTGCACTACGCTCTGTTTTCGTGGGGAACGCCCGGTGACCTAAAAGCCTAAAAGCGGGTTAAAGTGTTGAAAAATATGTTTATTGAGAAATGTTTTTTCATTTTTCCGGCGAGACAAAAGTTTGGCTATGTTACAGTATGAATGGTTACATCAATGATAGTGCTTGCGCTAAATCTTACGAGCTGATAGTAGTCAATTTGACCAGAGTTTATACAGGGTATGCCAGAAGTGCGTCTTCATATTTAAGGGTGGTGTTCTATTGCTGCTGTAGAGTAAAGACACCATATCAAAATTTTTTTTTTTTTTTTCATATAATCCGACCTTACAAAACAACTAAATTTAAAAAGAAAACATTTTTCTAGCATGCAGTCGGTGGCATCAAATTTGTGCTTGAACTAAAATAAACACCACTAACTGCATCAGACATCTTGAAAAGCGATTTTTTCTTAACTTTTTTGTCGTTTTTTGCGGTCGGATTTCTGGAAAATAGTCTCCTTTTTTATTTTAATATTTTTTCCTAATTGTATAGCAGATACAAAAAACCAACCTAAAATATGACCATGCACTTCTGAAACACCCTTTATAACTGAGTTTCTGTATGAGCACCGACGTTACATTAAAAGTACAGTTAAAAGGCATTTATTGAGTACACTCAACTTTGCCAGTGGCGCCAGTAACAGAAAAGGTCCTAGGGCTTATCTTGGTATGGTCATGTGAAGAGGAGGGATGAAATGCACGTAACTAAAAGAGTTATGAATATAAATGTGGATGGATGTACAGGGAGAGGGAGGCCAAAGAAAAGATCGATGTATTGTGTTAGGAGTGATATGAAAGAAAAGGGAGTTAGTGATTGCGTGACGGGTGACAGAACAGAATGGAAGAAAAATTGTGTTGCGCCGACCCCAAGTAAAATGGGATGAGGGCAGGAAGATGATGACTCAACTTCGTCAGTTAAGTTATAATTGTTTTTAATAAGGGGCAAGTCTATTTCCATCTTTACCTTATTATTAAAATTGATCAATATAGACGAGATGGGCTGCAGCACGGACACCGGGGGTACGGCGTTTGAGTCCTTCTTGTACCAGGTGTCCAGCAGAATGACGTCCACCCCTCCTGCCACCAGCTCTTCCTTCAACATCTGCAGTTCAGATGACAGGACGTATGTGGGGATTGGTCTGGAAAAAAAAAATGAAACAAAATTTTATGAAACAGAAACAACACATTTTTGTGTTCTATTACTGTTTTTCGTGGCTAAATAATGATACGTGAAAGGGTCAAACTTTAAGGCTAAGCAATGCTTGTCGAGGTTGACCTGTGGATGGGTGTCCATATGCCTGCATGCCTCGGAAAGCACGTTAAATCGTTGGTCCCAGCTGTCTTTAGAACATCTTTGATAGGATATCAGATACCAGAAAATCTAACACCTGTCTTGCCAAGCGATATCTAACACCTGTCTTGCCAAGAGATATCTGACACCTGTCTTGCTAAGAGATATCTGACACCTGTCTTGCTAAGAGATATCTGACACCTGTCTTGCCAAGAGATATCTGACACCTGTCTTGCCAAGAGATATCTGACACCTGTCTTGCCAAAAGATATCTTACAACTGTCTTGCCAAGAGATATCTCACACCTGTCTTGCCAAGAGATATCTGACACCTGTCTTGCTAAGAGATATCTGGCACCTGTCTTGCCAAATGATATCTGACACCTGTCTTGCCAAGAGATATCTGACACCTGTCTTGCCAAGAGATATCTGACACCTGTCTTGCCAAGAGAAATCTGACACCTGTCTTGCCAAGAGATATCTGACACCTGTCTTGCCCAGAGATATCGTGATATCCAGCAACTGGGTGGTGGAAGTCAGATAAGCAGTGACTCTTTGTAAAGTAGATTTGACTCTAGTCATTTTTCTTCTTCAGTGTTTAGCCAAAGTCCTCTATACAAGGTGGAAACGATAATACGAAAATAAATCAAAACACTGGCAATACTAGTTCATACGAATATGTTGTCTTTTATCACAGATTTAATGTCACTAACTGCAACAGACTGCTTGGAATATTTTCGTCAGAATAGTAGTCACTATCCTTGACTAGTTCGAGTCTTTTTGACGTTTTATGCAATTGGGGATTTTACTTTTAATTTCGGTGACAGGATTTATAATAGTTTCAAATTATTCCTATGAACCAGTATTGCAAGTGTTTTCATTTCATTTATTGTCGTATGGATGTCTCCACATTGTATAGATCATCATCTGCCTAGCCTTTTCCCAATTATATTGGGGTCGGCATCCAGTCAAACTGGATTCAGCTGAATTCCAGTATTTTACGTGGAGTGGATGCCTACCAAACCTCCACAACCCATTAACACCTGACTCCAGTCTGGCCAAGACCTACCGTGTTACCCAAACACGGTAGGTCTTGGCCAGACTGGAGTCAGATTAACTGGCTTCTGACAATCCGTAACGACTGCCAAAGATCTACAAATGACAGCCGGGATCGACGGCTTAACGTGGTTTCCGAGGCATGGAGGAAACCCGATATGTTAAGATGGTCAACCATCCACAGACCAGCCTTGGCAAGCGTTGCTTAACCTTGATCGACCCGTGAAGCTGATATTCTTTAGCCGAGATATTGCAGTTTAAAATGATCGATGCTTAGCTGTTGCGTATCATCTGCCTGTTAGGGTTTTAGGACAAACTATTTATATGGTAAAATCCTTTAAAACATCAAGAAACCCAGTGCTAATTTTCGAACGTTTTAATGGTTATCGTTTATATGAAGTTATCACCGTGCTTGTTTAATAATTTGTGCTAGAACGGCGCCCACGCAATATACAAATAAGGGATTGAAAGTGATTACTTGTGGTTAGATACTTGTGGTCAGAATATGGGTTTTACAATATTTGTAAGGTTATCGTTCTTGACACAGTTAGATATAGTTTTTTATGTCACAGGAAAATTGTAGACTCCGAAAGATTATAAAATAACTTGAGAGATTGTAAACTCTCGATAAATTGTCAACTGAACAATTGGAATACTTGTTTACGCATGAAAATTTGATAGTCTATAATCTCTCGTAGTCATTCCGAGAAACTGTAAACCAACATAAACTGTTGACATGTTAGTGACCAAACAGTGTACAGTTCTACAATTTATCGGATTTTATTTTCTTGCCAATTAGCAGAACATATAGCTTAGGGGTACCGACACGGATGGGTTCTTTTAATGTTAGGTTCCTTTAAACTCCACAGACAGAAATAAGAGCCAACCGTCGTCGAGGTTAGAATGTTGTGAAATTGTATAAATACTTAACGTTTCGTTACTTGCTATTCCACAATTTCTCGGAATGACTTCGAGAGATTGTGGAATAGCAGAGACTATCAAATTTTGTTGCGTAAAAAGTATTTCAAATATACAGCTGACAATTTATCGAGAGTTTACAATCTCTCAAGATATTTTAATCTTACGGAGTTTGCCATTTTCCTGACTGCTAAAACCGGAGGTCGTGGGTTCGATTCCCACCCAGGACATATCTTTGTGTGATGAGCATGATCATTCGTTCTGTGTCTGGGTGTAATATGTCTATAATATGTATGTATTTAGATATATATAAGTATGTTTATCAGTTGTCTGGTTGCCATAGCACAGGCTCCGCCTAGTTTGGGATCGGATGACCGTGTGTGAGTTGTCCCAAGATATAATTAATAATAATTAATAAATTATTATCTATTATGGTTAAGTCACAATGACCGGTGACAGATACATCAATTTTAATGAAATACCTGTATCCATATTTCTGTCCGAGGAACACAACGAAGTTCGGTCCCATGGAGAGTCGCTGGCAGTTCTTGATCTCCCTCATGCAGAGCTCTGTGGTCATGTGGTCATCTGTGGCTTCGTCACGGACCCCCCAGCGCATGTCTACCACCTGAGGAGAAGGTGGCTTCGTTAGGTTGAAAATTATCATCATGAATGTTAAGGATTTTGATAGCATGTCCAATGGTCAATAAGCTATTTGGTATACAGGCAAAAACATTATTTTTTCCACTGCACTGCCAATATTTATTTGTAATGTGTGCACTGTAACTTTTTAAGCTTATAACATACTTACGAGTGGGGTGTACAATAGTTATCTACTCAGACACTGTCACTCACAATATTGTTTGAAAGCAGTTGCAAGTTAGCTGCCTGCATACCAAATAGCTTTGTTGACTGTACCTACATTGTGTTTTACTATGTGTGCCAAATAAACAAGTTTTTTTTTGACGTGATAACGTCTAATAAATCGATGAACGCCGGCTGCACGCACGAAAAAGGTTGACTCATTGTAACGTTACGCTCATTGTAACGTTACGTTCATTGTAACGTTATGCTCATTGTAACGTTACGCTCATTGTGAAGTTACGATCGGTGGGAGAGCGCTGCACGATTCAATTTTATTCATAAAAGTATGCAATCATTTCATCAATGTTTTGTTATGACGTTGTCACGTTACACTATCGTCCGTAAACCGACTTTACAGACAACACATTTTTTTCTTTCAATGGCAAAAACTGTGGTTACCGTTTCTGTCCGATGAGGACCAAAAAAAAACATAAGGGAGTAGGTAGGTAGTTGTATTCTTTTCCCTCCTGACAAGTTCCTTGGCTGGACAGATTGGTAGATAGGCATACTGGATGAGGTAGGCTGTAACTACTGTAGTTCATATTTTTACAAACGCTATTTCGCTGTGCTTACTTCGTCCTTATATATGTCACCGGAAAATTGCAGACTCCGTTAGATTGTAATAAATCTTGATTTGATAAATAATTTCTCGATTTATTATGAAAAAATCGTTGTGTTATCACACGAAAACAGATAAATTGTAGACTTGTGCTCTGATTGGTGCCATTTTATTATATTCCACAATTACTCGGTATGACTTCTAGAGATTATAGACTACCAATTTTGATGCGTAAAAAAGTATTCCAAATGTTCAGTTGACAATTTATCGAGAGTTTACAATCTCTCAAGTTATTTTATAATCTTACGGAGTTTGCTATTTTCCGGTGACATATACAATAAATCCCATCCGAATGCAATAGTTTCCAATATATCCGTGTCTTATTTAGAAAAAACAGTTTACAGTTTCACGCAATATTTTATAATCTTACAGCGTTTGCTATTTTCCGACTGATTTGAGACTACTAACTGCTACTATTTATTGGTTGTACTACTGTTTATTGTTGAAGTTAGCTACGTTTAGGGCCAATTTACTCGGTGATTTATCAGAAGCACAATATTTATTTATTTAACAGTTTATACATTAAACAAATAGATAAGAAGAAGGGAATAGAAAAATAGGGACAAAGGTGATGCTTATTTCTAAAGAATATTATCAATATTTTATTGTTTAATTAAGGGATCACACGGTAGTTTCATACCGCATTAAAGCCATATGACGGTAGAATGTTGACGTACGATCCTAACATTTTACCGTAGAATATTGTGATGGTGGTAATCAATAATGTTTGGATGGTCCTATACGTGTAATAGAATTAATAGAATACCTCTTAAAATTAAATTAAATTATTATTTATTTCAGGTAATATCATTACAACATTTAATTAAAATTAATTGCATTACATTACAAAGTCAATTCATTAAAATTCATTACAGTAGCCTCTTAATGCGACACAATATGTAACTTGTCTGTCACACCAGCGTCGCACTGAACTTTCTTAAAGTCTTTCTTTCTTTGTTTCATTCTTCAGATTCAGAAATCGCAAAACAAAAATCGACTGCCCCATACATTTACTTCGCAAATCTCGACCAAATGTACTAAACAGCAGATTTTTAAATCGCGGTAGTAAAATCCCGTACTAAAAGTTGTTTAATAATGGTGAGTACAATGGCCCCTAAGAGATATTGCATTTAGTCTATTACACGTTGCATATAGCCAATATTTATTTCAACAAAAACTTCAAAAACTCACCAACAGTACTGCCGCCAAGCTCTTTCCACCCATGTACCAACATACCATTCTCCACCATTACCCCGTAATCTATGGTTCTTAGTTCAACAATCTCAAAATAGCCACCACAAACACAGGGCATAGGAATTGTAAACATTTACAAAAAGCGAGCTAGGCAACCCTCGTGGCTATTTCGGGTGACGGAAGGCAGCCCACGTGTGGGGCTATAACTGGCCATAAGTGTAATTTACTGGGCTTGAGCTGTTTCTACGTGGACGTTGATTTTTATGATTGGTAGGCAGTGTAGTGAAAAAAGACGGATTAGAAAAGATTGCATGTAGCGGAGATGAGAATGTTGAGATGGATGTGTGGAGTATCGAGAATGGATAAAGTGAGGAAGGAGTACATTAGAGGTTGTTTAAAAGTGGCACCAGTGATGGAAAAATTGAAAGGGAACCGCTTATGGTCATGTGAAGAGGAGGGATGAAATGTATGTAACTACAAGAGTTATGAATATAAATGTGGATGGATGGACAAGGAGAGGGAGACTAAAGAAAAGATGGATGGATGGTTTTAGGTGTGATATGAAAGAACAGGGAGTTAGTGATAGCGGGACGGCTGTCAGGACAGAATGGAAGGCAAAACGTGTGGCGACGACCCCAAGTAACATGGAATAAGGGCAGGAAGATGGGTAGGCAGTGTGCTGTCGATGAGTTGTTAAAAAGAATTGAGAGCGATGTCAAAGAGATACCTATGGGATCAGCGAAAGAAATAGAAAAAAGTGCAAAATGTTTACCGAAATGTCCCTAATAATGAATAATAAAGGAATTCGTTGGATTTTTGGGCAATCACAATGTCACTTTGACTGAAAGCCTTGGTTGATACAATGAATAAAGAAGAAATAACGACTTTCAGCAAATTATGTTACGTAACGTGTTTGTTATGTAACTTCTCTACAACTGGAAATTTATTTTCAAGGAGAACCGGCGTGATATTTTGAGAAAGTTATGTTTTCATTATAAAAATATGGTTCGATATTGAAGTCGGTTATTGCTGTTTTTGTTATTTTTTTATTATTATTACGGGCTAGCGTTTGACCCCTGTCTCACCTGATGGAAAGTGATTGAATTACTTCCCCCATTATTCGAACCAAAGTGTTTTTGAAGTGAAAACTTCTTTAGGCGCGTTGAGCACTTTTCGGGTGAACAGAAATCATGGAACTCGCGTCATCGTCTCCGAACGCTTTAGCTTTTACTTAGTTTTCACTTCTATCGGCAGTCCCCAATTTTTAAAGAAATAATAGAAAGACATCACGCCTCTATTCCTCAAAAATTCAGGCAGCGATGCCCATGAATATCAGTATAAATAATTTTAAGTTCCGAGGTACTTAAAATTTTAGATGACTGACATTTTGATGATTACGTTCATTTATTTACCCACGAATCTAAAATTATCGGTAATTATATCGATCTAAAGCTTTTTTTGTTAAGGATGAGAAATCATCAAATTACTTCTTTCGCTCTGGGTGGAGCGAAAGTGAATATCAGACTCTTACTGACTAAAACCCATCCGTGTTTCTTCTCGGTGACTCTTTCGAACAAATTCCGCAACCCTGGCAGGCTCTGGCCCTAGCAGGCCCCGTCTCCTATGCTGACATCTCTTTGAGGCACGCGTGGAACACAAGCGCCATCGATTCGGGAGGACTTTGAACTTACATTGTTATTTTTGAAAAGGCTGCAATTTGTAAATGGCCTATGCTTATAGTTTCTGGTAGGTAGGTACATGGTTGGCTACCTACTTCTCTTCTGAAATACTGTCAGAATACAAACAATCTAAGGCATTAAAGCTTATATTGCCACTGAGAGATGCCTCACCATGAGCACGATCTTCAGACATGAACGACCGACCAGAGGCAAAGAAAGGATAAAAAACCGGCCAAGTGCAAGTCCGAGTCTCACACGAAGGGTTCCGTTAACATAACACGTTTCTTGTATGGGAGCCCTCTTTATTTTATTTCTTTTATAATCATGTTATAGCGGCAATAGAACAACACACTGTATGACAATTTCAACTGTCCACCTATTACGGTTCTTGAGATACAGCCCGCTGAAAGACAGTCGGGCGGACGGACGTACGGACGCACTGACGTACAGACGCACTGACGGACGAACGCATGGATGGACGGACGGCGGAGGTTTAGTAATAGGGTTTTAGTTATTATGAATACTTTACAATTTTATAGTCAGGTGTGAAACGATGGAGCGTGCGATTGTAGGTTCAATCCCCTGTTCAGAGCAAACTATTATTACTTTTTCCATTACGGCGGGCCCATCCACTATGTTCGCGAACCTCTTGCGCTCCGTGTTACGTTTGCGAACCAAGTGTGAACCAAGTTCGCAAAAGTATCCACTGTGTGAAGCAGTTGCATGAGCGCGGAGTGCAAGAGGTTCGCTAACATATTGGATACCCACCATAAAGAAAGCGTCATGGTATACCTACTTTGCGACTTGTCATGTGGTACCTACTCAATGAGTTGCATCTGTCATACCATGATCGTAGTGCTTCATTGCCCTTGCAATAGATTGCCTTTATATTGTTGTAATGTTACTGTTGTTGTTGACTGTATATTAGTGTAATGTTGGGTGCATTGTGCTCACATAATATAATCAATTGATCAACGTAAAACTTATATTTGAAAAGAGTAACCATGGAGTTTTTTGTCCGTTCTTCTCCATACGAATCTACTTTTTGCGAATGGACAGCTAGAGTCACTTCTATTTTAATTTTAAACTGTAAATTTGACGTTCAAAAGTACCTTTTAATGGTCTAGTTGAAATAAATGAATTGACTTTGACTTTAGAACAGGATAATTTTATTGTTTTAACATATTTTAGCTATGTTTTGCTATTGTGTATTGTTTGGCCTATAAACGTGTTGTGTGCTTATAAGTTTGCGCAAAATTATTTTTTTACTTCAAAAATCACAGCTTGGCTCATCGCCGCATGGTTGCCCGCTTGTCGGTCTTCTACAGATTGTACTTCGGGGAGAGTGTCCAGGAACTCCACAACCTCATCCCACCGGCCCCCTTCTACCATCGGACATCTAGACGCACTGCAAGTTACCATCCCTACCGTGTTGCTATTCCACCAATTCGCACTAAACGTTTCCAAACGTCTTTTATAATGCGCACAGCAAAGGAGTGGAACTCTCTGCCTGCGTCCGTGTTTCCGAACGCATACAACCCTAATCTCTTCAAAATAAGAGTGAACAGGCTTCTTCTGGGTAAGCTCGCTCCATCGTCGACTTTGTCTCTGTCATCTATGACTTAGACTAGAGTCAAGAGCAAACATATATTAAATTAAAAAAAATAAAAAATCAGACTTAAAATCCAACGAAAAAAAAAATCGCATCAAAAGCTCTTATAGTAGGCGCCAGATAAATGTGGAATAAAGTATATTGACCTTTCCCTAATAACTGTTCATAGGTACCTGAACAATTAAATATGAATCGTTTTTCATTATTAGACAATGTTAAGGATCACGAGAGATGATGATTCGGGACAGCTTTGTGTCATTAATTCCGTTTTTCAAATTAAAAATGTCAATAATTGTAGGTGGGTCAATGACCGTTATTCCACGATTATCTGGCGCCTACTATAGTACAAGTTAGAAACTTTATAATACAGAATAATGGCAATGTAGAACATTATAGCACTCGGCCTTGGAGTGAATAGTATCGGCTCAGCCTGAAGCGATCGATAGTGTTCTTTGTGTCAGTAGCTGTGCTTAAAGCTAAACTGAAGGTTTTGTCGATCAAACTTATACATTTTAAAGTAGGTAGGTAGTTTAGATTTGAGGGAAACAAAAAAGCAGTTCAGAAACAAAAGAGTTACCTACACGAGAATTTGCAATATAGCATCATGTTTAAACTAACAACTGCCCAGTTATAGATGCCCAATCAAAGATAATATTGATCAGAAGTGGCGGTGGACAGTACAGCAGAGGCACAGACAAAAGATGGACATTTGAGACTACGTGGGAAGGAACAACAAGAAAAAGGGGAAGAAGGCGTTCTAGAAGAAGGTGGATGGAAATATAAGTGATAGCAGGAAACGAATGGAGAAAGAGAGCAACTGACAGAGAGGCTTGGAACAAGCTGGAGGAGGTATATACCCAAGATGGGGTTCCAATCAATGGTGATGAACGCAGTGACGACAGCGATTTAAACAAATATTTTTTTATTCCTATTAAGTCTTCATAATTTAAATCACTACATATCACGTTAAAAGTATTCTGAAAATAAAATAATTAAAATATATAAATATTAGAAATAAAAATGAAAACTCCTAACTAAATTGACCCTAAAATATGGCGTTGCATTGCCATACAATGCCGCCAGTCTTTTGGGTACACTTCCAGTCGACAGCGATGCGGATTAAATTTTTGTTGCAAATTTTAGGGTTTATTTAGTAAAGAGTTTTTATTTTTATTTCTAGTGTATATAGTTAGTTAAGTATTTATTAAAACAGTTTTAATATATTTAATTAAAATGCATGTAATAATTATTTTCTAGATTGGGAATAAATGGGCTTTGTTTGTTATTTTAATTATTTTATTATTATTATTTCCAAACATGCACGCAGGTGAAGCTGCTGACGGTAGGTATGCATCGGTAAACATAAGAATTATTTAGTTATGAAATAAAATTCTTTAATATTTTGTTTTTAATAGTGTTAGTTATAATTAGTTACACATTAACCTATATCCCTTTTTGATCGAAAATAATATTAAAAGCAGTACCATGTCAAAAATATAATCCACGCAAGTAATTTTACACCTCGGTCGGGAAAACCCTGAAAATGCATTAAATATACATAGAAACTATGAATTATGTATGAGTCGGGCGACGGTGACCGACTCGATTATTTCCCAAATCGATATTCCACTCGATTTATTGGTTACCACCGATTTTATAATCGATTGAAACCAATTATGAATATTTTATCGGTAGCACGGAAAGCTGATTTATTGAGTGTCAATTTGTTAATATTGTTATGTGGTTTAATTATATTTCAGATAAGGAATTAATGGTTGGTTTATATTAAGTTTGTAGATGTTTCACTGTTTTATTTTGTTCACAGGGTCTTGTTGTCATATTAATTTATCAGTCCAGGAGGTCCAACTTTGTGCGTATAATTTTTATTTAATTCGACTTTAATAATTATTCAAAATCCATGCTATTAAATAATTATAATACGCGAAAATTAAAACTTTTATAATAGTATTAGATATAGGTAGGTAATTACAAACAATTTAAATAGTGATTACTTATTAGGTACTTTTATGATAGAACAAGGTGTGACGGGAGCGAAGCCACGAGCACAGCTTGCTCTATATGTGCCCGTGGCTTCGCTCCCGTCACCTCCCGTCAACCGTTACCTACTAGGATACCTACCTACCTATTTTTGTTTTGTTTTTAAACCTAGGGAAGGTTTTCTGGCAAGGTAATCTGGCAAACAAGAACAAAAAAAGAATTAGCCAAATCGGTCAAGCCGTTTTCAAGTTATAGCGTGACCAGGAGAAATAGGGGTTCATTTTTATATATTTATGTACTAGTTGCCGCCCGCGGCTCGGCCCGCGTGAATGTCAAAAATTATCCCAAGGGAATATAATCCCGGGATAAAAACTATCCTATGTCCTTTCCCGGGACTCAAACAATCTCTATACCAAATTTAATCTAAATCGGTCCAGCCGTTTGCGCGTGAAGAAGTAACAAACACACACACACACAAAATTTCGCCTTTAAAATATTAGTGTGATATAGATCAGTAACCTGTTAGATGATCTAAATATCTTCTAATTCTTTACAAATAAATATATATATACGAATGATCTTTTTGTTTTCCTTCCCAAATATCGCCATTTTGTATTGTCTAAAGTTTATTATTCCCTTAACCTTTTTATTACACAGTATGTCTGTTCTTCACTTAAATCAAGCATTTTTATATCACCCAGCAATTGACAAAGAAAACCTGGCCAAATCACCTATACTAAATAAATCCTTCTACTCGATCTTCAAAACAAGTTTAAATAAATAATATTATGAATAAGATAAACAAGAGAATCCACTTGTGCTATGACAATAATAATACTCTTCGTAAAACTGATTTCCCTTAGGATTCCGTATGCGAGGCACCGATGGCATTGACTTGCGATCGCGCACTATAAACATAGAGGTATCTATCGATTTATATGGGCGGTGCTACTCTCGCTAATAAGCGCCTACCCGCATATATATAGTCAGACTAAAAGGTAACTTAGAATTTGACAGCACTTGTTTGTTTAGTATATTAAACGCAGATTTGTTCAAAAGACGACAATGAATAAGTAAATCTATGGTTTTTCATGAGGCTGATTTTATCGGTGTGGGTACTTTAATACTTAAATCGCTCAGCAATTCATCATCATATTGCTGAGCGAGCGCCGTCAGCTAGGACTGGTCATGTCTCAGCTGCCACGGTTTATTTAAATTATTTTTTCTTTGAATTGTTGCCTTTTTTTACTTCGGACACTTGATCGTGCAAGTCTTTCTACATCGTTTTCACATACATATATGTATGTTTTGTGTAATTTTCACACGAATGATGTAACCATATCATTGTAAAAAACATTGATTTAAAAGAGTGTCCGTGGAGTTTCTTGCGCATTCTTCTCCATAGAGATCTACGCTTTGGAACGTGTAATTAGCTTCATCTCTTTGGACAGACCGACCTTGACTATTCAAAAGTGCCTGTAATGGTTTAATTGAAATAAATGCTTTGAGTTTGAGTTTGAATGGATACTCTTCTTTATAATCGTATTTCACTTGGATTGCTTGTCTATCTGACACCAACTCACCATTATCTAGGTTTCACGGTACCCCTTGGAATTACTGGTGTCAGATTTCCTGGCTTCTGACTACCCTTAAGGTGGAAGCGCCAGGTGGATGTTTTTTGCTATTTGCAAGTCAGTGTCAGGCTGTATGTTGAACAAAATATGATTCGCGACTTTAACACGTATTTATTTACAGAATTATAATCATTAAAACCATCAAAACGAGTCACGAGTGACTTTTTTTATGTAATAACCATTCAATCGAGTTAAATGAACTTAGAGGGTTGTATTGATGATTTTAATGATTATAATTCTTTAAATAAATACGTGTTACGGTCGCGAATAACACCTGCAAAATGCAAAAAACTTATGAAAATTTTAATTTCGCGGATTACCCTTAGCGCTTTTACTTTAACGACTGTCAAAGATCTACAAATTAGAGCCGGGACCAGCGGCTTAACCTGTTTGCTGGAGTTTCGGTATATCATGAACGGAAACCCATCTTTGGACCAACTTAACCTCGAAAATCAACGATATTTAGCCGCGAGCTCTCACTTTACTACTATGTATAAGAATGTAAAAAGTAATTTTTAAGATACCTTCTCATGATCCACATTTTACCGACAGAATAAAACCATATGAAAAATAAGGTAAGGCGCCTCTGCCCTTTCAATTTGTACAAGAAGGCTTGACCCTATCTCAGATACCTTGGGGTCGGGAGCCACCCCAATGCCTTGTATTTACATAAAAAAACGGACGAAACCAATATCAAAAGTAATATCATGCTGAAATATTATCTTATATTAATTTTTGGTAGCATTTTCGGGAGTTTTTTATTTACTTTTTCGACACATTATCTGTTTTTCGATAATTGTAACGTTAGATATACTATGATTAGACCATTGGCATATTTGAAAGGAAAAATTCTTTAGCTTTGAAAACGTTACACTCTTTTTTATTTATATTTTTCCAGTCACTTCTATTCCAGTATTTAGCAAAATGGCGAGTGGCATTTGAAATCCAAACTAAGCTATTGCAATAAAATCAGGATTATATATTGAAATCTACTGAAAGTGCGTAATGATAACCTACCTAACCTAGCACATGCACACTCATGCACACACGCACACACATACACAAACATACACACACATACACACTCACAAAATAAAGTTCGGTAAACTAATAAAAGTAAAGTATAATCATAACTTGTTTAAAAATCTCTCAAGACGCTTAGTCGACACTTCACGTGACCCAAGGGCTGGCTTTTACCTTGGTCAAAGAATAAGCATTGCCATACAACGTGGCAATGCCGCTAGTCTTTTGGGTACACTTCCAGTCGACAGCGATGCGGATGAATTTTTTGACGCCATATTTTAGGGTTAATTTAGTCAGGAGTTTTTATTTTTATTTGTAGTGTACCTATATAGTTAGTTAAGTATTTTAAAAAACAGGTGTAAATATGTATGTAAATAAATAAAAATAAAAGTAAATAATGAATTATTTACTTTTATTATTATTATTTTTTTTTTTTTTAAGGATGGGAAATCATCAAATGACTTCTTCCGCTCTGGGTGGAACGGAAGGGCGTGTCAGACTCTTACTGACTAAAACCCATCCGTGTTTCTTCCAAAGCCCTTTGCGTTCCAGGGCCGCAGTGACTCTTTCGAACAAATTCCGCAACCCTGGCAGATTAAATATTACTTACCATTACCATTTGCTGATAATTGTTTAAATTGTGGGTAGTTGGACAGGGTCCTCACTTAATAAATAGGTAATATTAAAATATTACATTATGGCCGTCCACTGTCTCTTAAGATTCAGGTATACCCTAGTTTAAGAGACAGGGTAACATAATATTGTCAACAGATGTACCTTGCACATACATCAACATGTTCTACCGTATAACGTAGTTACATAACCTTGTATATCTTGTTTACTTTGTAACTAGATCAAGTTTTGATTTCTCACCATCTGTACTTTTTTGATCACTAAACAATTATTATTTAACAGAATAAACGCAATACCTCTTAAGGGGTCATTGTGCTCATCATTATGAACAACTTTTACTATGGGACCAATTAATGACCGGTGTTACGGGGCGTAATGTAACATGTTACAAAGCGAGCATTCGTGCAGTCAGTACGTGGAAACGAGCACAAACATGTGCGTATGTGTTTTGTTTTATACTTATTTTAGGACATGGCGTAACGCATACGACCCTAATCTCTTCAAAATTAGAGTGAACAGGCTTCTTCTGGGTAAGCTCGCTCCATCGTCGACTTTGTCTCTGTCATCTATGACCTAGACTAGAGTCAAGAGCAAACCCATATTAAATAAAAAAAAAAAAAAAAAAACATACCATGCTCGCTGCGAATGTTACATTACGGCCCATAACACCGGTCCGTACCCAGCTTAAGGAATATATGTTGGTCGTTCACAAATTGGAATAGACTTTCAAGAACCAGAGAGCTCACAAAAATCTATAAATGTATTTCTCCGAGTTTTAAGCTTGCCCTTAATCCGAAATGAAGATTTAAACCGCAATCTGACGGAAGACATCAATTTTTATAGTATTTTAAGAAAATAAGCGTTTGATATGATATTCGTGGAAATTCTTAATATTTCCCAGATTTATTTCTTTAGTATTAGACTTATAAAATTCAGTGGAACTGGAATAATATCCGTGTGGACTAATTTGAGGACGAAATCGATACTTGGAAAATGAATAAAATAGAATTCCTCGAAGAGTTGCAGAGGTGCACCTATAGTACCTTCACATACATTTGACAAGTTCTGTTTTGAAGTCTCATTTAGTAGGGGGCGAGCCTGTTGGATTCCACTTGGTACAAGTATGGACTCCGGACCGCTACTGAGAAACTCGAGATAGAAAATTCCAACAGTATTTTCACCCAACCTCGGAATCAGCAGTAGTTCTTGCACTTAAGCAGTTTTCCACAAAGCAAACAAAGGACTTAAATATAAATTAATCTATAGACCCTTCCAGGTTGGTTTTAGGGGGACCAAACACCGAATGAACGAGAAGATCCGTACAATGTATCACACACACGGTCGACGTGGCGACGTCGGTCCAGGCCACAAACAGCCGGGACCAACGGCTTAACGTGCTTTCCAAGGCACGGAGGAGTCTCGGTATATTAAGATGGTCACAGATCCACAGATCGACCTTAGCAAGCGTTGGCCCGTGGGGCTTTTATGTTTTAGCCACGAGCCGGGCAATAATGGCTTACATTAGGTAAGGTTCGCATGAAACATAACTTGACGCTTTCGTGCAAGTGACGTGGGAAAATAAAATGTTTATTTGGTACACACAGATTACACAAAGACAATGTAGAAAAAGTAAGGAGACTTCATTTTAAAACAACGATCCATCTTCATTTAAAAAAATAATAATCAGGGGACCAGGACCAGTTCAGCAAAATGCCAGACAACCAGTAGTTGCCTAACGCTGGTTTTTAATGGAACCTTCATTAAGTGTACGGATATAAATAAGTTTTATAGGCCTTACCTGAAACTCCAATCCATGTTTCTCTCTGCAGTAGTCCTTGATGCGAGGGTAACATTTGGCCATCAGCGTATTTCTTTCCATTGTAGTATCTGGAAGCCATGAAAACGAGGAGTTAGAATAAGGACACGTTTATTTAGCAAAGGAATAAGTAACATTCTATCCGCGGTAACTGCACAATTTAGGACCCATTAGTATAAGTGTTATTATAGAATCCGTGGTGCTTGGCAGCTGGGCTTAACCCAGTTGTAAGTATATGTCCCTATAGGCCTAGCTCAATTATGTCTCCTGCTAAAATGGCGGAAAGTGGAAATTATATATTTTCTTACTCCTTCGCTTTGCTTTTCTGATTAATTTCGTTGCGGGATCCAAGACAGTTAAATCATCATTGACTCGGCGTTTTTTCTGGTGGTCGCCACTGTTGATTTTGGCTTTCAGGAGTTGAAGTGAATGGGAATGTGTGTCGAGCTTGTCCCAAAAGATGTTCATCATCATTGACATTTCAGCCGGCTGGACACGTTCATAGAGTTGATATAGAAGGAAGTGGCGGGACGATAATATCGCTGCGAAACTCGTGGAGGTGGATCCTAATAGTGCGTTCACACGATTCCGACTTATATTTGCGCAGTCTTTGAACTCTGAATCAAATAGTTCTATCATACCGACATTTGTCAGACATCTGTGCAGACATTTTTTATTCAGAAATCTAAGTGCGCAGACAAAAATCGGTGCTGTATGGACGCACTATAAGCCAGGTAGGTAGAATATAATTAGACGGGGCCCGCCAGGGCCAGAGCCTGCCAGGGTCATAAACTCAGGGTTGCGGAATTGGTTCGAAAGAGTCACCGCGGCCCTAGAACGCAAAGGGCATTTAGAGGATGATTAAGCATCGTTTGAAAATAAAGGTAGAATAGAATAAACTACTCTCTCTTTCTCACTCATCATAAGTTACAGAAAAGATGGAAGACAAAAACATTGCATGCCTTTGAAGAACAACGTTTGAATGGATGTAGGTCTGCACCATTGCCCTAACCAATATTCTTCTTCAGTCGGTCCCTCATTACTGAGGATCGTGGTCACTGGACCCCTTTAACGGACAATCTGTCTCCATCGATTCCGGTCCAAAGTTGCCATCACCACCTGCTGGAATTTGCTTGAGGACATAGCTTCTTTAACTTGGTCCGACCATCGTGTTGGCGACCGGCCTCGTGCTCTCTTTCCTTCCGTATTGCCAACAATTACCAGCTTTTCAAGGCTGCTATCTCCCCTTCGCAACTAATATTATTAGATGCGAAAGTGAGCATTTGTTTGATACGCTCTTACGTCTAAACTGTTAAACCGATGTTGGTATATTTTCATAGATGGG
Organism: Mamestra configurata; assembly: GCA_002192655.3. Taxonomy (NCBI): domain Eukaryota; kingdom Metazoa; phylum Arthropoda; class Insecta; order Lepidoptera; family Noctuidae; genus Mamestra; species Mamestra configurata. The sequence goes on along the minus strand of NDFZ01005066.1, from coordinate 239,587 downwards.
AGCCTGGAGCCCCCATAGGCTATTTTAATGCAATCAAAGCCGCGGAAAAAACGCTAGTATACAGTAAATACATATAAAATAAATAACCTTGTTACGGGGCGTAATGTAACATGTTACAAAGCGAGCATCTGTGCAGTCAGTACGTGGAGGCGAGCACGAACATGATGCGTATGTGTTTTGTTTTACACGAATTTCAGGCTAGCGTAACATAAAATGCTCGCTGCGAATGTAACATTACGGCCCGTAACACCGGTCAGTATCCAGATTTATAGAATAAACGCAATACCTGAAAAGGAGTCATAGTACTTATCATTATGAACAACTTTTACTATGGGACCAACACTGAAATCGCGAAAAAGAAATCGACTGCTCCATACAGCTGATTTCTTTTTCGCAATTTCGGGGTTGGTCCCGTAGTAAAAGTAGGCATTTTTTTACCATATAGAACCAATAAGGAGCTCAACGATAACTGACAAATGCTTGCACTGTGTCAGGTCCACTCAAATCTTTGTGGTACTTTCCCCAAAAGACCACTTCAGACATTAAACCTACATAGGTTAATGTCTGAAGTACAGATTGTATGGACTTTAAAAGAGACTTTGACTCTGAGTTTGTTTCGGTGTTTCTTCTCAGGGTAGTCAGCTAGGAAATACCGGGCTCATCTAGTTTAAAAATGACCAAAAATGATTGACGTGTAAAAGTGTTATGTTTAACCTATTTACAAAATAAATATCATTTATCATTAATCAATGCTCATTTAATATCTGAACGAGATGAGGCGTTTGTATCAACTTCAGGAGCTGTTGATGTTTTAAGTATGTTCTCAGAATCGAATTCACGATATTATCAAAGCATTTTACAGTACGATAACTATTTCTGAGAAAACCTCGTTCCGTTTGGATAAAATTCCGGATGTCAATTCACCGAATTTTGCAGAGGCAGTGTTACTCATTGTTCTCGATATTTCAGCTATCATATTATTACCTAAAATACGAAACATTATTGTTTTACATACATTTTTTAATTACTAGCATTTTGTTTTAAATATTTAGAAATATAGAAAATAGTTGTCCACCATTGGGAAAAGGGTCTAAGCTACCGGTGGTAAGAGCTCTTGAGAGAGGAACTTCTGAACAATACACGCCGTCACCAAGAGAGTTGTTTGCTGGATCAACCTCTTGATCCAACGAGGGCCTTTACAGTTTTATTTTTTTGCAGAGCCCCACCGTATGCTCCACCGTGTCCTCCGGGCGATCCCCACAGTGCTGACACCCGGGCGTTTCCTCCCGCTGCATCCGAAACAGGTACCTTCCGAAACTGCCGTGTCCGGTGAGGACGCCATGTCGCCACTCCAACCACTTCCCAAAGAGGGGCCATACCGCCGCAATTGTGACGTGCCCAGAGCCTTCACATTTAACATTATTGTTATTGCAGTACTTATTTAAAATCCTCAGGTGTGGTTCTTCGAGAACATCTCCGACGTGAAGACAGACTCTAGTCAGTCATTTCAAACAGTAAATTGCTTTGCGTTGCAATGAAAAGCTCTCTGTCTAGGGTTGTTAGATAAATATTTCTCAGAGAAGCCTCAGTTTGGGCTTTCGCAACGATCTCAAAAAAACGAGTGTGCGTTAGACCACACGACTGAAGTAAAACTTCTTTAACTCCATCTAAATGTATGTATATATATATATGTATAATATATACATGTATATACCACTCGTCGATCGATCAATCGATCGACCAATCGATCAAGGACAGAGAGAGAGAAAGAGAGAGAGAGTTGCGCGCCCGGCTGCGCACTCACTTGCTCGTGTGCTCATTTGCTTGTAGTAGGATGGATACACACACAACATAAAGCATTTCGTTCCGTTCGCCTCGCCCGATCACACTTTTCGTAACGCTCTCGTCACGCATTCACCAGCTTAATCCCCAAGTCAAGCGTGGGGAAAGAAGTTTTACTTCAAAAACGCCTAGGACAATGTTAATCCGTCCTAAAATATTCGCATTTTTGAGCCTTACATCTCTCCGATTTCATTAATTTCAGCGCAGAATCTGTCCTTGTATATTCTATATGCGTAGCTTTAAATGGAGAGGCAGTTCGTTTCAAGTACACTTCACCTAAGTTAACAGAATATACTGGCTGGTCTGACCTGTTTGCTGGGGAGTTTGTTGCGCCACTTCTTCTTCCCAGCTAAAACACTAGGAAGTGGTGCAGGGCGGGCGTTTTGGGGGACTGTCTTTATGTAGAACTTTGACGTTCAAAAAGTGCACTCTGACTAATTTAAATAAATTACTTTTAATTTTGATTTTTACCGAAACATTCGGATTCGTCAAATTGTTTTCTCAATGTGTATGCCCAATTGCCAATACATATAGAACGTGTAACAGAATAAACGCAATACCTCTTAAGGGGACATTGTACTCATCATTATGAACAACTTTTACCATAGGACCAACACTGAAATCTGTGCATTTTGTCTAGTTATGCACCCACAAATGTTTTTTTTGTTATAATCTCCCTTTCAACTTTCATTACAGGCGTATAACTAATGCGATAGTGCGGTGTATAGAACACAGAGATTGCAATCCGGCGTCATTTTCAGCTCGGCCGGATCGGACCGGATTGACCAAATCAGGATAACTTTCGCTTATCGGTTCAAAATGAACTGTTAGTAAGTTAATCAAGTAGTTTACAAAAAATGAAACATATAAAATCAACTTTATTTCCAATCCAATGTTAAAATAAGCTAACGACAAACTATGAAAATTTTAACAATGTAACGAGTAACGAGTAGCTCAATCTACCTAGAAAGTAACTTTATAAAATCTAATATAATTAACCTTACGTGATTTACTGAGATGAGAATACATAATAATTTGGCGCGGTACTGACGACTCGCACGCATGAACACCAAGCGCAAAGCATTTAAAAAAAAGTAAAAATACCTACTCATGCAACAGCTCTATTATTTTGCCAAAAATTGCTTGCACTGGATCCGGTATATTGGTACCGGATCCGGTAAACGTTTAATGATGCCGGATCCGCCGGATTACCGGATCCGTTTTTCCGGATTGCAATCCCTAATAGAGCAGTAATATTTTTTTTTGAGATTTCGGGATTGTTCCTATAGTAAAAGTTGTTCATAATGATGAGTCTAATGAAACCTTTTTTACATTTATTTTGTTACACGTTCTATACATACGAGTCGTAGTTAGTAAAACCATGGTAATAGCAACGCCTCGTTCCGCAGTAGACTCGCCGTGGCTATGCAGTCAGTTGACGCAGTCCGTTATGGAATTAGGTCGGTTCCTCGCAAACGGTGAGGTGGTACTGTGGCGGACATTTTATCGCTCATTTGGAGCGACAGTGACACAACTGCAAAAAAATGCGAAACTGACCTAATTACACCAAAATTATCTGCCTGATAATCTACGTTAGGAGTAAAAATGTCACATTTGTAAGTTCAAAAAACGTCCGCTAGAGAGTGAAAAGTCGTTGTTGAAATATTCCATTTTGTCGCGCGGATTCCGGAAAAAATCTTAAAACTGGCGTAGTGTAAAATTTACAAATTTGCACTTGTGTCACTGTCGCTCCAAATGAGCGATATCTATTTTAATTGTTCCGGGAACTGGGGACGATGGGTTTGTGGAAATTTTGTTTGGAGATGATGAAAGGGAATTGGGTAGAATAATAATTCTTAGATGGTTTTGATGATTTTTTAATTTGGTTGTTTTCTGCGAGATTTAAGAAAATGTACAGTATTTTTGAAAACTATATCATACGTAGCGTTTTTTATAGCGAGATGTAACGATAATTTTGTTCTAAAGAAAATACGATTCAACGATATTATTACTCATAGACTTCCGTTTTCAACGTCGCACGTTCTTTATCTAGAAATATTCTCGAAATTAAGTGTAAAAGTACCTAAAGCTAAGCCATGCCCATATTATTTTACTGCAGAGATACCATGCTGTTGTTTTTATATTGCTAAAGGTATAAATACTTTTCCTTTTCTTTTCTTAGACTACAGTAAAATAACTTATCAAAATCATATCTTTGAATGTTGCAGAAAAAACTCAGCTGATGACCAATTCTAAAATTATTGTTGTTATCACTTCAGACTTTTTTATAACCTAACCTTTTTTTTGTAGCATCCCATTTTAAGCTTCAATTTGTCAGTGAATCCTATTATATCAATTTTCAAAAACATTCTTTTTGAAAGTAAAATCTAAAAAAAAAAACATTAATCAATTTCCACAGTACGACTACCTCGTTCATTTCGAGTATTCGCACGGCAGTCGAGTGGTGGTGACAAGCCAACCGGGGTAATGCCGCACACTTTGTATTGTACCTACCTGCGCCAGACCCTCCATTGTACAACTACTTTGTACGAGCTAAGCGGCTTATCTAGATGAATTTGACGACAGGTTATTGGTGTAGCTCGAAATTGGAGCATGGTAAAGTATACTGAGGTTGCGTGGTGGATTATGGCCTCTCCCTCTATTTGGGAGACGGCTTATGTTCTAGCAGTGGAAATATCACTCATTTACCTTGATAAAGGTGAGAGATTCTCATAAAACTCTTAAAAGTACCTTCAGAAAGAGAAAATGGTCTGTAGGAACCAGTGGCGTAGCTAGTCTCAAAGGGGCACTGTATCAAACATTTTGGGGGGGCGTTTTTAGGAGTTTTTTTTTTTCAAACAAAATAGGCCCTACTAGCTCAGAACTGTCTTGGCCGGCCACGAAGGAGATGACGCGACTAAATGTATCGCTTTGCGTCCACACGTCGGCGTCGGGGCCCTTATAACCCGGGGGCCCCGTATCTTTGTTGCAGCTGATACGGCGGTAGCTAAGCCCCTGGTAGGAACTAATTTTGTAGTTGAAAAATACCATTTCCGAATAGAGAATCTTCGTTTCAAAGCTTTGTGATAGTTTAGGTACATGGTAACCCTCGAGCTTCTTTGACAAGCAATCTAAATGAAATTGATGACATATTATTTGTGTAGCTCGAAATTGGAGGACGGTAAAGTAGTCTGAGATTGCGTGGTGGATTATGGCTACTTCGACTCTCAGAGAAGAGGCTTGTGTCCCAGCAGTGTTTACGGATGGGAAATCATCAAATGACTTGTTCCGTGTATCGTAAACATCATAAATTGATTAAAACTTTAATGCATAAATTAAGCCCCAGATGAACGCTTCTAAACTAAGTGCTTATAGAGCTAGGAGACTCCTCAGCGGCAGATATTTTTTTAAGGATGGGAAATCATCAAATAACTTCTTCCACTGACTAAAACCCATCCGTATTCCTTTGCGTTCCAAGGCCGCGGACACTTTTTAGAATAAATTCCGCAACAAAAAAACTCTTCCTTAGGCTACTAACTACGCAAGTAAACAAACATTTACTATTTGGAAACTCAATATTCCTACAGAATTCAATCTACGACTTTAATAACCAAAACAGCTAAACACTCATACCCAATCCCCAAATCACTGCAACATAATCCTCAGTGCAGTATTAAACCATTCTAAAAGCACCGTCAGAACTAGGTCAGGTTAAATTAAATTTTCCAAAACCGATCACTGACTGCTATCTGATAATGTAGCGTTAATCAAAAGTTGTTCATTTGCCCCCCGCCTCCCCTTGCCTCACATCGAAGGAGAGTGTTTAAAATTGCATTTGATCACGAATCGAAGTGGGGTATCGACTTGGTTTGATGGAAGATAGCGTGGGTTTTAAAATAGATTTTGCAGAGAGGACTTTCATTATATTCTTGAGGAAAATGGGAAATCTTAAGGTGTGTAGTTTTCATTAGTTAATTTGGCAAAACATCTTTCGCACATCTGATTAAAAGATTTGTTTTGTAGCGGCATCAATGCCACCACATGAATAAACTAAGAAGCGAAATTTTTAAGGCAACAAAAAGAACCGCAACGCCATTTACGACGAACTAACAACGAAATCCTGTATCGCGAATGCAAAGTTCTCCGTGCGATTTGAACAAATACAACAGACCGAATGTCAAGTATCGGGCAGTTGCCCACCAGACACAACAACCGTCTTGTTTGGAGGATCCTCCCTTTTCAATGGAGGTATGCGGGACTTTACTCCCTGTACCGCATACCTCTATAGTTTCGTCAAAGATGTGGCTGGAAATTACAATTAGGAATCAACGACAACCTTGCCTCACCTAGAAGGAGTCTGCTTTAAATTGGATTTGAATACGAATCGAATTGAAGAGAGATTAACTTAGTACGATGGAAGACAGGCGTAGATTTTGTATTAGATTTTGCAAAGAAGATTTTCATTATTTTGTTGAGGAAATGGAAAATTTTATAGGATGTTTATTTTAATAGTTTTCTTTAGTTAATCGACTTGGTAAAATAAAATGATTGTTAACTAAAAAATGCTTGACCAAAGACATTTTTGGCACTCCTGGTGAAATGTTTTGTTCTTCAACGGAGTGGCTGGTGTTTTTAGGCCTAAGAGCGGTTACGCACTGCATCCCATCTGAATCCGTGAAAATACGTTCGGATGTAGTCTTAGAACTATTTGTATGGTAGTTTACACTAGATCCGACTTCCGTCATCCGTGAGTCTCCAATTTGGAAGAAATATTGACGGACCGAAGTAGCCGTAGTACTGTCTGCATGAACGCTTTCGCATTACCTCGGATTCAAATCGGACATATCCAAAGTTGGCCCCTGAACAGTTTGGGTTTGGAGCAGAGATCGGATTAGCGCGTAAACAATAAGCTTACGCAATAAACTAGCCTAGATTTTAGAACTAAAACTCACAAGCTCATAACACTTTTTCTTTAGCCAAGCTCTACAACTTTAGAATACTTTTTATCAGTATAAAAAGTATGGCTTGGCCACAGATAGAACATTACTAACGGTTTCACTGTTAAAGGTTCTTGGAACCATTGCCCCGCTTCCTTTGGCTCGTCTTTGCGGCTGTGCTCCAAAATACTTAGGATATTTGCAAATGACGCAATACATTTGATCATCCCAGTACCTATTTATTCTAGTTTCCAGACCGCCTCAGTTATTATAACGAAATATCTGTCAAGTTACACAAATAAATTATCTCCATAGAGAAATAAAGCCCACTCAAAACAAAGAACCCAGTGCGTCCACTGCGCCATTCACGTCACCGCTCCCCTACGACGGGGGTTGCTTCAAATTGCACTTTCTCACGTAGGTGAAGGCAAAGCTATAACAAATCTTGTCTATTTTTAGCTTCAGCTAGTATCTACTGTGTATTTTTCCGTACAATATGTCTTATTTTGTAAACGATGAGACAACCCTTTCATAGAAATTATCCTAAGAATAATGTTTATGTAAACGCGTTGTCGCATTGTCACGTCATTTCAGTCTCCTTTAACACTATGAGGTCCAGTATGTCCAATACTGAACTTTCTTAAATAATAATAGTCCTCCAATCTCAGCTACGACCAGAGAGCAAAGTCTCGCATACCTTCACTGAAATGGGAGGATCGTCCGACCAGACGGTTGTTGTGTCTGGTGGGCAACTGCCCGATAGTTGATATTCGGACTGTTTTATATGTTCAAATTGCACGGAGAACTTTGTTTGCGCGATGCAGGATTTCGTTGGTAGTTCGTCGCTGACAGGATAGATGGCGTTGAAGTTCTTTTTATTGCAGTACAAATTTCGTTTCTTAGTTTTTTCTGTGGTGGCATGGATTCCGTGCACAAGTGTGAGCGCAAACACAAATGCACTCACTCGACCTTCACTCTCATAGTCCGATGGGACAACAATTCGACACAACCATAGAGAGATCAGGCAGAGGACGATAGACTTCAGGTAGGTCCTACCTTCCGAGACACGAGGGTGTTACACCACCAAACTCCGGGATGCTACTGGGCTAATGAAAAAATATACTGGCACTTTCTGATCGCCCTGAGAATCTAGCTCGGCAATCGCGCTTGCGACCTCGACAACTACAGGCAGTTAGAAGATCGCCTAGCCTTTTGAAAAAAGAAAGAAAGAAAAACAGTTTATTTGCGACAAGCAAATTTCTTTTCCTGCGTTGGAGTCGGCTTCCAGTTAACGTGGGAACTTAAAGGATAATACAGTTAATATTTAAATCTTTAAAACGGTCTTTCCTTTGGTGGCTACCCATTAACTCTTTAGGTTGTGGGCCCAGGATCTCCGATACTGGACTTCCTGTAGTCAGATGATGTTAAGTGGGCTTACATTTTCTGCCACTGGCTATCCATTTTATAGTCCTAAAACGTTTAAAGCAACAAAATTATCAAGTGCCAATAAAGTGGACTCATACGATTTAAGTGGCATCTTTTACCGTTACTTGCTCCAAATGTGCCTGAAATGAACCGTAGTTGCTCTAAATGTGCCTGAAATAGCTTAGACGACGGAGCAATAACTTCTAGTTCTGGAAAGTGTACCTAACGAAGAACAGATATTTATAAAAGCAACGCGGTTTAGTTGGGTTTGCTAGATTTTCGTTCAACCGTTTATAATAATTTATTTTTATAATATATTTTTGGAAGTGTATTTTATTCAGGGTTTTAAGGCTTACAGGGTGGACTGGTGCAGTGACTGAGTGATAAGATATATATCGTTTGCGTTAGGTACGGTTCGAAGGATAGATTCCCGCACTGAATCAAAATTGTAGTATTTTCATTTATTTATTATATTTGGCTCTTCAACAATGAGTACACCATAAAATTTAAGAGAAGTCACTCCAGACTTAAGTCTAAGTGCCTCATCACTTAAAGAAGAGCACTACTTGCACTATACTATCCGCATAAACTGCTATGGAAACAATAAAAAAAAACAAATAATAATTAAAATTTACAATGAAAAATTATGAACAATTTCAACTTAGAACTATTCACATTAAGTTAAATAGGTTATATTGGTTGGTTTATATTGAACGAAATATTATTGCATTTTTTAAGTGAAAACTTCTTTAGGCGCGTTGAGCACTTTTTAGGTGAACAAAAATCATGGAACTCGCGTCATCGTCACCGAACGCTTTAGCTTTCGCTTAGTTTTCACTTCTATCGGCAGTCCCAAAAGACTGCCCCGCATGTTTTTTTTTTAATGATAGACCCTAGACTGGAAAATAAGCAAACAGCCCACGTCGTGGCAAGTGGCCACCGTTGCCTATGCATATTTACAATGCCAGAGGTATGATAGTTTTGGAGTCTGACCTTTGAAAAGGATACTCTTATATTATTTGAAGCTGGTCATATCATTTGGACTAAATAATAATAATAATAATAAGGAGGTTCCTCTCTCTTGAGCCCTGACCGCCGGTAGCTTGGACCCTGTTCCCGATACCGGTGGGCTACTATTTTTATATTTTTAAATGTTTTTTTTTTTTATTTTTGTTTTTTTAAGAAATATTTAAAAATGTAACAAATAAGTTAAAAAATGAATAAACGGAATAATAATAATAATAATCTTTATTTTATCCAAAAACATACAGTATTTTAAATACAGTTTGATATTTAGTTTAAAAATATATTTAAAGTTTGTTGCAACACAAACTTTAAATATATTTTTACAAAAATTATACTCTACCTCTTAAACTAGGATATACCTGTATTTTAAGAGGCAGTAATGATTGCGAATATATTCACCACGCTTTCCCTGCAGAATACATTCTACTCGCGGGTATATAACGTTGACGTTGTATTTTTTTTAAATAATATAATATGTCCATGAACATGGGTTTTGAAATGCATAGTGAACCATAGTAAAAGTTGTATATCAGCTACCCAACATCGTCCTTAAATATGCCAACGCATTCCAGGAACACCCTGTATAATTCGTCTTACCTGTGAAGGTGGAACTGGTGAAGATCCTGACAATCTTGGAGCTGACAGGCGGTAGCAGCTTCAGGGAGCCGCCGAAGATCAGGTCCACCGTGCGGTCGTCCATGGTTTACGTGTAAGCTGGTATCTGAATGGAAAGACATCATGTTAATTATTATAAAATAGGGTATTTAACAAATAAAAGTCTAATTAATCCGTCAGTTAAATTATCAAAAAATATTTGACACGTATTAATAAAAAAATGAAGACATTGCGTTGAAAACACGTGTGACGTCACGTCGCTGGAAAAAGTATACGAACGTAATGTATCTGTCGGACTAATTAGATTTTTCCAGGAATACCCAATTAAAGACTTCATGAAGGTCAAAACTATTTTAAAAATTAACCATCTACTCTACAAGAATATTTCAATACATTGCCAAATGGAACAATTTGTTGCAAGTTATCAATCAATATATATAATTTTGTGTGTTATCAATCAATATATATAATTCTGCAGTTACTGCCTGACAATGCGCAGTCGAAACTACTGGTCGTAGAAAGCTAAAATTTGGCATGTAGTTTCCTTGGAGAGTGTAGGATTTCCCGAAATTCTTAAAAGAACGGGAAAAAACGGGATATGCGCGTACGAAGTCGCGGGCAAAAGCCAGTTTACTATATAATTTGTAGAAGAACAAAAATTAATCAAACGTGAGGTTGGCCAGTTCATATGAAAGGATTATTTTTTCCAAGTAAATCTTGCAGGTTTCACTCAAACTACAATATACTATATATATAACTACAGTATATAGTATATTCAAATTGATACGAGTAGATACAATATAGTATAAAATAATAGATAGATAAACATGTTTTGTGTCAAATTTAATCACTCACTCACAATTATATCTACGTTTTCAAATCAAAATGTCTGCGACCGGAACATATGATGCTTTAAATCAACTGTTAACAAAATTATAAAGAAACCCAAAACCCCTCAATTACACGATATTATTAATTCATTATAAGTTACTGTTATTAAAATTCTAAGTATTTCGTGATCTGAAGAAATTAAAGATATTCTAAGTAGCAGTTCAATAAACAACATAAATAATTTATAGGGAAAATCTCAAGTTATTATCGTTTTCCAATGATTTGGGATTGCTTCCAAAATTATTATTATTGACATAATTACTGTATAATTCACGATCATCATATTAAAATAAAGCCGCTCTTTGTGTTTGTCTGTGATGACATTTTGATGCGGTTTTCATCATCATTCAAGGAGATTAGTCGTTTTTTCGAATTTGGTTGCCCATTGTGTTCGGGCAAATGACAGTGTACAGGGTCGAATACTCTCGTCTTCGGACAATCGAGTCTAGCTTTACCTACTCGACACTTCTTTTTCCCAGCTAAAACACTAGGAAGTGGTGACAGGCGGGCGTTTTGGGGGATTGTCTTTATGTAGAACTTTGACGTTCAAAAAGTGCTGGCACTCAGCCTAATTTGAATAAATGACTTTTGATTTCGACTTCATTGTTTCTATTACGATTCATGAGATAGAGCCCGATGACCGACAGACGGATGAACAGACTGACAGCAGAGGGTTCGTAAAAGGGTTCCGTTGGTTGACCCTTCGAGTGCAGAAACCTACGAATGAAAGGCAGTAAAAAGCACATTATTTTTTTCTTCATATATACTTTAAAACCGCTACGAAATGTCAACCTTCATAATTATATACTTAAGAAAATAATATTAATAATATTTTTTTTATTCATTAACAGCATTGTAGTACATGGTAGTTTACAGGGATGACAAATTATTATGTGTACTAAAACTACAACTGAAATGGTGGTGAGGTGCTACATTCCCAGCTAGGTTAAAGAATAACCTGTACAAGGGAGTATAGTGCCAGTCCCCATTGGGTATTATAATAAAATTGTACGCAGTATGTGGCAACACTAGTCTTTTTATTGTTATTGGTGACATAGTGTAACTAAAGGTAAAAAAAATGGTTGTCTGAAAAGTCGGTTTATGGACGATAGTTTAACGTGACAACGTCATAACAAAATATTGATGTAATGATCGTAACGTTACAATGAGCGTAACGTTACAATGAACGTAACGTTACAATGAGTCATCCTTTTCCGTGCGTGCAGCCGGCGTTCATCGATGTATTAGATACCACGTCAAAAACTAAAATAAATTGTTAAAAAGTAAAGGAAAAAAAACCTTATCAAAAAAAATAAACAACATTTGCTAAAATGTAAGTTACTGAACTTAAGAAAATATAGCTGGATTTGTAATAAATAAAGTTCTATTTATTTAAACAACTACGCAATACTTTGGGATACACTCTCACAAACAGGTAAACTTCCATAACACACCCCTTATTTACAATCATGATGTCATGCTCAAAAGGGAAGATTTGCATAGTTCTAATGGAATACAAATGGGGTCATTCCCCATGGATATAGGGCTTAGGGACACATAAACATGATTTGGTAAACATCTTGTCGTAGCAGCTCCACAAATTCAAGCTGAACTGTAGTTTACTGAAGTTATAGATGAATGTAACTCGTTACACAGCTCTAATTAATAAGCTTAAAGAACTCGTGGCTAAAGAATATCAGCCGCACGGGTCGATTAAGGTTAAGCAACGTTTGCCAAGGTTGGTCTGTGGGTCCATCTTAATATACCGAGTTTGCACCGTGGCTCGGAAAGCACGTTAAGCCGTTGGTCAAGGCTGTCATTTGTAATCTTTGGCAGTCGTTACGGATTATCAGAAGCCAGAAAATCTGACACCAGTCTTGCCAAGAACTACCGTGTTATCTAGTTAAACGATTGTAGAGGCCTGGTAGGCAGCCGCTCCACGTAAAATACTGGTATTCAGCTGAATCCTGTTTGACTGGAAGCCGACCCCAATATAGTTGGGAAAAGGCTAGGCAGATGATGAGCTACATTCACGGGTATCAATCTTTGGTTGTAATCGTTCACAATTTTCGTTTTTTCCATCAACACGACTCTAATTCTATTGATAACCTTATACCATTGCCTGAGTCATCCTGTCCATTCGATAGCCACAGATAAATAAAAAGATTTAGCTTTTCCACCCACGCGGGCAGTTTAATTCATTTAACGATAGCTTATCTGTCCGATAGCGGTGGCCATTGATGTGCAAGCCATTATAGGCCCGCTGATAACCTTAGCATGGTCACGCGCAGCTATAATCTAATGACCAGTTCTGGGTATTGATTGAAAAGTATGCTGGAATTATTTTTAGCTCCGGTACGCAGAGGAGCTCGTGGCTAAATAATAACAGCCGCACGGGTCGATCTTCAAGGTTAAGCAACGCTTGCCGAGGTCGGTCTGTGGATGGGTGACCATCTTAACATATCGAGACTCCTCCGTGCTTCGGAAAGCACGTTAAGCCGTTGGTCCCGGCTGTTATTTGTAGATATTTGGCAGTCGTTAAGGATAGTCAGAAGCCAGAAAATATAACACTAGTCTTACTAAGGAGTACCGTGTTACTCAGTTAATGGGTTGTGGAGGTCTGGTAGGCAGCCGCTCCACGTAAAGTACTGGTATTCAGCTGAATCCGGTTTGACTGGAAGTTGACCACAATATAGTTGGGAAAAGGCTAGGCGGATGATGTACATGGGTCCTGTGTCTACCCTTCTTCGTTTTTCTAGCTTCATCTTAAGTGGTTGAGTCAGCTTCCGTCTCCAATTCTCTTACGTATACACTTGTTTGTAGTTCGCCAAAAAGGCAGTTTAAAGCATGTATTTCAAACTAAATTTAGCCCGAGACTTCGTTCGCGCATATCCCGTTTTTCCCGTTCTCATATAACTTATAGCCTTCATCATGAATGTGGCTATCATATACAAAAATAATTTTCTAAATCTGACTGGTAGTTCCAGAGATTAGCGCGTACCACAAACAAACTCTTCAGCTTTATTTTTTTAGTATGTCACTTTAGAACTGTCAAGAGTCAGTCAAAAACAAGAAGCTAGTTCTACGTTCCAAAGTGTAGATCTCTGTAGAGAAGAACGTGCAAAAAATTCCATGGACTTCTTGTTCAAGACTTCTATTTCCAGTCAGTCGGGCGTCATGCCATAGACAAATGCTGAACTGTGTTCTGTTTTGTCTGTGGTTCCAGAACCAGTGTGGAACCAGAGACACGTTTTAATTAATGTCCGGTCCTGACATGGGCTGATAGTGATGCGGTTTTTGAAGTTTTTATTTTGTTTTTGCTATAATTGTTGTTGATAAGTATTTTAGTTATTAGTGTTTCTGTGCGTTTTTCCGGCAGAATAAACTGATTTTCTTCTTCACCTTTCACACCTTTCACTTCACCTTTTAAGTAACTTATTGCACGTGCTCACTCAGTTACAATTAATTCAGTTTCAGCACAGGAACGATTATCCTATCCCACCCATTGGTGCTAAAAAATGTGCATTTTTTTTTTTTTTTTTTTTTTTTTT